>JANBXA010000491.1:10697500-11182500 GCA_030556225.1 Cricetiscus sungorus
TAAATCTGTAAGCCAGCCCCAATGAAATGTTTTCCTTTATATAGAGTTGCTGGGGTCATTGTGTCTCTTCACAGCAATAGGAACCTTAAGTAAGACAGCTATTTGCTTAAGAGCAATTTTTAATACAGAGATTGTATTTTCCTTCATTGGAACATTTATGGTTCATTTCAGTAGACATCTTGGAAATGGGTTTCAATGACGACTTGAGAGCTTGCTATCCACAAATAGATAAAATAATTTCTTTAGGTTAAATTTTCTTAAAGTTGACCAATTTGTCTAACAGATGTCCTTATTTAAATTTTCTCAAATATTAGTAGTGTTCAATGTATAAAATGAAACCATGGCAGCGTTAAAAAAAAGATTTTATTTGTGGTGTGTGTGTGTATGTGTGTGTTCCATATTTGTGTGTATGTACTTACAGAGGTCTGAAGAGGGCATTGGAAACTTTTGGAGCTGGAGTTAGAAGTAGTTATGAACTACTTGATATAAAGCTGGTCTGTGTTTTTCTGCAAGAGCAACAAATGCTTAATCACTGAATCATTTCTTTAGCCCCATCACCACAGAGTTAACAGTGAACCCAGAGGAGTGTCCCTAGAGGTGTCCAATCCTTTGATATTGTGACATGACACTGCAGTCCACAACTATGTAAGGCCACATATACAGCACCAATGGGACTCACACAGCTTGTGGGCTGCAAGCTGTTCATGCCTAAGTTCTGGCTCCATTCCTTTGCTTACTAAGGAGAGTGCAACTGTTGCTACCAGTGTTTACCATAATGATACAGAGCAGCTGATATCTTCATGACACATGCAGAAAGTGGGTGACAGACCCTTTTACAGCTGTAAAAGCTCTGGTTTTGACAGAGGTTAGACTAACTGCTCAAGATCACGTTGAAATACCTGTGGCATAAGAGTTCACACAAAGACCTAGTAGTTTCACAGCAAATCCTAACTGGAAACTTGACATAGGTTAGATGAGTTTGACCAACTCACCGGAACACTGCTAAGATACCTTGAGCAGTAATATGCAGCTAACATGACATTTGGAGGTTATTTGGAGACTATTCCTGTCATGAGAGTTGACAATGATGAGTTTTCTTTGCTTTAAAGTGAAAGGCAATAGCATATTAGCCATTGCAGAAATATTTTCCACCAAATAAATGAAAAATAGGCGATCTCATCATATCTGAACCCACAATATGTCCATGGGTACAAAGCAGTCCTCTACAGGTAAAAATTGTGATCTTGACAGCTGCCAATTTCCACAGTACAGTTTGTTGTATTGGCTAATAATATTTATATACCAGGTACAATATATATACACATATATAAATTTTTTTAGTGTTTAATTTGTAGCCCATGAGGCTCTTTCTTTGCTTTAATAGGCACAGACTTCAAGTTTACATACACACTTCAAGCCCAAAGCCCTGGATTTGAGTATTAGTCATGCAATCAAAACAAAACAAATAAAACAGCCAACAACAGAAGCAAAATGAGCTTTGTAGATGAGAAAGAAGAGGGGGGAAAAGGGAGGGAGAAAGGGAGCAGAAAAGGAGTTCAGAAGGTAATATGAAATGATTCTGCTATCATTGTAGCTACATTCAGGCCTTCAGTACTGAGCTTCACAGAAGTGAGTCAGGTTTTCACACAAGACCATCTTCCACAGGAAGTGGGTGATGACCTCACCCTTATAGAGATAACATTTGCTCCAGCTGCAGAGGCCGACACACATTTCCATAGCTCATCCTTCCTTCCCTCTGATAATGCACAGAAATATTTTAAATTTGATGCAGTTCTAGTCATCTGTTTGATTTTATTTCCCTGGCTGTCAGTCTTATATCTAAGAAATCATCATGAATCTTTCCTCTCTGGTTTTCTTCTTGTTTTATGGTCATGGGTTAAGATCTAGGTCTTTGATCCATTTAAATTAATATATTGCTTATAATATAGGAGTTCATATTAGTTACTTTTCTATTGTTATAATAAAACATCATGGCCAAGGCAACTTAATACAAGAGATGGTTAATTGGCTTAAATAGTTCCAGAGAGGGAATAGTCTCATGATGGTGATGAGGAGGTAGCCAGGCAGTAGGTGGCTAAAACAGCAATGAAAGATCTCATCTCAAATTGCAAACATGATGCAGAGAGACCAGACTGGGAATGGCATGTGGCTTTTGAAATCTCAACATGCATCCCAAGTGATACTTCCTTCAACAAGGTCAGACCACCTATGTTTTTCCAAACAGTGCATGCAAGCATTCAAATGCCTGAGACTTATGGAGGATGTTGCAGATTCTAACTTCATGTTTCTGCATATGTTTGTTCAACATTTCCCCAGTATCATTTGTACCAGTGGGTCCCCTCCTCATCTCACGTTGGATACAGCTGTGTACAATCACACCTAATCTGATCTCTTCTTCTTAAAGGAGAAAAAGCAGTCCCACTTAAGCTCATTTCCCAGCTTATATTAATATGGGTTCTTAGTTCTCTCTGACATCACATTGACAGTTCCCATAAATGTCTTCACTGATACTCTGAATTTGTTTTATATGAAGACATGCCCCATTATGAGTGGATTAGTAAAAAATTCTCAATAAACGTCAAACATGTTAAACATCTCTTTTAAGCCAAGTAACTGTTTTGCTTTTTCCAGAGTGCTGACAGATTGAACTTCAGGATCATGAGGAATAAAGGAGCCCACGAGGCTAGTCAGGTGTGAAAACGAAGACATGGAGCCACACTTTCTCCCTGGATAGGACTAGGAGTGCTCTCAAAGGGAAGAGACTCTGCTGATCCCATGCCAGTGTTGAGTAGAAAGCTATTGGATGCTTGTATACATTAAGAGTAGTGTATATTTATGAAAGATTGTGTGCCAAGCAACGTTTTAAGTATTTTACATAAATTAACTCACTTAATGCTCACACATAGTGAATAAGATTTACTACTGTTGTTTTCTTTTTGTTAATCAAGGCACATAAAGTTAAGGAGAACAAAACCCAGCAGCTCCACAGTGGTAGGCTAGGGCCTGAACCAAGCCAGACTGGCTTCAGAGTTCATGTTGTTCATTTCATTCTATCACACTGTCCCTGCTAGGAAACCTAGCCATATGTATAGGCACTAGTGGGGAACAGAGTATAAGCTCTACTTTTTGTACAAGGTGTCTACATTTTAAGCAAAGCCAGGATCAAGGCTTGGAAGAGTCTTTCTGCCTTTGTTCTCTTCCCTTAAAATCCTCAAGATGCTTACACTTGTAGAAGATCAAAGATAGCAGAGGGGGTTTCTGAAAGGACCTTCTCTCCAAGAGCACACAAATCCTACTTTCACAATCAGCAGTTGTTTGGAATGAGAGCAAAGAATACACAGAACCAAGGCTTTAAAAGCTCTCTGCATTTTCCTCCTTCATACTTAGAAGCCCTTCATACTCTCGCTTTTATACCGTCGTCTCTGGGACTCATCCCTTATGTTTGATTATTCATTGAAAAATATGTTTCTCCACAGCCAACTATTTCTCTTGAAGCCATGAGTCATGAAGATGTTGGTCACTGCAGTAAAATACTGTGGCTTTAATGCCCACCCTATGCTTTTCTTGACAATGCTGTATATCAAGGATTAGTAGCAACGAGGCCACAGAAGCGTCACACAATGAAGGAATGGGTGTCTAAAGGCTGAGACATGGGACTATCAGGATCCAATCATGCTTGGTCTCTGATCTCCCTGGGTTTTCTTCCCAATGTCTCTTCCATTAATCACCTACACGTTCATCAAACTGCTCACAAATACAGAGATAAAATTTAAAGCAAATTCTTAACCTAATTAGTGAACATTAATATTTATTACATAGTCATACCTGTGTTTCAGGCAAAGCCATTGGTCAAGGTTCAGTTGACTAGGGAGACTTCAACAAAATTAGTTAACCTTGCAAATGAGGTCTCTGCTTAATAAGTTGAGTAGGTAGAAGTAGGGCATGGATCTGTGATGAGGGGCAGGTTCCTATTCTCAGTACCCTCTTATCAAAGACAATGACAGACCTTTCCAGTCTATTGTAAAGATCAGGGAGGTAATCCATGCTTTTAGCTAATGGGCCTAAAATGAATACAACATTTACATTGGTAAAATGGGGAAAACAGGTTTGAAATAACAAATGCATGCCATTGATATGCATACCTAGAATATACTAAGATAAATAAAAGTTTCTGTTTTAGTAGACATGAGATCTTCTAGCCCCTAATCCACCCAACACACTCCTAAAATTCCTACAGAAATTGAGTGTTGTCATTTAGGAATGGATGCTGTTTGTCAAGAGTGTGGAGCAGTGCAGAGGTGGCATCTGAAATGCCTTGACAACTCAAACTCTGGACATTTTTAACCACATGAGCTCAAGTTTTATATTCTTTCAGGCAGACAAGTGGATGAAAAGCCATGGGGAAGAATATGGCATTCGAACTCTCCTGGCCCTTGGCAAGTGCCAACTTCTTGACCCCTTCTTTCACCACCAAAGGAATGACAACACTGAAGGGAGCAGCTGAGCATTAAGGAGGGTGACCAGCTTAATTCAGGGACATTTTCAAACACAGAGGGATAGAAAAGCTACCTCACACTCACTCAGCTTGTAAAAAGGTTCACTGGGGGGGGGGCTGGAGGGACAGCTCAGTGATTAAGAAGAGCACTGGCTGCTCATATAGAGGACCCAGGTTCAATTCCCAGCACTCACATGGCAGCTCACTCCTGTTTGTAACTCCAAGATCTGACACTCACACACAAACATACATACATACAGGCAAAGCATCAATGAACATATTTAAAATAAATAAATTCTTTAAGCAAAATGTTTACTAAGTGTGACAACATTAGGCTTTGTCTCACTGCAGGTGTAGACAGCATTAAAGTCAGCTTGTTGTGCCTGGCATCTCTGAAGGAGATGTGGGAATGTGATCTCAGGTTGCTGAAATCCAAATCTACCCTCCCATTAGCAGCTGAAGGCTGTGGGCACAGTGATTCGGTAGGACTAGATTTATATGACATTAGCTTTCTGGAGTGTATAAAGTGGTGAGTGTACATTCAAGGCACTACAAAAAGGGTCAAAACCCCAAGTCTGACCCTTGACAGCTACCTAAACTTTAACAAATAATTCTAATAAACTTTGGTTTCCTCATCCATAAAATGAAGCCAGCAGTTCACTGCTTAGATGATGTTCTATAAGGAATATTCTGTGACATCTAGGCACATCTTCAATTGTCAATACTGGGGATAGGTAAGAAAGGAGTAGTAGTTAGAGGCCAACAATGTTGTTAACTACCCTCTAAGGCATGAGGCAACACTATAAAAAAGCCTCCAATGTTAGTCATACAATGACTGAGCTGAAAAAGTCCGAACTTGGGTTATTTTCATAATCTAATATCTCATGCAGGATATTTTCAGAGTTCCAGTGTCATAGCAAGTTTCTATAAAGAGTGCAAGTATATTTGCATAAGATAATATAAGGTCTCTACTTATAGATAATTCAATTTCTACTTCTGTTTATATAATTACATATAATTTATTAGTAGCATTAATAATTTACACTCTATATTGCACTTGTTGTACATGCACTTATCTGTGAATGTCTTTTAGGAATGGGTGGGGTTCAGCTGAACAGTCAAAGTGTAGATGATGCTGGGGAGAGTCCACAGACCCAAGGTTGTGCTTAGCATGGGAGCTGAAGCCACAGCCGTGGTGGCATCCCTGCTTCAGAATCCTCTATCCTCTCATGTTTTGTGCAGAAGAGGGAGAGCATCTCTCCAGGCCTCTGTTAACTGGTCTATTTCATGGCTGGACAAGCATAGGCTCTTCTGTCTCTTTTATAGCCTTGACTGAGTTATAAGTATCCAACAGTTGGGACATAAAGTAAACATGCTGCTGACAGTGCAGGGTTTCACACAGGATGGCCTTCTAGAAAGGGTAGCCCCAGCCCTAGGTGAGATCAGTAGGTGAGCAACAAGCAAAGGGTGTCCTTATCCCAGAGACCACTGTGATTTGAGTTGGAATGCTGGCTTGTTTCCTTACAGACAAATTCCAGCTTGGTGGGGCCTAAAGTTGAGGAATAGTATACATTGCTATTGAGAGATGCTTTTCCAATTGTAGTCAAGCAGCCCTCGGCCCTCAATCTCTTATGTCAGATTTGACCCCTAGCAGCATCTTTCACACTATATTTAGGACACTCTCCTTGCCTTGACTTAGGCTCTAACTTATAGGGATTGATTAGTTTGCTTTTCCATCTTCAAATTTTGCCAGGTTATATCACGCCCTTCCTTCTACTCTGATGCTTCCCATGTGTTTAGTCAGTGTTCCTTAAACTTTGACTATGTGTCCAAACAACCCAAGTGATCATTAATACATTGTTGATTTCTCATGTAAAATGTGCTGGGTTTGAGTCCAAGAATTAGCATTTCATATAAGTTCCCAGTAATGATTCAGGACCACACTAGGAATCTACTGCTTTATGTGCCAAATCTGGACTCAACACTGAATAACGTTGATTATTACTTCATTATGTGGTCCATAGATCAATTATCTTTAAAAAAAAAAAAAGCAAATTCATGCTCCCTGATCAAGATGAACTGTGTCAAATGCCTTGTGAGAAATAGCCCCACCTTTCAGTCCCAGCTCTGGAGAGGCAGAGGCAGAGGCAGGTGGATCTCTGTATTTCAAGGCCAGCCTGGTTTATATAGTAATTTCTAAGCCAGCCAGGACAAAATAGTGCAACCCTGTCTCAAAAAAGAAGTCACTGCTAGGAATCTGAATTTTAAGCAAATTTTTCTTAAAGAATTCTTATGTACAAAAACTCTGAGACCTACTGATGATGCCTCAAGTATCACCACAAAAGATAATGCTTTTATTATGATAGTCCTTTTGCTATGTCTCTGTTATATTTTGAATTTTAGATAGTGATATCCAAAGTTAAGTATGTATTTGAAAATATCATTAAACTCTACATTAATAAACATATGGCTATTAAAAAAGTTGCTTTCTCTGTACTTTGTTAAATTTTTGCCACTAACACTTATAAGAAAGATAAACTCAAATCCATCAAAGACTTGTTTATGAGAACAAAATAAACACACAAAGAGTGGGACCTTGGTGTCTGGGGCCTACACCAATGAACTCAAACAAGTCAACTTCAACATATTCAGAAAAATGTTTGTACCTGTGCTAAACATGTAACAGCTTTTGTTTCTTGTCCCTCTAAACAATACAGTACAACAACTGTTTTACATAACATTTAAATTGTATTACATGTTGAAGAGCATAGGAGAGCCTCAAATTATATGCAAATATTCTGCAATTTTATGCAAAGAACTTCTGTAGTTCAGATTTTGTGTCCCTAAGTAGTCATAGGACAATTCCCCAATGTACAGAATAATGACTGCATATGTATGTATTTATGGTACAGAAGAAATACATCAAGAGAAGCAGTGCTAGAGAGACTGCTCAGTGGTTAAGAATGCTTGCTGCTCTTCCAGAAGACCAAAGTTCAATTATCAGCACCTACCACATCAAGCAGCCGAACACCTTTGAATCCAGCAGATGCTCTCTTCTGGCATTCCTGGGTACTGCTACACATGCACATATAGAAACACGTTCATATAAATAAAATAAATCTTAAAATATATTTTAAAAATCTTATACTTGCTCATACTCCCTCCTTCTCCCTGGCCTCCCATCCCTATCCTACTTAGCCCTTTCACTTTCCTTATTTCCTCTTCTGCCTTCAGATCACCTGTGTTCTACTCTCATTTCCTAGTAACACCCCCATGGCCTCTTACAGGCTTCTCTGCCTTCTGTTTAAACATGCACATCTAAAGAAACAAAGCTAGAAAGCACACAGGAGTCATAATGAAATATATTTTATTTCCCTTTCCCAGGGAAATCCATCCAACCCCCTTTGATCCCCCCTTGTTATCTAGCCTCTCTGGGTCTGTGGATTGTAACATGATTATCCTTTACTTGGCAGCTAATACATGCCTATACGTGAGTACATACCATGTTTTGTCTTTCTGGGTCTGGGTGCACCTCACTCTGGATGATTATTTTCTAGTTCCATCTATTTGCCTGCATATTCCATGATGTTATTCTTTTAAACTGCTGAGTAATACTCCACTGTGTAAATGTACCAAGTTTTCTTTATCCATTCTTCAGTTGAAGGACATCTATGTTGTTTCTAGTTTCTGACTATTATGAACAAAGCTGCTATCAACATACTTGTGGTAGGATGGAGTTTCCTTTAGATATACACTCAAGAGTGATAGAGCTATATCTTGAGGCAGATAAATTCCCAATTTTATGAGGAACCACCATATTAATTTCCAAAATGTCTGTACACTTTTGCACCCTCATCAGCAATGGAGGAGTGATGGGAGATGTTAAACCCCTTCTTTTACTTTAGACAGAAAAGAGTAGATGATGGGAGATGTTATTCTGTATATATGTTTCTCATACTGGTTAATAAAGCTCTGTGGCCAATAGAAAACTAGATAGGCAGGGCTAGGAGACTAGAAGGAGGAAAGAGGAAGTAGTAGGGAGGAGTTGAGATGTAGCCCAGGGAAGAAGCAGGATGCCAGCCGCGGCTCCCCGATAAGACGACCACGTGGAAATACTTAGATAAGTAGAAATGGGTTAATAATTAAGACAGAGCTAGCCCATAAACAATAATGGTAATTGGCCAACAGAATTATATCAAATACAGAGTCTCTGAGTGTTATTTGGGGCTGGCACGGCTGTGGGCCCAGACTGTCGGGCTGGTGGGCTGGCAGAAACATACATGATACAGAGGAGTGTCCCCCTTAGTTCACATCTTCACAAGCATGAGCATCTGTCACTTGTATTATTGATCTTAATCATTCTGATGACATGTAAGATAGAATTTCAATATGGTTTTGATTTACATTTCCCTGGTGGCTAAGGATGTTGAACATTTCTTTAAGTGTTTCTTGGTACATATGAGATTACTCTGTTGAGAATTCTCTGTTTAGATTTGTAACCCATTTTTTGAGGTTTTTTTCTTTTTCTTGATATCTAGTGTTTTGAGTTTTTTGCATATTTTAGATATCAGCCCTCTATTTCATCTGTAGCGGTTGAAAATCTTTTCCCATTCTGTAGGCTGCTGTTTTGTCCTTTTGGTCTTTGGCTTACAAACATTTTTCAGTTTCATGAGTTCCCATGTTTAAGGAGTTGTTGCCTGTGCCACTGCATTAAAGGTTATTCCGTACTTTCTCTTCTATCAGGTTCAATATGTCTGGCTTTATGTTGAGGTCTTTGAATAAATATGTATCTATTTGCATTCTTCTACAGGCTGGCATCCAAGGTTCTTTTCTAAGGATGGCAAAAGTACCATAACAACAGCAGTGGGCTGAGCCATCAGTCTGGGCCTGAACACCTGCTTTACTTTGTAATTGTTTTTGTGTTGAATCAGGGAATGGATCTGTAATGCTCATCGAAGGGAGAAGTCCACTGCACTTAAACAAGCCTATGTGTTTTGCTAAGTCAATTAACAAACTCCAGAAGAATCTAGGACTGAAGATGTGGACCTGCTAGCAGAGCCCTCTTATTCCCAGAGACCTCTTACACATTTTTCGATAAATGATCAAATGGTACAAAGGGAGACCCCCCAAAGAGGACACAAGCTGAGGCAGAATTTTGTGTATATGCAAATTTAGTGACTCCTTATTGGAGATCAGGATCACAACATACCCTGGTTGCCAAGGCAGACTAAACCCGCAGTAGAATATAAGTCATGAAATAATCTCATTCTTGTTGACCTGAAAAGGACTTCCATATTATGAAGCCAGCCCTATCTTGACTGTGTGGATTCCTCCACTGTGTAGAGAGAGGTATTCAAACCCAGGTCTCAGAGTAAAAGGAATGTACACCAAACTCAGCAGCAATTCCCTAGTAGTATGAATTAATAACCGCCTATATGTAGCCTCTTTCCCACAACTGTCAAAATTCCCACCATTAGTATCCCCTTTGGGGCCAGATAGAAAGGGAAATAAAATTACATATTGTGTGGAACAGATTAGATGCTGATAGGGAAAGAAAGCAGACACAAGTTCTTCCTGGGCACTGGCTTAGAAAGTTGTTGAGAAGAATTGTTTCTTGGTGTTCATTCATTCGGTGATGCATCCATCCATCCATCCATCCATCCATCCATCCATCCATCCATTCATTCATTCATTCATTCATTCATTCATTCACTCAAGTATGAATTAAATGTCTATATTCTAGACACCATGGGAGGCACTGTTTCAGCTATACACAAAAGACACAGTGATAATTGCCCATACAAGGTAAAGAACATGTAGAAAGAGACAGATATACAAGCAAATCCTGATTGTGCAAAGTAATGAGGAAGATAATGAGGAAGAAATGAGGAAGGAAAAGAGATTCTTCAGAGGACAAATGGGAGCGGTGGCCAGATAGAGAAAGTTTAGTCCTTCCAATGAGTCACAGAAGCATGAAGTAGGGACTGATCGGTGGAGCAGTGAGAGGAGGTTGGGGACACGGAAGTAGACAGTACATCATGAAGGGACAGGCAACGACAGCAGATGACTAGTGGAGACAGGGACCATCAAGAGGGCAGGGGCACCGAAAGGACTGGGGTGAATTGAGGTGAATTTCAGCATTGCCCAGCATGTACGGAACCTGATAGATATTTGACTCTCCATGTTAAACTCTGGTTTAGTGCCATGCTGAGTGGGCTTCAATTCCACAAGAGAATAAAGAGAAACAGAGGCAGACTGCCAATTAGGCATCTCAAAAGTGTTTTTCCTAACCCCGATGGAGACTGAGCCACAAACTGAAAGTTCTCTGGCCAAGTTACCACTGCTCCCGAAGGATGTTGTTGGTGAAAACCCACTTCCTCCCACTGTTGTCACCTTTGCTGTTTGTGGCTGAGTAAACTCCCAGTCTTGGCAGCAGGTCATCCAAGTTGCTGATTAACAGCTGCGGCTACCGCTATAGAAGTTTGGAGTTTTGCTTTCTGGAATCTGAACGTGTGCTTCCTTTATGATGTTTTAATTAGAGTGTAAATATTGAAGCCCCATAAACATGGTGATTTATAGCTGACAGGTTTGCACGTCCTGAGAGAGGCCCCAAGTCTTTGGTTACCTGTAGCCTTCTCCCATTCCTTTCTCAGGCTATCTGACTGCTTCTTGCTAGATTTAGGCTAAAGGGCAGCAAACAGCAAAATCACCAAGTGAAGAGATCACCTTCTGAATTCCTCCCAGTGTCTGCTCTGACACTTTTCCTGTCACTTTGGCCCTCTCCTTCTGTCCCAAACCAATGTACGGTCTTAGCTTGCCCTAGAAATCCCTACTGAAATTGGCCTGTTGCCAGGCACATCCTATCAACATAGTCTATCCTCACACTCATTAACTAAGAAACCAGACTGAGATGTATCATAACCACAAAGACTGGGTGTTTTTTGTTTGTTTGTTTTTCTTTATTTTGGGTTCTAGTGAGGCAGCATCGAGTACAGCAAGGGCATTGCTATTATATTGCTATTATATTGCTATTATATTGCTAGTTCATTCTAGAAAAGAAGAACAATACAGCCAAATCAGTCAATAACTTAACCAAAGGACGGGAAGGGAGCATGGCTCAGTTGGTAGGAAGTTTACCTAGCAGTCACAAAGCCATGGGTCTGATCCCCAGCACAGCATCAACCAGGTGTGCTGACACACACCTGTAATCCCATCGCTGGGGAGATAAAGGTCAAGGTGAGGCTAGACTGAATGAGATCCTGCCTCAAGCAAAGCAAAACAAAACACAGTAAATGTTTTCCACTTTTAAAAGTGAATTTCAAGCCCTGTTAAGTAGCATAAAGAGTATAAAATGTGTTCTGTATGAAAGAGACTGACTGAAAGTTACTGAGGTCAAAGGGGCAGGAGATTTGCTTTCCTCCAACCTCACAATATATCACCCTCCTGCCCACATTTGTATTTGTTTCAGGAGACAAGCCTTTGACTTCTAATGTTCATGGTATATTTACTTTATTAGAATTAAAGAATGACTAAATCAAGCCCAGTGTTGGTGGCACATGCCTTTAATCCCAGCACTCGGGATGCAGAGGCAGGTGAATCTCTGTGAGTTCGAGGCCAGCCTGATCTATCAGGACAGGCTCCAAAGCAATACAGAGAAACCCTGTCTTGAAACACCAAAAGAAAGAAAGAAAGACGAATGATCAAATCATCTCTGTTTGTAAGTTGATTCAGTGATTCTGTGAGAGTAATCAGCACAAGGACAATTGTCATCCCTGGGTCCACATTCTAGAAAGTTAGCATCTGATTGATTCATCTTGGGTCAGGGTCAGTTACAAGACAGTATTATAGCTTTGGTCTCTGCCACTATGGACATAGGGGGTACTTTTTCTAGAAAATGTGAGATGTGAGATAGAAATGTGTTTCAATAGATTGCTGCCACAAATGACTTCCATGTTGTTATAGGAAAGGAGAGATAAAATAAAAACAACATATATAAGATTTGTTCATTATCTTCAATGAAGTTGTACTCTGATTTAGATAGACAATCATGTAAATATTGCACAAACACAAAGTGTTGATTTATGGATGCTACCTCTAGTAGTGGTCAAACGCATTGTCTCTAGGACCCAGGCAAGGAGACAACATGTTACATTTGTGGAGCAATCAGGGAAAGTTTCAGTGGGAAGACAGTCATGGTTTTTTGAAGGTGTTACAAAGACCCAGAAAACTTTGACAGCTCATTAGAAGGCTAACTGAGCAGTGATTGTGCTTGGAAGGAGCTGGGATTTCTGCAGATCTATCTATTCACACAAGCAGTAAATCAAGGAAGGGGTGCTGGCAGCTTGAACTGATGAGAACTTCAATGAAGACAGAAATGAGATTTTGAGATTCAATATGTGTCAATGAGCTAACAAAGATGCAACAATGCTTCTAAGCTCAGAATTTAAAACCTGGCCAGCCAGAGAAAACTCCTGAAAGGAACTCCTACAGTGATTTAATACATTTTCAAAATAACACTTTAAAATGTAAGACTTTTCAGTTGCTGCAGTCATAAATTACTTCGTGTCTCGGGCAGTTGTTCTGAGGTTGGAAGACAGTAGTACATAAGTAAATAGACTCATTCATGGGTGTGTGGTAATTATTACTGGTGTCCCCTTTCACCCTAGCTGGTGTCCCACTGTGGTGGTGTGAGAATGTTCCCTATAAAGTTTATGAATTTGAACACTTGGTTCCCTGTTGGTGGCACTGTTTGGGGGAGGTGTAGGAGGTGTATATTATTAGAGGAAGTATGTCACAGAAAGTGAGCTTTGAAACTAGCCACATTTCTGCTTTCTGTTTATGGTTCAAAATACAATATCTCAGCTTCCTGGTTCTGCTGCCATGACTGCTGCCTCTGCATCTGCCTCCCACCCCATTATGAACTCTAGCCCTCTGGAATTTTAGGCCATAATAAATGGTTTCCTCTGTAAGTTGCCTTGGTTGAAGTGCTTTATCATAGCAACAGAAAAGTAACTGAGAGACCCACTCTGAATAGAAAGAGGAACAACCTTAGTCTAGGAAAAGGAAACTAAAAGGAACATGCCTTTTACTATTTCAAATATCAAGAGATATTATTTACCTGTTTTAGAGTCTATACTGGGAGCTTCTCATCTATACTATAGATGGAACAGCACCACTTAACACCTGTCTGAAGTAGACATTTCTCAGTCACTTGGCAGTGGATATTAAATCAGTTGGAAATAACTATGACAGCCCCCTAGAGACTTTTAAGGCATCAACAAACTCTTCCTGTGTCATATGCTTTCCCATTTCTAAGAATTTTAATTGTCACACTGTATTCCCACAGCTAAGGGAGAGCCAGAATGCCTTCTAGGCTTTGGGTGAACATTTATTACTATCTACAACAAGAAGAAACACATTTTTGACAACAAACCCAAGACTGAGCATGGGATTACCAGCTCTTCACACCAAGAATGTAAGAAATAAATGAGTAAAATATTTGTGTTTCATTCAACAGAGTTTTAGTGTCAGTTGTAACAATCCTTAGTAGGAAACTGTTTAATGCTTTCTGTTTAATGAAAAATAAAATCCTCATAAATGACTTAGATTTTTTAAAAAAAGAATATGAGTCACTTAGCTTGCAATGTAAAATTGACCTCCAAATCCCAAAGAAGGAAGCAAAACTGATTGAATATGGTCTAAGTATGTATCAAAGTTTTGACAAACACAATAAGATTTCAAATAGCAAATTATTCAAGCAGGGAGACAATGGGATTACTTTGGACCAGCTGATAGCTGATTGTTCTTTCTCAGAAGCTGAAGTGTGACTCAGCCGTCCTGGCCTTCTTACATACGGGAATTTTCAGTGCTTCTATTCTTTATCACCTCATATCTGCCTTGATGCCTATGCTGAGAATTACTTATGCATAGAGACTTCATGAGAAGTCTTCACCACAAGTACATTTTTACCAGTTGTCACTTTTGCAGTAAAGAGAACAATAACTTTTGGGAGCTGGTTGTTCTAAATTTCAGAAGTGCTACAGCAATTTCTAGATTCATGGAATATTAGTAGCATTTGCAGTCGACTGTCTTAGCCTTCTGCCAGACATCTCCAGCCTTCCCATAGAGGTCTGTAAGAGAATTTCTTTCATTTTTATAAGAGAAGGCAGGGAACATGCACTGCACTGATGTAAGGCCTTTCTCCCTTTCTGTGTTCCAGGCCAACACTCAGGGGACAGATATGGCCCATGGAGTGCTGAGTTAGAGGCACTTCCCCGGCAGTGTACTCCAGGTCTGCTCCAGTTGTAGTGGACAAATTTGAATAAGGTTTTGTTTGTATACTTCTCAGTTTTAGATTTCTCATTTGTAGAACAGATATTAACAGTTCCTACTCCAGTGAGTCACACAGTCACCATCCACTAGTGTGAGGCCTGGCATAGACTTTTAATAAAATGGTCTATTTTTTCCTTTTGCTTGGGGGAAAACAATAACAAAAGGATAGACAAAAAAAAAAAAAAAAAAAAAAACTTGGTTAATCACCACTTGAGTAATCCAAATACACATCTTCCCTTTGCAAGCCTCAGTGTCTGCTGGTGCATTGTTTTTAATCTAGATGGACTCTGGGATGAGAGTTTGAGTTCTCCATTTTTCTTCAATGTACTGACCTTCCTTCTTCACAGAGTTGGTAATTCATTCAGTCTGTAATCATTAAAAGTGATTCTGATTCCTTTGGACTTATACAGAGATGAGGTTTCGCCCATTTTTAAAAATTATATTTGAGAGACGTGATGTCATTCCATATTGGTCTTCACCCCCAAGTTAGCATAAGAAATGTTTTCAGACTGTCAACTGTAGCCATGTCAGAAATGCTTTACATACTATCAGGTTTTCTTTACAGTACATCTACCAGAGAAGACTGGTTCATGGGCACAAGGGCTCTGCATTCCACATCCCAGGGAAACTGTTCTTTCATTTACTTAAAGGTAGGTTCCTTCCAACACAGTTGTATAAAAGTATGTTTGGACTTTTCTCATGCTGTGACAACATACATGAACAAAGCAAGTTAAGCAAGGAAAAGTTTATGTTGGCCAGTGGAGGTGGGGAGAATGGTGGCAAGAACATAAAGGGGATGGTCACGTGACACCAGCAGTCAAGAAAGAGATGAATACTATTTCATGGTTGCCTTCTCCTTTCTATTCAGTCTGGGACCATGCCCTGTGATATGTGCTACCTACATTTAGGATGGGTTGAAGGTAGGGTTTTCCAGTACCACAGACAATTTCAAAACACACTCTCTCTCTCTCTCTCTCTCTCTCTCTCTCTCTCACACACACACACACACACACTGAGTCTTACGTAAATTATAAATGCTGGCCAATTGCTCAGGCTTATTATTAACTAGCTCTTACATTTTAAGTTAACTCTTATTTCTTATGTACACTCTGCCCTGTGGTGGTACCTTTATTAACATGGGACATTTATCTATTTTCTCTGTATCTGGCTAGAAAGCCCTCTTTCTGCCTTCTTTCTCCCAGCAGTCTCCTAATCTGGCTCTATTGCCTAACCTTATTCTCTTCAGCTATTGGCCAGTAAGCTTCTTTATTAAACCAATCACAGTGACATATATTCACACAGTGTAAATGAATATTCCACAGCAATGGGTCTTTCATGCACAGTTTAACTTCTCTGGAAGTTTCCTTAGACACAGGCCCAGAGGTTTGTCTTCTAGGTGACTTTAAATTCAGTCACCTGACATTGAAGATTAATCATCTCAATAGGTAACCATTTGTATCTATCAATCAGGTGTGGGGAGAATACAATTCTTGATCTATCAAAATTGAAACTCAAGCTGATATTTTTTCTTTCCCAAAGCAATACTGGTAGAGCCTTGGTTTTTAAAACATCTTGGAAGAACAAGTTCTATAACTGTTTCTTCTGTCATCTCAGTTAAATGCCATTCCAAATACGTAAATGTTTCTGTTTGTCTCAAACTAACTCAGTTTTATAGATGATACAGAAAGGCTTTAGCAATGAACTCCCTGCACAAAGTGGTGATGACCCTGTACACTCTCTGTTTCAATGGGTTGCTTTTCCAAAGCACCTTCAGAGGGACTAATTAGATATGAATACTGTTCTTCTGTCTTCTTGAATTTTATATGGTTTACTTCCTAAATGCCCTCCAAAGGCCCTACTCAAAAGCTTGGTTTCCAACTTCTATTTTAAGTGGGAGGTGATAGGACTTTTAGGAGGAAGAACCTTCTAGAACAAAGCTCTTCATAGGAAATGTAGCTTAAAGGGGATTTTGGGTCTCAGGCTATCTTTCTCAATTTTTGCTTCCTGAGCACTGTGAGATGTTTCCTCACTACACACTGTTGTCATGGTGCACATGGTGCAACCAGCTTAAAGCTCCATAGACTTTGGCCCATGGAACCATGAACTGGAACTTCTAAATCTGAGTGTCACATCTTTCTGCCGGACATGGTTATTTTGAGCATTTTGTCCCAGAATGGGTGATCAGTGTTTCTCAACAGAGGCAAGACCACACAGTGATTCACTGCATTTTGGAAAGATTAGTCACAATATTCCTTTCCATGGGGTCAGTCACATGTTTGAGATGGGGGCAGCATATAGACAATATTTTTTATGTGTATATCATAGAAAAATATTTTTTCATTTTCATGAAATCATTGGTAAAAAAATAAAAGGATTTTTTTCACAAGCTTCTCAGAGATTTCTGAAAGTGAAAAGAAGGCTTTATTACTTTTAAAATTTGTATGCAGGATGACTGAAAAGCTGCTTAGATGATGTACTTGCTATTGACAGTAAGGATACATAAGAAGCTTCATGCTTGACACACCCTTGGAATGAAAACAGAACAAGAAAAAAAAATCACCCTTCTCTAACGTAAGGTTAGATCCATCAAAATAAAATTTTAATGGATCAAAAGTGAAGACCTGTATCATATCCAGAGTTTCTGGTGGAGACATTTTAATAGTGACAAATTGCTCTCCAAACGGAGTCATTAATGAGCAATACAGCACTTCACAACAGAAACAGTTGACCATGAAGTGACAGAACAGGAAGACAGGAAATGCTCCACACGCATGCAGGGTTAAGCTTGTGTGTTTGTTCTTTAAATTTTTGATCTACTCCATCAATCTGAGAACATCCCCAGAAGAAAATGGCATGGGGTCGAAGTAGTTGATGTGGCATTATGAATAATATAGTTAGTTCTCTCTATCTCTTTAATTGAATTTGTTGGAAGAAATAAGCTTTTATGTTGTTAAATATACAGGAAGGCAAGTAGCTCTACTCTAGCAGGTAATTTCTGTGACTTCCCCCCTCTCTTCTGTACCTATATCGAGTCTCTGTAAAAAGTCATCAGGTTCTAAGGCTGTACATACATGCTGGGATTCATAGTTAAATCTCTGTCCTTGATGACTCTTTGATGTTCCAGTCTCATGAATCTGACTTGCTTTTTGAATTTCCAATTGGATGCACATATGATTCATAAATATTTCTTTTCTTTTTTTTAATTTTTAAAGATTAACACTTTAGGTTAGTGTACAGATTGATACCATACATTAGACCCTTTTCATATATATATATATATATATATATATATATATATATATATATATGTTATTATGTGTTCTTATTTGTCCCTCTTCACTTTTTATTTGTCTCCTCCACATTCTCAAGTGTACACTGTCCTGTGGCTAATTTTCTTCCTTCCCTTGAATAGTACCCCTCTCTCTTGTTACACTTTATTGACATAGTGAAACTGACAATCCTATCAAAACTATTCAATTCAATGCAATCTTCATCAAAGTTACAGTGCCATTCTTCTCAGAAATTAAAATCTCAATATTCATATGGAAACACAAAAGACCCTTGATAATGAGAACAATCTTAAGCAAAAAGAATACTGCTGTAGATTTCACTATACCTGATTTCCCATAATACTTCAGAGTCACAGTAATAAGCACAGGGGCTGGAGAATGGGCTCAGTGTTTCAGAGCTCTTCCTGCTCTTGCTGAGGACCAGAGTCTGTTCCCAGCAATTGCAGATACCTGAGACAACAATTGTGTGGGATCTGACACCTCTTCTGTTACCCACAGGCACTTAATACATCAATCTAAAAACATGAAATAACTATTTACAAAAACCCAGCATTCATTGGTCAAAAAGGAAAACAACAACAAAAATGGGTATATAGACCAATAGGCTAGAATAGATGGTCTAAGAACAATCCCACATAGCTAAACTCACCTGATTGCTCACAAAAATAGGAAAACTGCAGATGTAGAGAAACACAAAATCGAATCCTTATCTCTCTGTGGGTTTTCGATGAGGGGCTCATATATTTGAATGCTCAGTCCCCAGTTGGTGAACTTTTTGGCAAGGATTAGGAGGTAGGACCTGGTTGAAGAAGATTTGTCATTGTGGTGGGTTTGAGGTTTCAAAAGCCCATGCCAGGTCCAGTATTGCTTCAGATGTCTCAATCTTGTGGATTAGTTATAAGCTCTTACTCAGCTCCTGTTCCAGGCTATGCCTGCCCACATGTTGCCATGCTCTCCACCATGATAGACATGAAATTTAACCCTCTGAAACTCCATTCAAGCCCTCCAATTAAATGCTTCCTTTTATAAGTTACCCTGGTCATGGTGTTTTATCACAGCAGCAGAACAGTAACTGAGACACTCCCATTCTGCAATAATAATAATAATAATAATGATGATGATAATAATAATAATAATAATAATTTTCAAATTGTTCAAAGACCTGAACAAATACTTGAAGTTATGAAATTGCTAGAGGATAAAGTAGGAAAAATACTACATGATACAAACATAAGCACTGCATTTTAGGAAATGATGTCAACAATTGACAAAGTGGAGCTAAAAGTATATAAACTTTTCCATACAGCAAAGGAAATAATCAAATGAAGAGACAGCCTACAGGATGGAAGGTAATTATGAATGAAGGGACTGCATGGTGGGTAAAACAGCTCCCAGAAGCCACAGGTTGCTGTTTTAGCTATGTTTTTTTGTGTCTATTGCTCTGACAAAACAACTTAAAGAAGGAAGGGTTGACTTTAGCTCCCTTTTTACAGTGCAACACATCTTCGTGGGTAAGTCAACACAGCAAGAGACTAAAACAGCTAGTCTTATTGTGTCTGTAGCTAAGAAAAACACAAGAGTAAATGCTCATTCTCACCTTACATTCTCATCTTTCTTTCTTTGTTTCTTTTCAAGACAGGATCTCTTGATGTAGCCTTGGCTGTTCTGGAACTCACAGACATCCACCTGTCTGTGCCTCCCAAATGCTGGGATTAAAGGCATATGCCACCATCACCACTGGTTAATTTCTCTATTTTATATAGCCCAGGATCTCCCACCCAGGGAAGATTCACCCAAGTTAGCCAGGTTTTTCCATCACAATTTACCTTATCAAGATAATTCTTCACAGCCAGGCCCAGGGGCTAAGCTAACTTACAGAGTCAATCACAAGAATGCAATGGCAGTTTATCACTCCTCAGTGATCACAGAGCTTGTGACATTGACAATTGATACTGACCATCACAACTCCATGCCTTTTCAATTTAACACCCAAACATGTTACTTTAAATCATAACTTTCCACTACCTGTCCTCATTTGCTTATGACCATCTTATAAACTGTATGTGGGCCAACATTGAAAGTCTCCAAAGCCCTAACCATCCAATACTTTAAGAACTCAGTCCTTTAACTGTGAACTCATATAAAATGAAAATCAAATTATGTATTTTCAACATATAATAGCACAAAACCAACCTTCCTACTCTAGGAGTGAAGAAGTGGGGCATGGCAAGAAATAATCTGGCTAGAATAAAACCAAAGTCCAACAGGGAAAACAACAATGCAGCTCTAGGCCAAGCATATGGAAAAATGGTGAAAATGGCCAGGTTCCAGTTGACTTGGACTATTCCACTTCTGTATCAGTATCATACAGAGCCCCTCTCTTGGGCTAGCTGCAGTCCATTTCCATAGTTCTCCTCTGTAGACATCCCATAGTCCTGGTTTGTTAAGAGTAGGTTTTTCCTGCCCCAAATAACACACAGAGATGCTGTATTAGATATAATTCTGTTGGCCTGTTACTAGCATTTCTTATTGGCTAGCTCTGTCTTAAATATTAACTAATTTCTATTAATCTAAGTATTTCCACATGGTCTCATCTTACTGGAGAGAGGCCCCAGCATTCTTCTCTCTCTGTTCTCCATCTTGAATTCCCTCCCTACTACTTCCAGAATCCTTTTTGTCTCCTAGTCCCTTCTATCTTGCTTTCCTATTGGCCAACAGTGCTTTCAATCATTAACCAATACGAGAAACATATTTACAGAATGACATAACCCATCACTGGTTTCTTCAGCGTTCCAGGATTTCCATAATAACATTAGCTTCACCTACAGAACTTCACACAGGGGCCTCTTAAAAGACTCCTTATAGGGACTTCCACCCCACTACTTGATACATAGCTTCAGCTGCTTTCTGTTGTCTAAGTGCTGAGCTCATTCTCTGTAACAATACTAAACTCTCTAACAGCTACAGCTGCTTTTGTGTCTGCATAACCCTTATTTGAAATAGTAAGCTTTCCCACACACCTTTCCTTCACCAAAAAAAAATTCATCATTTTAAATTCAAGTTCCCAAGACACAGTTGGAATAAAGCCTTATTCTTGTTCAAAAAAGTCCACAGATCGGAGTTTTTGATGGATCCATCTTTTGCTTTCAGATTCCTCATGGGCCAGGCCTCCGTGATACACAATACTCTTGGCATCACTGTCTTCCAAGCCCTCACCAGAGTGGCTCCTTAAGTTCTGCTTCAAGCATTCTAGCACTTTTTTTTAAAGTATAAAATACTAAACACTTGCACATTCTATCAATACATCAATTCTAAAGGACTAAGAACCACAGGGCCAGGGCTATTACTTCTCAATACTAGTTTTCATCCCATATACAATTCCAGTTGTTGTTATAAAATGATCTGGCAAAAGCAATAAAGCTTGTTTTGGCTCACAGTTCCAAAGTACAGTCCATAAAGGCAGGAAAGTCACAGTGGTGGAGATTGAGAGAGCTAGTCACATTGTATTTTAGTCATGAAAAAGAAAACAGTGAGTATCTACAGGTAACTCACCTCCATTTTCCATTGTTGAAGAGTTCTCCCCAGATAGTGGTCTCATCTAGGGTGAATGGGTCTTCTGACCTCAATTATTCTAATTAATATAATATCCCACAGGCATGTTCAGAGACCAAACTAACCTACATGGTCTCTCACTGGTGTGCCGGGAGGTTTATCACTCAGGTCATTCTAGATCCTGTCAAGTTGACTACTGAAATTAACAAACACAGTTTTTAAAAATAAATTCCAGGGTCAGAGGTGTGTGATCTCTTCATGAGTTGCCTCACGGTGAGGCCCTAGAGAACTCTGGGACAATATAAACCATTGTTCTGCTGTTAGTTGCCTACCAGAACCAGATGGCAAGGTCCTACTACTGAGGACACCACATTCTCTGGTACATGGTGTACCAGTTAACCTTTCTTTTGCTGATTATAAGCCCCAAATCCACTACAATTTATAGAAGGCAGGGTTTATTTTTGAAATTTCATTTTAGATTCCATAGAATCAGAGATGATTCTATATCAAGTACCTGATACATAAAAGGTGTTGACTAAATTTTAAAACTTCATAAAAAAATATAGTGAATCAAGTAAAAAAAATGTATTCTGTGATTAACAGAGTTCTGCAATGTTTTATAAACCAAAAATTACTCACAATATAAAACATTTACTACTATACTAAGAGGTAATCCACACATGCTCCAAAAAGCAATAGATGAAGAAAACAAAAGTGAAATGTAATGATACCACCAAAACAAAAGCCTTGTATATGTTTGAAATACTCATGATAAATTGTAAAACTGATCATGTCATAGACTATAAGTCACATTCCAAGGCAATAAATGGAAAAAATACAGGGTATATTTTAATAAAAAATAGCCAGTTAAAAGGAAATAAAATCAATTTATGAAATTTTTAATGCTCCTTTGTATACTTTTCAGCTAAAAGGTAATTTAATGCTGAAGATAATATAAATTCTTTACATATGAATGACAATGTTAGCATTATATTGCAAAACTACTATGGTGTATATAAAGTAGTGATCAGAAGAAAATTAGTAGCTACATTGGTATTTATTTTTAAAAAAGTTGCAACTATAAAATAGAGAGAAGAAAGAAGACAACAAATGTGAAATCAAAGTCTAAATATAATTTGTCAAATATCATTAAATATGGAAAAGTATAAATGAACACTATCAGAAACATAAAATAATTATAAATATAAGGGCCTAAAGAACAAAGTAATGGGATAATATTATGTGTAATGTTATGAATAAAATTACATATGGAATATGTAACGCAGCAAAATGTAAGTTTAAAAAATTTATGGTAGTTAAGGATACATGGATAAATCAATAATTTTATGAGACAGTTATCCACAGAATAAAATGGATGGCCCCAAATGGTTTTAAGATTAACTTTGTCAAACCATAAAGCAATAGATAACTATATTATTTATGTCTTTATTGACCATTGTAAAAGAATTCACCTGATTGAATAGTAGAAACCCAATGTAGCCTTGATATTAAAAAATTTAAAGTATAGCCTAAATCATAATTTTTCATCTAAAATTTCATATGAAAATCATCAATCATTTGTTAAAAGGAAGAATGTGTCATGATCCAGCATGTTACTATAAGGATAGCTCAATTTCAGGTAATCTATATAGTCAATAAATCTATATGAACAGAATTTACAGAAAAAAATTTATGCTTATTTAAATAAATAAACAACTATCATTGTCCAACTATCATCCTTGACTTTCAAAGACTTGTGGTGCAATAAGAAAATGAGTCAGTAAGATACTAACAATTTTTCCATACCCACCCAGCAAGCAGTGCTGTGGGAGTGAACACAAGGTAAGTGGCCCCTAGTTTAGTTCCACTCTTTGACACTTTCAGGTCTAGGCTAGTGCTTCTGACCAACAGGCTGGAGCCAAGCTCCCCACATCATATCTCAGAGTCGTTCAATTAATTTTCTGAAATTGTTTTCAAGCACTCAAAAAAAAAAATCCAGACCAGGAAACCTCAATAAATATTTATGCTATGGAACAATCCTTTTCTATACTATGAGTATGTATAGTTAATAAAGAGCTGACAGGCCAGGAGCTGGGCAGGAAGTTATGAGGGAAAGCCAAACTGAAAAGGATGAGAAGGAGAGAGAAGTCGGAAGAGTTGCCAGCAAGATGCAGATGGAGCAGAAGATGAATGTACTATACTAATAAAGGCACAGTCACATGGTAGAGCGTAAATAAGGAATACTGGTTAACTTAAAATGTAACAGCTAATTAATAACAACCCTGAGCTATCGCCTGAGCACTTATAATAATATTAAACCTCTGTGTCAGTCAGTTATTTGGGAACAAGCAGTCAGGACAGGGAAATTTTGCCTACATATTCACTAGCTTATTACAAAGGACACTGCAAGAATCCATGGATGCCATCCTCTAGTGTGTTCTACTCTCCAGAAACTCCAGGTTCTTCTGGTGTGATATTGAGACTCCACCAGATTAGTTGCAACATTTTAAGCTACAGTCCCTCTTAATTCCTGGGAAGTTGGAGGGAGAACATGGCTGGGAAATCCAGTGCTCTAATCTTATTTTACTGTTTCTGGTGAGAAATCTCCATTCTGGAACTGTTTAGGACTGTTAGCCATCAGTCAACTCATTAGCATACAAAAAGATGCCATAAATTAGCCAATTCCAAGGACTTTAGCAGTTATGTTCAGGAAATGGGGATGGATGAAAACCAAATACGTATTTCATGCTATCAGTGTGAAACGGGAACATCCCCATTAAAATCAGTTTCAATTATGCTTCCACTCAGTGTCCTGTGATTTGCCAGTGATTCGTCAAATTAGCATTATCCAAACTGTTCAAGTACCATCATTTATTTCAACACTGAAAACGCATCCCTGGAATTTTTTTTAACTCCATATTTGCTTTTATTTTTTTTTAATTTGATTTGGTCTGCCTAATGTTTTCAAGTCACCATTTCAGCTTCATCGGACTTGTTTCATTAAAATTATGTGCATTATATTATTTGGAGGTAAAATGTAAAGTCTACTTCCTATATCCCTTAATGATGTCACTTTACTTTTCTTAGAGTTGAATGAAACCATGTCAATATAATAAGGCCAGAAATTTTACAGTCCAGGAAAGCCCAATTTTCCTTGTACCCTCCTCAGCTATGTATTGTCAGCAAAGTGATTCTTAAAGTGTTTTGTGCCCATAACTTGAGTCATGTACCTGTTGCCTTTATACATTGAGTCTTAGTTACATATTGTATTTTTTTTGCAGAACTATTTTGTATACTCATGCTTTACTGCTATCTTCTAAATTGTCTTGAGATATATTCATTTTTTCAGTTGATTCTCTTTAAATCTTTAAAACATAATTTTAGGTTTGTATTATTTAAAAAGTAAGCATACAGCAAAGGTGAATTTTACACTTAACATCTATATGTATAAATTCTAACATGAATACTGTGCTATACACAATTCATCACATATTTATTCTTCTATAAATTCCCTTTTTATTACTAATAGCTAGATAACTAGCTGTTAAAACCTGTAATATAATACTAAAGAATTTATTTGAAGAAAACATTTTATGTTAATTTTCACAATGATAATTTATGTTAAGCAATATGTTTAAGCATTTTAACATGGCATACAAAAATCTTATTCAATTTCTAAATATAATCATTGACTTTAGAGGTTTATTGGCAAGTCAAGGGGTTACTCCACAGTAGATCAAAATTTCTAAAATTTGAATTTAGAAAATAGTTTCTAATGATTATAATAACTCAAAAAATTGTGAAATTTGGCATTATTTTCAATAGTACATGTTATGCAAACCTTATAGTATAAGAAACACATTTTTTATAAAATGTATAACAATTACACATTGTTAATATCTTTATTTCTACTAATTCAAGATCATTTGTCTATTGATAGAATATATAGATATGTATAATAATAACTGAATATAATGTATTTTTATTTTTCCAACTTTCATTGAAATAAAACTTTTGATTTATATTTTCCTGACATGTTCTTATAAGTGATCATATATCAAGGTTTTATAATAAAATACAAGTTATTTAAGATTGTTTACTTGATTTAAAATATTTAACCTTAAAGCATGTGGTCCTCTTTTTCTGAACTATTCCTTCAATCCAAATTTTATTCCATTGCCAGTTTCTTCAGTTTAAAGCATCTTCAATCTGTCTTCTCCCCTTTTCCTGCCAGTATCATGTTAGAAACATCCCTCATAGAACTTAATCCACTAGTACAATGTTCTCTCTGCCTCTGCCTGTGTCTGTTTCTTTGTCTTTGTGTGTCTCACTGTGTCTCTGTCTTTGTCTGTCTGTTTGTGACTCCCCCCCCACACACACACACATTTTTGCTCTGTC
Source organism: Cricetiscus sungorus (assembly GCA_030556225.1). Classification (NCBI taxonomy): domain Eukaryota; kingdom Metazoa; phylum Chordata; class Mammalia; order Rodentia; family Cricetidae; genus Cricetiscus; species Cricetiscus sungorus. The sequence goes on from JANBXA010000491.1 coordinate 10,723,589, forward strand.
TATGATACTGACTCCCAGACTCATCTTGGCAAGAGCATCTCACATGAAGGACTTGGTCCTGCACTTTGTTTGTGAAACATGTCATTCTCCATTGAGAGCACCATAAGCAAATGGCTTCCTTATGCACTCCTCCTTCCAGTAGGGGTGCATAGACATAGTCATATGTGGAGAGCAAAGGGTGAGGATGCAATGATGAAATTCTCTTTTATTTTTCCACCACTAAGAAAACACATAACATTCACTGAATCAAAACAATCACCAAAAAGACAAAGAACCTTTATTTAGTGGGATCAAGCATTGCTTTTACTCCACTTTTCACGCCTCACCCCTCCCCGAAAACCTGTTTTGGCCTTTTCATTAAACTGAAAAGGGCGGGAAAGAGTAGCCTATTCTTCCAAACCCAAATCTAATTGCAGAGCCAAAAATTAGTTCTCTATCCCTCCCTGTGGGCAATTAGGGAAACTGAACTCCAGCTACTACCAGAAAGTTAGCAGTAGAGAGACATTGGGCTGGATAATAACATTCCAGGTCCTAAAGTCATCCTATTAACAGCTGTAACGTGTCAGTAGAGCAAAATTCTGGCATCACAGCTGATTAAATTATTTGCAAAACTAATCCGGGCATCTTTTCCAGACTACAAAACAAAATAATTTGAACTGTTTTGTCTCTTCATTTCCCAGGGAAATAAATGATGTCTCTTCTGGTTTTCTGAGTTTACCCCACCAACTGTTAATAGGGTTTTCAATATCTAGTGCCACTTACAATGTTTTCAAAAGGTGGTCACATCTTCCATACTTTCCCACAATAAGATTTGTTTATGGAACCTGCTGGAAGTCACACTGTGTGGTTTCTACACATACCTAGATATAGTCTGATATGGTTTTCACTTAGTGTCTGCCATTGTTTTACTGAAGCCATAGCTTACTGGGAAAGGCTGAACCCACAAAAGAGAGAAGATGGAAGAAAGTAGAAACTCACCACACAGGAATGACCCTGGCAATTGGCAATTAGTGACATTTAGACTTTGGTGAGAAGGATAAAAGAAAGAATGGTTACCAGAAATTTGTGGAATTTTTACTCCCACAGGATTTGGTCAGATATCTCCATTGTGAGCTGTGATATCAACCTTCCCAGCTGATATCTCTACCATATACATAAGCATGAAATCTGCAGGTGGATACCCCAGAACGGGCAAACACAAACCATGCTATGTGAGATTATTTCTGTTTAATTATAATACATAAAACATGATTGACATGCCTCCATCCCCAACTCAAAAGAAACTTAATTGAAAGAGGAAACTTGCTCACTTTTCCAACCTCTCCTGAGCTACATCCTGGTAAATGCAGGTACACCTCAAAGAATGTTTCGCTGGGGGTGGATCGCTTCGCTCATTATTTAAAAAACAGACAAGCAAAATACTAATGACCCTAGAGGGACAGACAAGCACAGAGGTTTCTGGAAGACAAAGGTATTCCTCTCATCTCCTCTGAGTCCTCAAAGATCTGATGAATTGGGACTCTCAGTCACTACGACCATCCAGATGTCTCTGGCTTACCTTGAGAATATCCTTAGGATCATCATAGAACTCTCATTTTCAGATTTTCAGTTCTTTTGGAACCCATCCTCCATGAAAAGATCTGTTCATGAAGAGCCAAAGGGAATCACAATCCAAAGGGAACTATGTGGGAAAATATTCCATGGTTTAATGCAATGCTTCACAGAATGTGAACTATTCTTTGGGAAATCTGGCTAATCAGAAAGCTTGGGTCTCCAAATAAACAGACTATGTCACCAATTGCACGTTGGTGATGTTGACATCCTCTCCACGCTTAGACTTTCTTGATTGAGTACTGTGTAATTTATGTTCTGGTTCAGCCACCTTAATTTGTCACAGGAAGGTGAATAGCTATATCACAGGGGAAATTTGGCCAACTCCACTTTGATTGCTATATGTTACTGGGCCCCACTTTTGTGTTCTTAGCATCATTAATAAAAGAAATTAAAGACAAAGGTGGGTGTAGTGGCACACACCTTTAAACCCAGCACTAGGGAGGCAGGGGCAGGCAGAGCTCTGTGAGTTCCAAACTAACCTGCCAGCCAGAGCTTCATAATGAGACCCTGTCTCAAAACACATCAACATAAAAACAAAAGGCAAAAGAATCCAAAAGGAAAGAAGGAAATGAAAAAGAAACTTACAAGGAAGCTTGGGGAAATTTTATTAAAATTTTAGGGAAAAATAATGGGGCAGGCAAGCTGCCTGAATGAGGGAGACAGAAAAAAGAAAGACAGATGAGTTCTTTAAAGCCAGAGTTTGAGAAGGGAGGCAATGGGACGTCGGGAAATACCCCACAGTGGAAGTAGGAGCTGTGCTTTAGAGAAGAGAAAAGGACAGAGTGTCAGGGAAAGGATGCCAAGCTTTTTGGCAGTGTCCAAAGTACCACACAGAAACGAAAGAGGGAGAGGGAGAAGGAGAGGGAGAAGGAGGGAGGGAAGGGGAGAGAGAGAGAGAGACAGACAGACAGAGACAGATGGAGAGAGAAGGGAGGGGGAAAAGCAAGAAAGAATGAAAGAAAGGAAGAAAATGAAAATGAAAAATATTACACTTTTCTAAATTAAAGTGGGCAGGCTGAATGGCAGAGGTACCCAGCCTCTGCAAATTGCTTTAAGTAGCTACAGGCTTCAAGTGCTTCTAGCACAGGCAGGCATCTACATTGGGGTGCTTTTGGGATGGAAAGGTGCATTATCTCACTAAAGGCATAATTATTTCTCCCCTTTTCCCATCATGTCTTCAGGTGAATCAAGCTCCTGGAGATAGGGTGTCTTCCTGGCCAGGTGATTGACAAACTTAATTGAACTAATTCTTAAGGGAAAGAATAAAAACATGTAATGATTTAATAGGTAGAGCAGGTTGGAGTGCCATGCTTCCAACACATGAATCCTGGGTTGGTTCTAGAGCTGATAGTCCATTCTTTTAATCTGGAGGAAAATTTGGCCTTAATGTGCATCAAGAAAGCCCTGGTACTTCTACCTTTTATATAGCAATTTACATCATTTTTTAAAGATTTGTTTTATTATTTTAGATGTGAGTGTGAGTGTGTGTGTGTGTGTCTGTCTGTCTGTCTGTCTGTCTCTCTCTCTCTCTCTCTCTCTCTCTCCCTATATGTATGTATGTGTGTGTGTGTGTGTGTGTGTGTGTGTGTGTGTGTGTGTGTGTGTTGGTGTGTGTGTTAGGGTGTGTGCATGTGAGTGCAGGTGCTAGAAGAATGAGAACTCCCTGGGGATCAGAATTACTTGGAGGTACATACATAGGTACTGGGAACCACACTCAGATCCTCTGTAAGAACAGTGACTCTTCTTAACTGCCAAGCTGTTCCTCCTGTCCAGATAACTTAAATCTTAAGCAGGGATATAGTTTGCTAGGGAAAGGGAAGTGAGGACCAAAGTCCATGAAGGAGGTCCAAGCCCCACTGTCTTACAAGCCTGTTATTATCTAAATATCTAACAGATTATTTCCAGCATACAGAATGTTGAGGGAGAGGCTCAGCTCCAAACAGGCACAGGAATCAGTTGCCGGAAATCTCTCTGTCTTTTAACCAAACCACAACAAAGGAGCGACACAAGAAAGACCATGAATGCGCCAACTTTAAAAGTTAAACATGCAACTTCTGCTCACATTTAATCAGCCAAAGCAAGCCACAAGATCCCATCCAAGGCCACGATGACAAGTGTGAGAGCAAGTGAGATATGTCACCATATATCCATTGTGCCAAATCGCATGATGCAAAAATAAACTTAACACATTTGTGAACTGTAACTTGAACTTAGGGTATTTGAATATGACACTTTAAGTAACTGGGGAAACATCTATATTCTAGTGATTTCTAAATCTTTCCTGTCTGCCTGATCCTTAAACTTGTAGAATTATATCCCATGTTTAAAAGATTGCTATAAACAGTGAAACTCAGTATTATGCTAAAACTTGAATAGTGTTAACACAGCCATGTCTGCTAAGCCAACTGAATTCCCGAGGAGGGAAAATCCTCATGACCTTTCCTTTTCTCTGGTCCTGAGCTACATGAAAGAACCTTTGGGGCAGCTATATCGACTCACTTTTTGTAATACCATCTTGATAGTCTTAGCATCACTGGGCAAGCTACCTCTGCCTTAAACAGATTTGCATTATCTAAAGATCATTCTGTAAGCTATGGTCCATTCGCCTTGGCAAATACTGTTTAAATATAGCATCCATAAATAAATGTTAAATAATTCATGAACATAATTTTGTAAATTCTGCTAGGCCACACCTCTCTGGGGCATATTTATGAGCATGCGTCAGCTTGGAATCAATGTGTCTGCCAAGCTCCTTGCCTCTGAGGCAGAATTCCCACATCTAGCCCAAAATGCTGCAACGGCTTCCATTCCCCTTCAGTAGTCATCCATCATACTGTCACTTTAATTCAGATGCTGCTACTTGTTTTAATAACATGCATCTTACACAAAGAATATCGCTAACACAAGAATCTTGGGGTAGACTTTTACAACCTCATAAAACAGTGTTAACCCTCTGATCCCTGATGCTCTTTCCATGCAACAAGAGCCTCGAAATGTTCTCCTTGCCCCTTCAGCATCTCTTAGGCTTCTGGATGTTTATCAATAAGCTCTATTCATGGGCATTACATAGCACCAGGACCTGACATCAATCATCACAGTAAAAATATTATTCCTCCAGTATTGCCTGGAAGAATTATGGAAAGAATAAAAGTGTTATTGCAGGAATTATTTAGCAAACAATAGATGGATAAAAATGTATTAGGTAAGTGTTAAATTATATCACCTCATTATGGAGAGTGGCGTTCAGATGATGAAGACAGTTCTCTCTCCCTTCCTAAGCAGTTCAGAAGAACAATAGAAAACCCCACAAAAGATTTCAAAGAAAATACCAGGTTGTCTCTATCAGGTCATCCATTATCAAGAGGAAATTTGGGGAATGCTAAGAAATAGTCCAGCTTTTGGCCTAATTCAAATGTTAAGTTGGATTTTAAAGATGAACAGGGTGGTTTACATTTAGCTGTTGATGGGAAGGTATTCTAGGAAAGGGATTTTCAAAGAAGAAATTATCTGCGTGGTCTGTATGCCCCCTTCCCCCAGCATGTGCCTCCTCTTCATCCTGAATAAACGTGGTCTAAGTGGGGTTTGGGGAATACTGATGTTGGTAGGGGGAATGCATTGTAACCCTTAGGTTTTAGTTGAGTCTAGAAAAGAGGCCTTACCGTTCCAATCTTTGTTGCAACTTCCTCTGCCACTATTGGAAAAAATGTTCCCCAAATATCAGAGTAAACCAATTAGTAAAATTACACTGCATTTTTAATACTATTAAGCATTAAGGGTACCCAAACAAGGTTGGAAAAAGTCATATTTTTAAAAACTAAGTACTGCAGTGTGTTAGTGTTTTATCTGTTAATGCAGACTTTTTTTTTTTTTTTCTGGAATAATGTTAAGCTAGGCTCCTGGGATTCATTTGATCAACGTGATTAAATTATTTCCTTACTCAGCTAGAAGGAAATTACTAGTTACCAGACATTATGTGTCTGTTAATTATATGCAATAAGGCTCTCTCCTATCACATCAGCCACTGCATTCATGTTCTGTGCATTTTAAAGGCATTAACATTAAAAAATTTAAATATTGAAAAAGGATGGCTGTAATTTTATTTCACATATTTAATAAATAAGGAAGCCACAAAATCAGCAGGAAAAGGTGTGTTAGAGTAGACATCTCAAGAAAGAACAAGCTTAAAGATAGTTTTGCTTTCTTGTTTCACAAAAGATTTTCCTTGCCAGCTTTCTGGTCCAGCAGACAGGGCTCCTAGAGCTGAATAAAAGGACTTTGAGGCATGCCCAAAACAAAACCAAACAGAGCAAAAGCAAAACAAACAAACAAAACCCCTGTGATTGTGTGACTCTTCAAAAGCAGAGCCTGCTCATCAACAGTTGGGATCAAATTTACATTTTCTCTATCTCAATCTACAATCTGAATCTTAGTGTCTTCCTTCCCTTCTTCCTTCCTTCCTTCCTTCCTTCTTCCTTCCTTCCTTCCTTCCTTCCTTCCTCCCTTCCTTTCTTCCTTCTTTCCTTCCTTTCCTTTGTTTCTTTCTCTGTCTCTGTCTCTCTTCTTGCAAAGGAAGAGCAAACACATGATGGCCCTATTTTTCTTCTAATGAAATGATCATCTTCTGTTTCATATTAAAGTGTTAATCACTCTGAAATTAGGTCTTACCGAAAGAATCATACTTAAAGGTGCTTAATATGATCCATTTTATGCAGCCAAAGCCATGGGACTTTTATTTTTATATCAGAAAGAAAAAATAGGAGGCCAGCTCTTCATTTCTGACACCCCTGTATTTCCCCAGCCTCCCTGAGCTGGTGACTCAGATCCACTAACCGGTTTATAGAACAGAAAGCTCTTTAGAGTCAGGGCTCACGCCAAAACCCAGAAGGTTTTGTGTGAGCTTGAGAATCTTCATAGGTTTATGAAATCTCAACAAATATTTCAAAGAAGGAAGTTGCACATTTGAAGTGGGTGATCCTATTAGACACCGAAAGATGGCACCTTTGTTGTGGGCCTGGGCATCATTTTATGTGAGATAGAGCCGTGTCCCACTAATACTCCAAGACATCACTTTCATGCCAGAAACAGATAGGGCTGAACTTGCTTCACGCACTTTACCTTTCACTGTTAATAATGAATGATGAAAGTTCAGAGGAGAGGTGCTAAAGGGATACTAAGCTGTAAAAGAATGAATGTTAACCAGCAACATGCCAAACTAGTCAGAAAATATGCCTGAAAGGAGTGTATACAGAAAGACTGCCCGTAGCCATCAGATCACACCACTGAGAAGGTTTTCTTTGAAAGTAGATATGACTCTCCTTGGAGAAGAAGTATGGAGACTTTGGACCAAATATTGGGGCTTCCACAAGTCCTGAGAGAGATGGAAGAGTCAACCAGGAGGAAAAACGTGGGATTCTTCTAGCGTAGCTTAAGAGAAAGAAATAGGAACAGGAAAATTGATTTAAATAATGCATGAAAGTAATTATTAGCTGGGTGTTGATGGCGCACGCCTTTAATCCCAGGACTTGGGAGGCAGAGGCAGGCAGATCTCTGTGAATTTGAGGTTCAGTCAAGGCTTATTTGCAAAGGTGTTTCCTTGCCCTTGTGAGCTGGAAACAGGCGGAGAAAAACAGTAGAGGCAGCAACTGCAGGTGTGGCTGGGTGACTGAATAAAAAGCCCGCCTCAGGCGCAACTTCTTTTCAGACGCCGTCTGCTGATTTGATAGTGTAAGACCCTTGGGGTGGGGGTGGGGTGGAGGGAGGGAAAGTACACAAACACTGCGTGATTTCACCCAGGGGTCTCAGCCAAACCCATGCTGCCCACAATTCTAAGCTGGCTGCCTTTTAGTTCGGTTGCTTTCCTGAGTCCAGGCCCCTAGTTTAAGCTCTTGCAGCTACAATGGCAGTTTGAAAGCTAAAGAAATTCTAGAAGCTTCTGAGGCACTCCCAGCAGCTGGCTTTGGCTTCTTGATCACAGAACAGACTTCCTGAAAACTGTGTGCGTCTGCTGCCAAGAGCTGTCTTGACAGGAGAAGGCACCCAGCGTCTTCTACCAATAACAATCGAAGACACATCTGAACAGTTTGATTGCTTTAGAGGGCAGCAAGAATACAGAAATAAAGAAACAAGGACAAGAGAGTAGGAGGATGATAGAAAACCCAAGGGAAGAGAATCTGCAGGCTCTGGTATCAGAAAAGGTCCAGAGAAATGCCAAATCTTTAGGGACAAGGTTCTTAGACCCTAGGTGGAGAGCTTTAACACTGACCACTGCCAAGGTCTAGGAGTGCCAGTTCATAGGCTGGCATGGGGGCTATTATATTTCAGATGCTAAATATACCAATACCTGAGGCCAGTGCTTTGCCTGTAGCATTAGTAGATGACAACATGGTGGCTTCCACCTACCTTCTGCCTTGCTCTTTGCTATGAAGCACTGAGGGAAGGTAATGTTGTCACGAGCTAGCAGGAAACTCTACCCATCATGCTATCGAGGCAGAGCCAAGGCCCTGCAATCAGCTGGTTGATAATACTTACTGCAACACCCTTCCTTTTATTTTATTTCCTTCTTTCCCTCCTGTCTTCCTTCTTTCTTTCATCTTTATGGTTGTTGTTGTTGTTTTTGTTTGTTTGTTTTTTTGTTTTACTTCATGGTTGCCATTCTTGAGAAAGGACTGAGTAAACAGGAAACATGTTTTGAGAATAATATTCACAGAATTTATTTGCCTGTATTCATGAAGTAATTCCTCCAAACTAACAAACTAAAGAGTGAACAGAAAGCACCCTACCACTAACATCCTGGTACTTGGAATTCTTGCCATAGCCTTCTTGCTTTTTAGCTCAGCTTTGATTTCACCTGTATCCACAGCTTTGAAGGATATGTTCCATCAGCATGTTTGATGAGAGATGTCATTCTGTAAATATGTTTATCTTATTGGTTAATGAATAAAGCACTGTTGGCAAATAGGAAGGCAAGATAGGTGGGACTAGGAGACATGGAGGATTCTGGGAGATGTAGTAGGAGAGTCAAGATGTAAGACAAGAGAGAAGATGTCCAGACCCTCTCTCTGATAAGATAAGACTATGTGAAAACACTTTGATTGATAGAAGAGTTAATATGTAAGACAGAGCCAGCCAATAAGAAATGCTAGTAACTGGCCAACAGCTTTATATTTAATACAGCATCTCTGTGTTTGGGGGCTGATGCATCTGTGGGATCAGACTGGCAGGAAAACTGCTCATAACACATGTTCATCAGATTCTGCCATAGCCATTGGATTTGACCTCTGAAGAAGCGCACATACATTTTAGAATTTAGTGGCTTTAAAAAGGCTTTTTATTAGTAAAAAAATAAAACACATGAGGTCTGGGAATTTAAGTGAAAAATTTCAATGGTTTATAATGTCAAAATTTCTGAGCAACACATCTGAAGTTGTCGTACCTCTGCTTGGAGAGTGAAAGACCCCGAACTGGTACCAAAACATGGCAAATCCAGTTTATCACCACATGTAATCCATATGTGATCTTGATTACTAGTAACTTGTTCATTTTGGTGATATTTTACCACTGGCCTTTAGTCAATATGATGTTCATAAAAGTGGCATGTGAATAGAATTAATTAGATCGGTGTTATCTTTTGATGATCAAGGATTCTACACACTTAAGTTCAGCACTTCAAAGTCACATATTAGACAGAATCCTTTGAGTTTTGATTCCCCACAAATGAGCACATTCTGAGATTACAAGGGTATCTTAATTTTAATTTTAAGAAAATTTCTAGGAGAGTAGGGCTTTTGGGCTAACATTTAAGTCAAAGAATTCTTCACTGAGAATTTGCAAAGAGGGACACGTATCTCAGCTGTCAGAATTTGCTTTACAACATTCTCCCACCATCATCTAGTCATTACAGACCAGCCTGACAAATAGACACTTTTCACCGCAGAGTGACACCTGCTTGTTGCCTCTGTCACCTTAGAAAAACAGATAGATATGGGTGGATCCTGGACTAATGACCTTCATTTTTGCAAGGCCAAAGGACATGGAAATCACCCACTTTGGCTTTGTTTTAGCCATTTACTCCCAGGAGTGTCAACACGCTTGACAAGCTTGATCCCTTGCATCTTCTGCAGGGAGACTCCTTCCAGTTTTCCAACCTGAGCATGGCATGCCTTCCCACACCTGAAGTCCAAAACTGTCATCCATGAGGGAGGAAAGCACACATTCTTGTTGCTTTGTGCATAAGAGCTCTTTTATTGGACACAGTTTGCTTCTGGGATTTACATTTTATTACATACGTTTTAACAATCAACCCTAGAAAGGATTCTCTCTGCTTAATTTATTTTGCTTCTGTAGTTGAATTTTGGCTCCTCCTCTTTCCAGAGATTTGCCTTGGGTATCTAATTGGAAAGTCCCATCCCCACGCCCCACTTTGACACATAATCAGATTCCTGTTCCCTTCAGTTTGGGTTTCCCATTTCAGAAGATAACTACAGTCCCTGGGTTTTAGTTTACAATTCTCAAGAAATAAATATCATTTTGCTTTTTCAAATATCAAGTATTCACATCTTTATAACATACAAAACATTATTTATTATATCAAAAATATGAGACTTAGTCTTTTTCAAAGTATTAGTGAAATAGAAATTATGTTAGCATTAGAGAATCATAAGCAGCAATAATGAGGTGTACAGGCATTATTATTGAGTATACCTCACATAAGGTTAAAAAAAAACAACACCCTGTATGACCAGTTTATTACCTGTCTCATTGGCAACATGATTTCAACCTCTCTCACTTTCTACTTTACTATGAGCATTTGAAGTAAGGGAATATTTTCTTTTTTTTTGTTGGTATAGATATACTTCCTCATTTTCCAAGATGAATGTAATCCAAGTGTGATTCTGTAAAAATTTTAAAAGCAACAAAAACTAAAAGAAAAGAAGGCCTCTGCTAGTTCAGGTCTCATGGATGAATACATTGGGCAATAAGTCTTGACTGATTCAGCATCAACTGTGGGCTCACCAAATTCCCGATAGTAACCTCTCGTGCAGCAAATCTTTAAATACAGTAATAATTCCTACAGCAGTAATTCCTTTATTTTTTGTTCACTGTGTTGTAAGACTTGGGTGCTGATTAGCTATGCTTCACTCTTTCTCTAGTACAACCTGCACCTCTCCACTATATCAATACTAAGACTATAGATTGTATTAAGTCACAGTTATAACTTAGGTCCTTTATGCCTACTGTAGACCTTGGTGTTGTTCCCAACTATTCCTCTCTTCCATGGCTATATCCATGTCTTGTGACTATGCAGTTCTTCCCCCTGCAAATAGAATGTATTTCTCCACTCATTGACTACAGGATTATCTGCATGTCTTAGCTAATGAGATATCTGTATGCATCACACAAGAAGCCAGGTGAAATATGCTCATTCAGTTCTGTTTTCTTCAGAGCTTCTGTTGGACTCATGAGAGGATAATATCTGGGTTAGTCCACTGACAACACAAGGGTGAGGTGTATGGAAAACTTCTGAACTTAATCTCTAGTTTGAAGGCATGCTTAGATGAGCACAGATTGGATCAGGATCAAACTGCCTTGGCCCTGATGCACTCCAACTGCCAAAACATGAGGAGAAAATAAATATTTTTCGATTTTATTGAGTTCTAGGATGTCTTTTTTTTTTTTTTAAATACAACATCATTCTGGACTGGGCTGCTCAGTAACAGCATGACTATGGTGTGTTAAATTGTATTTATAAATACTAATGAGGTTCACAGAAATTGATAAAAATTGGATAATTATAGGTCTGAAGATATGGCTCAGCAGTTGATAACACATACCACTCTTACAGAGGACTCAGACTCAATTTCCCGCAGCCACATGGCAGATCACAGCCTCCTATAACCACAGTTCATGAGTATCAGACTCCCTCTTCTGCCCTTTGCAACCCAAAACACACAAAATTCACATAAAGTAATTTAAAAACAAACATTTTTTAAAAAATTAGTAATTACAAATATAGATGTGGTCTCATTATAATCTTAGAAGGGAAGACAGCATTGACTATATATTTCTGGGAACGGAAGAAGCCAGCTTACAGTTTAAGAGCACGGAAAACAGAATAACAGTTTCAAAGCCAGTTTAAGCAGAGTGCTTCCCCGTGTTGAGACTTGATCATTAGAAGACAGGACCAATCTACGCTGAGTATAATATCTGAATACACTGACCATCTCAACTGTCCTGAGAAAGCAGGAGTCACAGTTTTGGTGAAGTGCTAACTGAAATTATAGGTATGGGAAAAGGTATGAGGGAGCTTTGGGGTACATTATAAAACACACACACTTCATCAAAATCATGGTAAACTCCAGAGTGACAAATGCTTTGCTACAGCTTTGCATGAGTCAAACTGTTAAAGGAGAATGAAACTCAGATTACCTGGGTATTATTTAAATCAAGAAATGAAAGTAAGCCCACATCATGTTGCTGCCAGGCTGGTGTTATTGCGCTTGAGCTTATAAATACCTCAAACTACCCCAAGAATCATTCTAGGGTATTGATCTAATTAAACATTCTCATCCAACTTTGAAGTGAAAATGTCTGTTTTTGGGAACCAAGCCACTTAAGCAATGAGGAGCAGGATGGTGTTGCCAGGAGAGGAATTGAAGAATGTCTACAGGTGTTTCACATCTGAGGTGTCCACTCAAAAAAAAAAAGTGGAAGAAAGTATCTGTCACTTTATTCCATAGATTACTAACAGCATTGTTCCCTTGATTTCTAAACACTTTCTTTTCTCTTTTTTGAAATGTTAGTGGCACACTGATCTAACATGGGCTAATGGGTTCTATTCTCAAAAGCAGAAGGTCTGATTTGAATAGGCCACAGCATGAGGGCACCAAAAAAGAGGAACTGTAGCTAAACTCTGACCATTTGTTTCAGCATATACCAGTGTGATCTGTGCTTCTGTAATCATTTGGACCTGGCCTTATCTGCATTTTAATCATTTTCTTGTTGTGCCAATATTGTTTGCATAAGAGTAGGTTTATAATTTATGATTTTTATTAAAAGGTGTCTGTGGAAAAGAGATTTACCACAACTCTTCAGAAAATTATATTTTTAATCAGCTGTAGAAATTCATAGTCTTTTCTACATATGGGGAGGCTTATTACAATGATCCAAGCAGACTAAAGCCAACAAATAAACTTATCTGTCTATTGTGAATTCGTAGAAGAACAAACATATGTTTTGAACATCGTTACAGCTAAATTAGCAGACGCAATAAGCCATGCTTGATGCACAAGTAAAAATGCAGAGCACTACAGTGTAATGACTATTTGCATCTAAAGTGTATGCTACTCTTCTCTAACTCTGTGTAGTAATAGGAAAGTCTCATATTTACTGAGTTCTTTTTGCCTCAGTAAATCAAAAGATTATCTTAGTTAATCTTCCTAACAACCCAGAACATAGATAGTATTATTATGCCCATTTTCTATATGAACAAAGCCAAGTTCTTATAGATGGAATACCTTGTCAAAATTTGCAGGATACTAAACACGAGTAACGTTTTAAGCCCAGGATGTCTGATACCATTAATCAAGCTTCCTTATTTGCCTATATTATTAATAAGTTAATATTTTACATAAATGTTCATTTTGACAATGTAGCCTTCGATTTTATCACTAACAAAGAGATTCCTACCATAATGAAAGAAATCATGCTTCACTACATACTTCATGAATGGATTATCAAAGGATAAACAAAGTATCCAACACAAAATATATCACATATTATTCACCAAGATAATATGGGATATGCAGTGATATGCCAAAGGTTATTGCTTGTTAACAATTTAAGAAACATTTTTAATGTTCAAGTATTATTGTTACTAGTGTTTAAATTTGCAGAACAGAATATTTAACTGACACCTAAAATTTGGTGATTGCAGTTAGAAACAGAACATGGAGGTCCCATACTGTGGTCACAGAGCCTAAACTGTCACCGTTCATGTCTTCATTTATGTTATGAATGTTATGAATATGTTATGAATATGTCTGTCACTAAGACAGACATAACTGTTCTCACAGAACTTACATTCTATCTGGGAAACAGAGAAACAAAGTAAAATCACATTCTTGAAATAATAAATATTATAATGAAGAAGAGATAGTGATGGTGACAACAAAGCAGCAGGTTTGGCAGGTGAAGAAGTCTGTGACATCCCATCTTCCAGTTAGAGTAATGCTGCAACAAGAGCAGAGTTAGACTCATCCAAGGTGTGGCAGATGATACAGTTGGTTATTTGATCACATTATTGATTTTTCACTGTGGATGAGTATACTAGTAGAATTCACAAGTCTTGATCACCCAGTATATACTAAGGGATGAGACAAAATAAAATACTGTACATACACACACATACACACACACACACACACACACACACACACACACACACACACACGGAAATATATGATTCGCATGCACTAAAACAACAGGGAGGTGATGGGAGATGTTATTATGTAAATATGTTTCTCATACTGGTTAATTAATAAAGCCTGTGGCCAATAGAAAACAAGATAGGTGGGGCTAGGAGACCAGGAGGAGGAAAGAGGAAGTAGTAGGGAGGAGTCAAGATGTAGACCAGGGAGGAAGGAAGACGCTGGCCGCGGCTTCCTATAAGACGACCACGTGGAAATACTTAGATAAGTAGAAATAAGTTTAATAATTAAGACAGAGGTGGCCCATTAACAATGATAGTAATTGGCCAACAAATACAGAGTCTCTGAGTGTTATTTGGGGCTCACGTGGTGGTGGGACCGTGGCAGCAGGACCGGCGACAGCCGGCAGGAAAAATCTGCCATAACAGGGAGGATTAAAGAAAGTGACTTTATTTACATACCAGTCTAGAAATAAAAATCACCCATCAATGTAGACGGGAGGGTCCCTGTGGGGTAGAATAAGGCAAGCTTCCTGGGAGAGGAAAACTTAAGCTGGAGTCTAAAACTGATGTTTGGTTAGGAAGAGATCTGCTTGTCAGTCCTGAAGGACAGCAGGCCTGCTAAGAGAAGGGTCTAAGTCTGTCTTTTTATTCCACTCCATGTGTCTATTTGGTGTAATTATCTTCTTCAAAATATTTATCCATAAAGTCTGCTATTCATATTTTTTCACCAGAGTGATACACATGGGAATACATGCTATACCTCTTCTGGATAGTCCTTTAATGGCAAGTAGAGCTACAAGCAACATAATGACATACAGTCTTAGACTGAGGCAAATGTGGGCTTGCTGTTGCCATTCCTTCAGCCATATTATCTTGGGTGTGGAATTTAACCTTCCCAAGCCTTCATTTTCTCTATTGAGAAATGGGTACCATATTTGTCCCACCTGCTTCTCAGGACTATCATAGAGTTTCATTGAAGACTTTCTTGATATGGAATAATGCTATCAGTAGACTTTGGCTTGTTCCACATTACTGAGAACTTGAAAGTCATGCTTTCCGAGGACAACAAGAAAGATTGGCAGCTTAGGTGGATTTAAGAAATCTTTTTATGCAAACCTTATATTTTGTCATCAGGGAAAACTGAAGTTGATGTACGTCAAGTCTAGGCCCCCAGGGGTATTCCTTCTACACATTTCTGGGTAGACTGGGTGTTGCACAAATGGCAAGTAGCATGGACATGAATGATGAGGCCTGAGGAAGAAGCAGAGATGTGCAGTTAGCTTCATGGTCCTTGTTCTGTTTACTCTGACAATATTTTAGTGTGCACCTGTGAAGCATCACCATCTCCTCCCCTAAGCACTTTCCATGTGGCAAGCAGCAAGACTTACAGCAGACTAAACCAAGAGAGTGTTACCTACTTAAACTGTTTTTCTGACTTAATAAGAATTTTTCATCTACAGCAAGCCATTTTAAAATATTGTCTATACACAAACAGTCACTCTGAATAATCGGTCTGCACACAGTAAATGTCACCTCTCTAAATCACAGAAGACCTCGTCGGCATAGCACAGGAGGCTACATAACAGCTTAAACTCCAGCCTCCCGTTCATTATGGATGTGTTTATAAATCTCAGAGGGCACCGTTCTGCCTCCTAGGAAATCCAAAAATGGTATCGTTGTTTGTCAGGGTGACATGTCCCGGATGTTGAAATCTTAGCCATCTTTCTTCTACCAGAACCTCATTTGGCTCTAAAGTGGGTCAGCCAAGGTTGTTGTCAAAGATGTCATTTTTCTTATTGTTAATGTCCAGAAAATTTTGTTTCAGAAAAAGTGTGAGTCTGAAAACTGAGGGGTTTTATGGATGGATATAGGCGCTTTCTTTTGTTTTGTTTTGTTTCTTTTCTTACCTCACCTCCCGCATGCCATGCCTTTACCTTGAATAAATTACCTTCTCTACAAAAGTGCTTTCGAGTTCTTCACATGAGGGAAGCAAAAGACAGCTGACACAGCAATGGCATTGAAAAACTCTGCAGCCGTTCCCATCTGTCTTGGTTAGTATGAATACTTTAGCATTAAGTGGAGAAGAGGAGAATCCATCAATAGTTAATAAGTGACCTTAGGATGGGATTTCAAATTCACCACAATTACACCCAAGTGTCAGAGAACACACACGGGACACTATCTATAGACTGGAGCACAAGAGCTGGGGATGGCAAATTTAAATACCATCAGAAAAAGAACTGGACATTATTTTTAATGAGAAAATATGGTCATCATGTCTACAAGCCCATAGTCAGAGCCCAAATTTTCAGCTAGAAGTGATTATGGAAAGTGAACATAATCTAAGAGACCAAATAAGAACCAAGCTAAGATTCTATCATGGCTATATTATAAAAAAGTGGATCTCAAATTCAAAGACAGACTGTATTTATAGGTGGAAATGAGATTAGGCAAAGCATTAAAAGGAAATATGTTTGTGCAGAAATGCTCCACATGAATTGTCAACAAGGAAAAGCAAATTAAAACCACAATGAGTTATCACTACAGCAGAATGGCTAGAATTAAAAAGACTATCAACACCAAATGCAAATCAACTAGAATTCTCTTGTTGCCAGTAAGAGAGCAGAAGGACACAACTGCTGCTGAGAACTATTTTTTAATCTTATGAAATATTACATACATACACACCATATGACCCAACTATTTCATCTTAGGATTCTTACCTTAAAGAAATAAAATATATAGTTCATAAAAAGAAGTACTAGTCCAAGAATGCTCATAAGTGCCTTTACATACATTTGTAAAGTATTGGATGTAACCAGGATATCCGTCAAATGGGAGGGCAGATATTGTGACATATTTATACAACAAAGCACCATTCAGCAAAACAAAGGAACAAGTCTTAGGTGCAAGTGTATGGATGAATGTCATAAATACTATGTTGAGCGAAATAAAAGGCCAAAGAGTTTGCAGCATTTTATTCCATTTATAAGAGGTTCAGAGACAGACAAAACTAGTTAAAGTAGATGGAAACTAGATTAGAATTCAGAATTAAAGTTCTATGTTAAAGGAGAAATAAAAATGAATGAAATATATGGGAAGAAACTTTTAGGGAGGGTGTGATGCTTGGTATTGCTCTATCTGGAATGAATGCAATTACATTTCAGATGTAAGTTCTGTGCCATATGTATTCTTCACTTTTCATAATATATTACTACAGCATGCTATATATTCACTGTTATAAAGTCTTTCTGCTTAAATTTTATGCAACTGGACACAAATATATACTTCGTGGAAACCTCCCAGGACTACAAAGTCTCAGGCTATAGTTAGACCTAAGTTATTATGTAAATTTTAATAAAAGCCTAGAAAATTCTTATTTACATAAATCTAAGAAATGGTGAAATTTCTCTTACTCCTACCTACATAATACCAAAGTCAGTGTTAAAGTACTTCTAATCATATTTTGGCCAAGAAGTGGACATATCTCTTATCTTTGAATAAGACTATATAATATTGAAAAACAGCTGGAGATCAATGATGCTGACAAATGGTACTGTTCCATGCTTGCTGATGTTGTCACCTAATGACTCTCTATTCTAGTTATGAATTCAAAGAACCTGACTGTCTCCAACACTAACTTTGATGAATGCTAATCAGGCTTAGATTCTGTGTTTACATCCCCAAATCTTTAATAGATTTTCTATTTATGTCATCTAGGTACTTATGAACATTAAATTGGTATTTTTCCCATTACAGGTCTAAAAGCTCTCTGTGTTTTATTTTCCTATAGCTAAGAGAAGCCAATTAGGGGTCACTATAGACCACTAGGAACAATGACACTTGGATATACTCTTATGAATTTCATCAACAAAACTTCAGATTTCTTGAGTCTCAAAAGCTAATTTCCATAAAGCAATTACACTGGGTAAAGACATTAATACTCATCATTATATTTTATTTTCAACAATGACAAATGCAGAAAAATATTTGAAAACCTTAAAATTGAGCCATGGAATGAATGATAAAATTATTTGGAATCCATAGACTGGCATGTTGTTATCTGAGTATTTGCTAAATTTGTAAAACATTGAGAATTCTCTATTCAGTTCTGTACCCCACTTTTAAATTGGATTATTTGGTGTTTTGGTGACTAGCTTCTTCAGGGTTTTGTATATTTTGGAGGTCATCCCTCTGTCAGATGTGGAATTGGTGAGGATCTTTTCCTACTCTGTGGGCTGCTGTTTTGTCTTGTTGACTATGTCCTTTGCCCATTTATTAATTGTTCATCTCAATGTCTGTGCTACTGGTGTTATGTTTGGGAAGCTGTCTCCTGTACCAATTCATTCAAGAGTACCTCCCACTTTCTCTTCTAAAAGGTTCAGTGTGGCAGGGTTTATATTGAGGTCTTTGATCCATTTGGACTTAAGTTTAGTGCATGGTGATAGATATGGATCTATCTGCAGTCTTCTACACACCACCATCCAGTTATGCCAGGACTATTTGTTGTAGATGCTTTCTTCCTCCCATTGTATACTTTTAGCTGATTTTTTCAAAAACCAGGTGTTCATTGTTGTGTGGATTAATATCAGGTTTTTCAATTCAATTTCATTGGTCTACTTGTCTATTTTTGTGCCAATACCAAGCTGTTTTCAGGACTACAGCTCTATAGTAGAGCTCTTAGCTATAGGAAAATAAAACACAGAGAGCTTTTGGCTTTGTAATGGGAAAAATATCAATTTAATGTTCATAAGTACCTAGAAGACGTAAATAGAAGATCTATTAAAGATTTGGGATTGTAAACAACAGAATCTAAGCCTGATTAATATCCATCAAAGGTAAAGTGTTGGAAACAGTAGATGCCTCGTGAAGTTCCCTTATTTTGCTGGGTTATTTTGGCTATTCTGGGACTTTCATTTTTTCATATTATGTTGTATATTGTTCTTTCAAGGTCCATAAAGAATTGTGCTGAGATTTTGATGGGCATTGCATTGAATTTGCAAAAATGCATGAATTGCAAAAACATTGATTGTTTTTGACAAGATTGTCATTTTTACTATGTTTATCCTACCTACCCAAGAGCATGGGAGATCTTTCCATTTTCTGGTATTTTCTCTAATTTCTTTCTTTAAAGACACAAAGTTCTTGCTATATAGGCCTTTCACTTGTTCGTTATGCATTCTGGCTATTGTTAAGGGTGGTGTTTCTCTGATTTCTTTCTCAGCCTCTTTATCATCTGTATATAGTAGGGCTATTTTTTTTTTTAGTTAATCTTATATCATGTCACTTTGCTTAAGGTGTTTATCAGTTGTAGGAGTTTCCTGGTAGAGTTTTTCAGGTCACTTATGTAAACTATCATATCATCTGCAAATAGTGACAGTTTGAATTCTCCCTTTCCAATTCGTATCCCCTTGATCTCCTTTTTGTTGAAAAATGGCTGAAAGACATTTAAGAAAGTGGTCAACATCCTTAGCCATCGGAAGAATGCAAATTAAAACAATTTTGACATACCATCTTACTCCTGTCAGAATGGCTAAAATTAGAAACACCAATGACAGATTATGCTGAAGAGGATGAGGAGAAATGGGAACACTCCTCCACTGCTCTTGGGAGTGCAAACTTGTACAGCCATTTTGGAGATCAGTATGGCAGTTCCTCAGGAAAAGGGGAATCAGTTTACCACAGGATTCAGCAACTCCACTCTTAGGCATATACTCAAAAGATGCACATCCATGCAACAAAGACTATGTTCATAGCACCATTATTTGTAATAGCTAGAACCTGGAAACAACCCAGATGTCCCTTGACAGAGGAATGGATAAAGAAAATGTGGTATATTTACACAAAACTATGGAATCTTGAAATTCAAAAGCAAATGGATGGAATTGGAAGAAACCATCCTGAGAGAGATAACCCAGTCACAAAAAGATGGTATATACTCACTCATATATGCATATTAGAGAGAGAACAAAGAATCAGTCTATAATTCACACTGCCAGAGAAGCTAGGAAACAAGGAGAACCCTAAGAGAGACATACATGGTCCCCCACAGAAGGGGAAAGGGACAAGGTCTCCTGAGCATATTGGGAGTGGGGGGGCAGTGTATGGAGAGAGAGTTAGGAGAAAGAGAAGGGAAGGTGAGGAGGGAAGAAGAGAACATGAGGGAGCAGGAATACTGATTTGGGGGAGCCATTATAGGTTTTAAGAGAAATGTGGCACTAGGGAAATGTCTAGAGACCTATAAGAAGGACCCCAACTAACAATCTGAGCAATATTGAAGCTACCTTAAATTCCCTTCCCTGATAATGAGACTGATGACTACCTTATATGCAATCCTAGAGCCTTCATCCAGTCGCTTATGGAAACAGAAGCAGATAACCACAGCTAAACACTGAGCCAAACTCCTGGAATCCAGTTGTACAGAGGGAGAAGTGCTGAGCAAAGGGGTCAAGACCAGGCTGCAGACACTCACAGAGACAGCTGATCTGAACAAGGGGGAGCTCATGGACCCTGACTGATAGCTGGGAGACCAGCATAGGACCTACCCAGACCCCCTGAACCTGGGTCTCAGAAATCCTGGGCAGTCTATGGGACCTCTGACAGTGGAGCCAGGATGTATACCTGGTGCATGAAAGGACTTGGGGGGCACATTCTCCATGGATGAATACTCCCTTAGCCTAGACCCCCCCTCAAATGACTTGACAGATTTTGATGATCCCTCCTGGAAGGCTTCACCCTCCTTGGGAAGTGGATGGAGAATGGCATGGGGGTGGGGAACATGGGAGGATGGGAGGGAGAGGGAACTGGGATTGATATGTAAAATAAGAAAAAAAATATAAAATAAAAAATTAATAAATTCATATTAGTAATGAAAAAAATTGTAAAATATTTCTGAGGACACCATGACATAGGGTAGAAACCAAAAATAAAGGACCCAGAGACAGGGGTTCCAACTTCAAGTTGAAGATCAGAAAAGGAAAACAGCCAGCCAGTAGCTCTTATACAACTTCAATCTGAAAGGGCTGATCTATGAGCTCTCCTCAGGGTGGCTGGAGAATCCTGAGACTGAATGCCTTCCTATCCTCAATGTGGCTGGAGAATGAATGCCTGCTCTGAGACTCTATTCTTGTCTTAAATACATCCCATGAGTCCGTGGATTTAAGGGTGTGAGCTCTGTTACTCTTTTAGACTGATTCAATCTTGTATAGGCCTGGTTGGCCTTGAACTCAGAAGGTCCATCTGTGTCCTGAGTCTTGGGATTAAAGATGTGTGTCTGGTTTTCATGGCTTTTGGCTGACTTTGCTTTCTGAATGCTCAGGCAAGCTTTAATAAATCATAAATAATAGATCAACACAATTCTTCAGCTTTAGAATCAGAATGGAGTGTCCACAGAAACCTATGCTCTAGATATACCATCCTGAGTATTTATATCATGTGAACATGTCACAGAGGTGCGTATCTACATATGAATGTTTATACAGTCCTATTCACAATAAAATTACAAATCCAACTTAGATGTCCACCAAGAGAGGAACAGACAAAGAAAATGTGGTTCATATGCACAATGGAATTTCTTCAGCCACAAAGAGAATCGAAGATACACAACCTGCAGGGAAAAAATAGGTGTAACAGGAGATATTAAGCAAATTCAGTCAGTCTCAAACAAACAAACATTACATCTTTTCTCTCAGCTGTGCTTTCCAGAGTTTACATAGATACATAAAGTCACATATGTATATATGAAATGAAACTCAACCCAAACTGCCTGAGGGAATAAATGGGAGTGTCATGAAGAGGAAGTAGATGAAAACAAAGGATATCACATTATATTCTTGAATAATATATAACTTTATTGAACTAAATACAATGAAAAGTAGAGAAAAGAGGGCAAAATCAGATTACTATTCTGGCAGAAAACTCACCACTGTATAACAGTACACAGATCATTTTAAAATATTTTTTAATTGTATGCATAGAAAAATCAAAGAATTTGTATTGAAATATAAAGCTTATAAGCATGATTTTGCTATCCAAATGAGCATTATGACATAGCAAAATTAGCCACCTGTCTTTTTCATTTAATAAAATGAGTTATAATAGGGTCTACTTCACTGTTTTTTTAAGAAATACAGATGATTTGAAACAAGTAAACTTTTCAAACTTACTAATTTTTTATTAAATATGACTTAATTGTTAAATTTGAAAAAAATCACGTAACACAAGTTTCTTTTAATGTGTAATTCCATCTACAAATGAGAATGTTTGTTTTGTTTAAGTTTCGGTTTTTTTTTTAGATAATCTCACCCTAAAATTTTTCCTGGCATGAAACTTCCCGTGTAGACTAGGCTGGGCTCTTTTTAGTTGCCTACCCAGAATTCTATTTGTTATAGATTTCAAGGCAATCAATCAAAATACTATGTTTTCTCACCTTCCTCACAGCTACAGATGTTATTGGGTTAAAACTAGAAATCAATGTCCAGGTGGGAATAATTGGAAAGTTCCTTAAGGACTGGTAATATAGGTGGTTCTGCTTCCAGTTCCTCTTTCTTCAATGCAGAATATACATATGACATAGGTATTAATTTCCAAGCTTGAGGGGCTAGACAGATGCTGACAGGTAAGAGTGAATACTGCTCAGCATCCACCTCAGGCAACTCAAAGCTACATGTAATTCCAGCTTCAGCTCTGGGGTATCTGATACCTCTGGCCTCCTCAGCTGCATATCAATCTGCTCATCCTCTCTCTCTCAATATCTCTCTCTCTCTCTCTCTCTCTCTCTCTCTCTGTCTCTGTCTCTGTCTCTGTGTGTGTGTGTGTTGTAGATAATATATATTATATAAATATTTAAAAACAATAAAATATATAATTTATTTTAATAACTATGTCCCTTTGTAGTTTATTGTAATGAACAGTTAGACGTATATGCAATGAATCAATTTCATTTTTTCCACTTGGATGTTATTCATTCCCACATCAATAAACCTATGGTTGAAAAGACTAGTACATACTGGATAGCAATGGTACCTTGTCAAAATGAATCGACACTGGTGATTTCTTTTTCTAGTTTTTTTTTATTATTATAATCAGTATTTATCAGAGACACATCATTATACCTGCCAGAGCAACACTGCCCTGTGCTCTAGATGTCCATCTTCTTTCCAGGATGCCTCCTGTGCCTCTTAAAACATTGCTTTTCCTGTTTAAATCTACAAAGAAGTGTAGATCTAATATATACTTTAGTGATAAAAATACCAGGGAGAGAGGCTTGTCTCTTTAAACTCAACTCCCTTAATAAATACAGTCTGGCAGGAAGTCAATGATCATTTAGATTCTGTGGTGTGTGTGTGTGTGTGTGTGTGTGTGTGTGTGTGTGTGTGTGTGTGTGTGTGTTTTTGAAGGGAGATAGTGGTAGTGTGAAAGCTCTTTTTAAAGAAAGCAGCTCAAACTGCTGAAACGGAATGGTGGCTGACAAGCATTTCTTTTATTAAATAATCCAGTTTACAAATGCTCTCAGGCAGACTGAGGGGACCTGGCTGGGTTAAAATATGACAACCACAATCAAAGCCCAGCTGTGTTCTAACTTAGAAGGGTTAGAGTGAGAAGGCTTTCCCTCCATGAGCTCCACGATATCAGCAGATTGTCTGTAGATATACGCCATTCTGCCCTACTTCAAGTGCATTTAAGAAAAAGGGTGGATTGAATTGTTCTGAAGGCCTTGCAAGAGCTACTACTTATGTGCATTGGAGAGATGCAGAAGCACATAGGCCTGGGTGTAAGCTGACAGCTGAGAGCAAATCACAAGAGCAGTTGGGGAAAAGACACTTGAGTAGCCAACTTGCCTATTTCTTAGATACTTACAGGGAATATAGGCATGCTGGGGCATTTTTGTCTTAGCAATTACTACTGAGATTCTCCATTGCAGTGATCCATGGGGATTTGCTGAAAAGGTTAATAGCATCTATCAGATTTACAGGGTGCAACAAGGAAGATGGCACATTCCCCCAGTGTGAGAGATAATGTCACCTATGTGAGCTGAACAGTCCACATTCATTACCATTCATTGGCCAAATGGCCTGAGTTGTAACCAGCCTTGGAATGTAATCTGTCAACAGTTGAACATAGCATAAAGTAGCATTGGAGACTGGAAGACAGAAGCTGACAGAGCTGGCCGACTCTGCCATGAGCTGATGAACCTTCTGAGAAAGACAAGGTCCATCAGTGGCTGCAATTAAGACAGTTAAAACTAAGGTGACAATAAATACACAGACATTGGATTGCAAATATTTAAAGCTAAGTGTGTAGCTATCCCCACAGGCAACTGACTCCAGCTCTGCAAAGCTGTTGTTTCTCACTCACTCATTCTTACTCAGAGTTTTGGAAAAGCTGTTTCTATTTGTGTAAATATGTGACTGTAATTGACTTTTCAATTTCAGAACCTCGCTGACATTTCAAAGACAATAACACATTTGATGCAATGCTTTATGATTCTCCCCAATGTTTTTAACCCACAACTGAAGGAACAGATGGTTAGATTTTCTAGGAAGCTTAAAACACAAGTTGAGCCAATATGAAACTGCTCCGCTACTAAACAGGGTAAATCCATTCTGTTTTGTCTTTTTCTTTCTTTTTATCAAATTGAAACCTATCAGAGGAAGGATTTAGCTTCCCATGATGACTTGAGACATGTACCAGAAAGGCTTTTTCGTAAGAGAAGGACATGCTTTGCTGAACCAGGTGCGTTTTATTTTTTCTGGCACGAAGATTTATGAAAGAAGTATGCCCATATTTCTCCATATACAGTAATTGGAACTCATTATGCTAATTGTATTTCCATTATCACTAATTAACAATCAGAGTGACCTGGCCCACAGTCTAATTTGTCTCTAATCTGTTTTTGTAAAGGGAGTTTTATCCTGTCATTTCAAGGTGATAATTCTATTCAGTGTAACTTTATGAATTGCCCAAGGTAACACTTTTGATATTCGATGCTATCCACTTGCAAGTGTTTAGGGTGAAATGGGGAAGTGAATGGGTGTACCCGAAAGTGACTCTTGTGCCTGGATGCTTCACCTTGTACACAGAAGGCACAGACTTCATGTTCTTTAATAGACTGGAGTTTCAGTCTAAGCAGTGGAGACTTTCTCTTATTCAATCTCCAGATTTCAAAAATAAAACCCAAAAATAGTACTTGATCTATGAAGCACAGACGTTGGGCACCTTCTGATGAGTAGCTAATACCTTGCAAATTTCCATACTACAAATAGCCGATAAAGAGAGAAATGACAGGTTTGGGTTACCAAAAATTTATTTCTAAAACAAATGAGGCACCAAAGAGTTATAGTTCAACTCTCATCTTCCTTCTCAGAGTATATGCTTACTATTTGATGGGTTAACTTAACAGCAGTAAGTAGCATGGGTGGAAGGAGCTAGATTGGGGACAAACATTTGAGTTGCATTCTAATTCCATGATAAATAGAAAGCATTACTATCTGAACTCCAACTCCCTCATCATTACAACTGAGGTGAGGTCTATAATATAATAAAAAATATAATATAAATAAAGCATGAAGAAGAGACAAGGAGCAATGGCTTAAGAACCAGTTGAGTTTACATGTGAACACGATCAAAAACCAGTGGTGACCCTGGAAAAAGCTTCACTTTCCATAAACATATATCTCTTTTTTTGAAATTTTATTGGGTATTTTTATTTAGTGTATGTGGGTTATATGCACACATGTGCATTTATGCACCATGGTATGTGTGGGAAGGTCAGAACAAAACCTGGATGAGTTACTTCTCTTCTTCTGCTATGTAGGGCCCAAGAAATGAACTTGGGTCATTTGACTTGATGCTGAACAACCTCACCAAACCCCTTAATATGTATTTATTTCAATAGTTCTTTCTTCATATGGCTCTTTACCAATATAAACAAAATTATTATGCATAAAATGCTTCCTATATTCCTGACATATGTCAAGCATGTACCAAAGACTATCTTTGGTGCTAGAGATTATGCTGATATGCTTGGTGAACATGGAAACATTCTATGTGGGTCTGATGAGCACCAATGCTTTGTCTCATTCTGAGGACTAAAAGTGAACATTATACTCTTTAGTAAGTGTGAAGAAAAACAGATCTATTGGGAGCAGTGGGAAATGACATTGCAAGAAAATTATAAGCAAGAGAGAGGGGGAGAAGAGGAAAGGAGGAAAGGAAGAGAACTATGAAAAATTCAGGTATTTAATTTTATGACTATGGATATAGTTCAATGACAGAGCACTTGCATGGTACATGTAAGACCTTAGGTTAAATGTCCAGCATGACATTTTAAAACATATAATCATCAGCTGATGCATTATGAGATAAGTACTCACCATATAATCCTAGATGGCTAGGAATTTGAGGTGAAGACCACACTGGTGTTAACTCACAGGGAAATATTTGCTTGCTTCTGCCTCACTCCCTGCTGCAGAACTATAGGTGAGTTATCATGCCCAACAAGAAATTAGTTTAAGAAAACACATATCAGGGCTAAAGAGCTTTCTCAGTGGGCAAGAGCAGTTGCTTTGCAAGCAGGTGATCCTGAGTTTGAAGCCCAGCACCCATTTAAAAAGTTGAATATCACTGTGCATGCACTGGTGACCCCAGAGAGGGAAGACATGAGGATCACAGGGCTTGCTGGCCTCCAGTCTAGCTCCATGTTTAGTAAGAGCTGTAGTCACAAGGGAATAAAGTGATAGAGTAGGACACCTACCATGCTCCTCTCATCTTCTGACCTTTGTAAGTTTACACACATTTGCATATATATATACATGTATATATATATGTATACCACAAGCACATACATTCATACATACATACATACACACACACACACACACACACACACACACGGAAAAAAGAAGAAAGAATATATGCTTTTAATTATCTAGAGATATCATACTATATCCGGTGGCAGCATTTGATCCACTATCGCAGATGTGACTTCCAATTTGCAAAACCATTCAGCCATGATGGCCTTGAATGCTGTAAGTCTGCCAGTCTTAGCTTCTTAGCTTGATCAACATGATTTCCCTTTGGTGTGTCTTTTAGAATGACTGTAAAGTCAAAAGCTTTTAAGTTTATGAATGACAAAAACCACAAAAGGGCTCATATGTAAAAGGCCTTTCCACTGTTACCCCGTCTCCCTCCAACTATGGAGAACCATTAGGTCTCCGTGTGTCTCCTTCCACATCCTCAGAGAGTTGTCCTCAATTTAGCTTTCTGCTAGGAAGGTCTGCTTTTCTAAAGGCTTTAAAGTCAGATAGTCAGATAAAAAGATAGCTATAACATTCTACCCTCTCACTCACACATGAACGGTTGTTTGGTTTTCCATGTCTGTAGCATAAATCACACAGTATCACCTAATCAACAAAATAAGCTTCATCAATGCTCCTCCGTCTGGCCTTCCATAACAATTCTAACTCCCTGTTGATGCTTTCCATCTTCCCTTCTGTTAGACCAGATGGTGCCTGCTCTGGCCTCTTTATTATCTTTTTTCTGACCAAGTTATTCTATCCAAAGATCCTTGTAGAAACTCCACCATGTGAAAGTAACAAAGGTCTCAACTTGCCTTTTACACACATTAAGAGATCCAGATGCCTCGCCTGAACTCTCTTCCATGGTCTTTTCCTGGCTAGCCCATAAGTATTTCATAATAAAACCCCTTGGGTCTTTACCTACCTAATACAGATTTTCTTTTCCAGTCAGAAGCAAAGTCCATTTGTTGTGCAAGCTTGGAGATCTGAGGTTGAATCCCAGTTCAGAAGCTAAGAAAGCTGTTACTGATGTGGCTACGTGGAAACCTATAACCCCAGAGCTGTAGGAGTTCAGGAAAGGTGCACCAGGATGAAATGTGCATGGTATGAATTTTAATTTTTTATTTTAATTAATTGACTTTGTGCACCAGCATGTAACCTTTATTTTCTATCTTTTTTCTGACTTCTGTGAAGGTTTTTGAGGTGTGTCTTGGAGTACGTTGCCTCCTGGGTCATCCTTTTCAGCTTCAAGATCAACTGTGGGAGAGCTAGTGCCTTCTGAAGCCCCTAAATGGGCTGCAGAGGCTGGCCTAATAGTGCCCAGGAGGATGTAGGATTATACAAAGTCCAGCTGCCCCCACCAACTGTAGAGTGGCCACCAGGTTTCCTAATGCAACCGTACCCCTACTGGCTATCATTGCTGCTGTCATCTTCTTGGCTGCTAAGGATGAGGCTGCAATTTCTGCCCCAGTAAATCCAATGGCACCCAGGACTATGGGCACAGATAACATGGCCAGAGCTCCTGCAGTCATAGCACCTGCCTCTTGTCTGATTATAGTGAGGTAATCTGGTTGTATGTCATGATATTTTATCACAAAGGTCACCTATGATTAATATCCACCAACAATCAAAATGCCTCCTTTTCCACCGTGCTAGGAAGGAAATGTAGACATTAGCACTTTTGGCTAGAGAGGCTGAAGAATGGCATTGTTCTTCTGTACAACATCACAGTTTAATTACACTGATCTTAGCTAATGATCTACCATTCATTTTTCTAAATGAGCCCCGATACACATGAAGAACTGACATGTCTAAACACCAGTGACACAGTGGGTTGAAAAGTAGGTGATCCTAAGACAATTAAGCTTGTGGAGCGCCTAAAATAACAATCATCACTGTTCTCTCTCTTTCTGTCTCTCTCTGTCTCTATCTCTGATCTGTCTGTTTCTGTATGTGTGGGGGTTTTTTGTGTGTGTGTGTTACCTATATGTGCACTGAATTTGTTCCAGATAGAAATATGCATTCTCCAGAAATACTTTCAAAACTCACACCCTCAAATAAGCAGGTTCTCTGGACTTTACTCTGATTTTCTCTGAAACAATTCCATGTAATACAATGAGTTAGAAACAATAGATATACAGAGTTGAGAGAAAAATTGATACTTAGATTCCAGAGAATATGTATCATTGAGTGTATGGACATATATGTAAATTAATTACAGGAAAGACATAAAAATCACAGCATTGAGGGATTTTTTTTATTAACAATTAATTATTATTTGTTGCTTAGGAAGTTACATCTACAGGTATCCTCATTATCACTTATAACTATGGGATGTAAGTAACCTGATTATAGCAATACTTCTGATACAGTTTATCTCTGGATAAGACAGATTTCTTTGAAGGTGATTTCTTTGTTTTCTTTTTTTATAAGGGAAGACAAAGTCTGGCCTTTGGCACAATATGTTCTTCGTTTCCTTGATAAAACAGAGTCCAATAAATGTAATCTTCTATTCCAGTACCTCTTACCTAGGAAAATACCAATTGTCTATCTTACCAGACATATCTCCCTATTTCCAGTATCAATATTAAAGCATGTTTGGAGCCTAGAACAAAAGGCACAGTCACTAGGCTATAATTGAAATCTTTAATTCTGCACTAACCTGCAGAGCCATATCTTGTTTACCTAAGAGAAAGTAACATTGTTTACTGTCTTATGTCTGAGTACAGACATTTGGAGCAATTATATAGAAAAAAAACTTGTATCCTGTGCATTGTATCAGTGAGGATAATGTGGCTGGCTTCTGCCCTGAGCCATAGCAAAGACTTACATCATTCTTCCTTGACTGATACTTGAATTTGGAACATTTTAGCTCCTCTTGTTCTATTCAAGAGAAGGAATGTTTTGTTCTGCAATATCTGATTGCATTATGGCTCCCATTTACATCTGGCCACTAGTTTGCATGCGGGGTCAGCTTAAAGGTCTCAGAGTCATTTCTCCATAAAAATCACTTCCTTGCTGACTTCCCATAAGAATGGACATAGAAAATAGGTCAGGCTGGATCTCTAAAATTGTTTAAAGAAACATCTTTCAGATTGAGCAATGGCCTCCAGGGTTTAACAAAACATCTGCAGTATTTTAGTTTTCCTTTGGCTAAATGGAAGAAAATTCCCAGATTTCTCTCCACTCTCCCACTTTGCACAATGCCTGCATGAGGCTTTTTCTTCTGTGGAAATGTCATTGCCTCACATCTACTTATAATGGAAATTCCTTTAAATGGAGTTGACTGTCTACATTCCAGAAAATGCTGTTGCACAGGATATTTCTAAAATGGTGTTTTTATACTTCTCTCAGTGTCAGTCCAATTAGAACAAGAAATTGAGCCAAGGCTTCAAAAGGTTTATTAGCATTGTACTCCATCTTATTTTAATAATTACAGCTCTTTCACAGTTTTCAACTTATTTCACTCTTACTTAAAGTAGAAAGTAAAACCAGCTCAAGTCCTATAGCTACAGTTTTTATTTCAGTAGATGTTAATAAGCAAGTCTCAATGTTCTACTTAATATATTCCCTCAGAACCTTGAGTTTTACTAGGATTTTAGCCCCTCCCATTCTGCATATTGCCTGTGAAATAGGACCCTTGGCATGTAAGAGCAGGATAGATTTCAGAGCCCTTGTGGAAAACTCATGGAGAATGTGTCAAGTATTTATGACCAAGTTAGTTGACTGAGGTCTATTCAAAGTCTCAGTGCTAACTTAGGTGTATATAATACATGCAGATATTCATTTCATTCTTTCATTCATGTATCTGTTGACTAACAATATTTATGAAATAAATCTCTATTTGGTAACCCTTTCTAAGCTGTGAAGATGGTACACTGTTATGACACAGTTAGTGGTCTAAAGGGGCACATATTTCAGATGATGAAATCATACCCAAATGAAAGCTCTGAGATTTTGTGTTCTCTCTGTCTCTCTGCTCTCTTTCTTTTCTGCCATCTATTTCTCCCCTGACTTAATCGAGAGAAAGACAGAGAGAGAAAGAGAGAGAGAGAGAGAGAGAGAGAGAGAGAGAGAGAGAGAGAGAGAGAGAACATAAAAGAGGGAGCCATTATAGGATTGAAGAGAAACTGAACCTAAAGAAATGTCCAGAGACCTGCAAGATTGACTCCAACTAACAACTTGAGCAACAATGGAAAGGCTACCATAAATACCCTTCCCTGATAATGAGATCAACAACTAACTTATCCACCATCATGGAGCCCTCATCCAGCAAATATCCACAACTAAACACTGAGCAGAACTAGAATCCAGATGCAGAGAGGGAGGACAAGACCATGCTGCAGAAACACAGAAACAGCTGACCTGAACAAGGTGGAGCTAATGGGACCCCAGACTGATAGCAGGGAATCCAGCATGAGACTGAGTCAGACCCCCTGAATATGGGTCTCAGCTAGAAGGCCTGAGCAGTCTAAGGGACCTCAGACAGTGGAACCAGGATGTATTCCTGGTGCACAAAAGGACCTTGTGGGCACATCCCCCATGGAGGGATATTCTCTTAACCTAGAGATATGAGAGAAGTCCTAGTCCCTACTTCAAATGACTTGACAAATTTAGATGACCCTTCCTGGATGGCATCACCCTACATGTGAAGTGGGGGGTGGTGGGAGGGGAGGATGGGATGGGTGCATGTGAGGGGGTAAAGAGGGAAAGAGGGGGGGATGGAAGGAGGGAGAGGGAACTGGGATCAATATGTAAAATAAAAATAAAATAATAAAATAATAAAAATATCTGAGATTTTGAAAAGTAGATATGATGTCAGTTTTGATAATTTCTAGGGGTGCCAGATACATCAATGGGTAGCTACTTAGTAAACTAAAGACCAACAAGGAATCAAAAGGATTGACATTGTTACATCTGTTAAGACCAAGAACAACACTAACTTATTAAGATTAATTTATTAAGTATTTGATCCTAGTAATAGGCCTGGGAGATGTCTGATCATGAGAACAATCCCAATGACAGTAAAGAAAATACAGTGACACTTGTGTATATGGCATCATTTTTCTTCAAGTCGATCCTAAAATGTTGAAACTTGTTTTTATCCCCATATCTGGTTGAGGATTAACATATAAGACATAGGCTAGTATTTCATGAAACTGAGATTCAAAAGCAAATTATGCTTCAAAAACCATACTCTCTTAATTGCTCTCTTACCCAAAGTAGGCACTCTACTAATACAGCCAGTTTTAAGAGTCTTGAGTAATAGCTAAATGATTGATATGTTGCTATCTTTTCTCTCTTCCTTTATAGATTGTGATGTGGAGTGGTTTGAATGAGAAACCAGTAGGCTCATAGGTTTGAATGTTTGTTTCCCAGCTGGTGGACTATTTAGGAAGAACTAAGAGGTGAGACCTAGCTGGAAAAGGTCACTGGGGGTGGTCTTTCAGGTTTCAAACCTCCTTTGCCCCCCTGTCTTCCTGCTGCCTGAAGATCAAATGAAGTTCTTAGCTAGTATGCCAGGACTCTGGATGCCTCCCTGCCATCGGGGTCCCTGACATGATGGTCATGGATTAACCCTCTGAAACTGTAACCAAGCCCCCAATGAAATGTTTCCTTTTAACAAGCCCCCAATCAAATATTTACTTTTTATAAGCTGTCTTGTGGTGTTTCTTCACAGCAACAGCATAGTAACTAAGTCATTATGTTTGTTCTCCCTAACCATTCTAATCTTTAATACATTATTTCATGAAATGTTTACTTATTATATACTTTAAAGGTATAGTTCAGGAAGATAATCCCATCTATGGCTTATGAAAAATACCATAAAAGGAAAAAAATAAAAACAAGAAATCATGTAATAACTCAGGTTGATAATAGGGACTTTGATTAGCAAAGATCATGGATGTAGGAGTAGAAACAATGAGTTTACAAGCTGACAGTTGGAGGAGTGCCAGTGACTTCAACACGGCTGAGCAAAGGAGGAGTGTTTGAATTTTTTTTAATTTCCCATGTGGCTGAGTTTGGTAAGAAATAGCGTAAGTATACTTTTGACCATAATGGTTCAAAAACAAGGGTCAGCACAATCTAATCATGAACCAGAACAATCAGCATTGTAAAGTAATTCTTCCCAAACTGAAAAGTTCTATGCAGAAGGGAGGCTCCTTAATGTTCAGGAAGGAAGCAAAACTTATAGGACCCACAAAGTTAATAAGTCACCAGTCTCTAGGAAATTACAGAAACATGAGATTCTATGCAGAAACATAGAGTGCCTACCCTAAGGTTATACAAGAAATAGGGGCAACTGGGGAGAGGAGACTCACTGCCTCCAACAGGAAGCCCCCAGGATGCACTCTGGGTAGAGGACTCTTCCAGGATATAGTTTCATTTGTGTTCTTCATGGTCTGGTAAGTATCCTCACCTATACTAGTGTAAGTACCCCAATAAAGTTATTGTTCTGCTATGTTGGACTTCAGTGAAGTCAAACCTACTCATTTGCTTGTTGTTGCTGTGGCAATGATCATGACTGAAAAGCAACTTGTAGAGGAAAGATTTCTTTCTGTTTTCTTCTTATAGGTTATAGTCCATCCTTGGGGGCAGTCAATGAAGAAACTCATGGCAGGAATCTGAAGGCTGGATGTGAAGCATATACCAAGAAGAACACTACTCACTTGCTCCCCTTGATGTGTTCAGCTTGCCTTTTTATATAGCCCAGGTCCAAGGTGGGTACCACCGCTGTGTTCTGGCCCTTCCCATATCAATAATAAACCAAGAAAATGCCCCACAGGCCAATCTGATAAAGGCAGTTCCTTAATTATGCTTCCCTCTTCCAGGTGACCTTCTAGTTGGTGGTCTGATTCTCATGAACTAAAACTAACCATTACAATTACTTTGATCTGTAGTCGGCTCTCCATCTGTGATGAGAACACATTTTCTCACATCTTTCAGGAAATATCACACAACATGACTGGCCACTACACAGGGATGAAGAGATCCAAAGATAAGCTGAGGACAAGTAGCTATGTGACTCCTTCTATGGGCACCGAGACATTCAACTGGTCAACTGAACTGGGGCTTCTCTCTCTCTCTCTCTCTCTCTCTCTCTCTCTCTCTCTCTCTCTCTCTCTCTCTCTGTGTGTGTGTGTGTGTGTGTGTGTGTGTGAGAGAGAGAGAGAGAGAGAGAGAGAGAGAGAGAGAGAGAGAGAGAGAGAGAGTATCTTGGGGGGCATTTTCAGAGATAGTCCTATATGGCTGCTTTTCTCCATGTAGTGTGGATTGGTATACTCCTACCCCATATGGGTGATAGGACCAGGGTCTCCAAAGCTAAGTTATCTGACAACAAAATATCCTTAGGGAGAACCTTAGGTTGGCCATCCTCCTCAGTGTGGTATAGAGTAGAAAGAACATTTCCTTGATGGGTATGATTTGATGTGTGGCAACAAAGATGCCTTAGAAACAGTAGCCAGACTAAAGAATGCATTAAAGACAATGAGAGTGGCACAAGCAAGGTGGGTTTTCAGGCAAGTAGCAATGACAGGTGCATTGGCTGTTGTTCTGTATGATAAAATGTGTAGCCATGATACTCAGAGCAAACTTGCTTATTAAAGGGATGAATTACTTGGAAAGGGATATGCACCTGTTCCTCCATGTTAACCAGCAGGAAAATAGGACAATAGCTGTTAGTTTACCACTGCTTATGGAGGAAAGGGCACAAGGAAAAAGTAAATATAGATCAGTGCTAGAGAATCCTAGAATCCCCAAATTTGGAAAGCATGGGGAGAATCAGATTGAGGAAGACAGTGGACAAAGTAGATGTGATAGAAGATATCCCTCAGATTCAAGCTTTGATAAAGAAAGGGAGATCCAAAACTGGACATACGGGTGGGATCTTCGCAAATGAATATGGATATCAAGGAATACTCCATACCCAAAATGCTTGAATTTGGAAAGATTTTGACAAATAAAAAAGAGCTCAGCATAGCATGAATAATGAGATTTTGGGTATGGGGGAAGATATTATCTGTCTTGAACACTGTCACAGCACAGAAACTGAGTAATACAGCTATATTTCTAAGATAAACCCTGGGGTGATCGGAGGGAAATCAGTCCCTGATGATCAGAGTTATATGGGACATTAGTGACACTTGGTAGCACTGTCCCTGTGACTATGAGGGAGTAGAAGATACTAGGGGAAGGAAGGGCATTATTAACTGAGTAAAATAAAAGCAATGTTTGATATCCAGTTCACCAGGCCAGATAGGCCTATTATAAAAGAAGTGCTAAAAAGAGAGGTTGATTGTTAAACAGGAAAGTGGATAAAAGCACTGCCACTAATTCTGATGGTTTGAGTTCAATCCCCACGCTGTGGAAGGAGAGAATTGACTCCTAAAAGTTTCCATCTGACCTCCACATGCATGCCATTGACACACAAAACACACACACACACACACACACACACACACACACACACACACAATGTCAAAAAAATAAATCAAAGAAAGGTTGGTCCAATACTGATCTCAGGAACATAATGTAGCATTAGTGGCTTCACTGAGACCCATGATTAATTGTGATCTTTATAAAATATGTGAGAGTTTGGCAGAACTGTGTGACTTAGACTATTACATAAATCCGAGTTTGTAAAGTGTAAGAATAATCAAGAAGAGATAAAAGACAGGTACAGCAGAAAATGGGATCCATCTGGGTCACATGAAGGCAAATGCAGTAAGATTTGCGTCAAGACAGACTTTCTAGGGGGGAAAATATATATATAAGGAAGCCAAATGCTATGCTAGTCAGCTGGAAGGCTACAAAGCCTAAGCAACAGTCCATAGCAAACATAATTAGTGCAACAATGTAGATGGAAAAGACTAAGCTTGACCTAGAGGTGGGCAATATTGCCCCCCAGAATACATAACGCAAATAACACTGGAGGTAGAGATTGTTTACCCAGCCTGGGGATCTCTCGTCAGCCAGGTGTAGGCAATGGGAGTCTGACAGGATGGGTCGGAGGCTGACAGGATGACGACGGAGCGGTTCCAATAGAAAGTACGGTAGGATAAAGCGCAACACACTGTCCTTAGCAGCATGAAGCTGTGCAAACCTGTTGACTGAAACCCTTAGGGGTTGGGAGATGTAGACAGCCCCACAGTGGCAGCCGTACTCCAAGGTGAAGTGGCCAGATTATTTGTGGAAAATGGTGTGGATAACAGGAACCTAAAAATGTAGTGCTCCCTATCTATGCCATTGCTATTTTCACTAAATAATTCTAAGTAGAAGCGATCAAATACTTTTGGTCTGTATTGGGGCTTGCGAACACTTCTTTTTCAGTATCCTCTTAGTTGTCCAAAGTCAAGAGGCATTTACTTTGAACGGATAAATGTTAGGCTACCCGATTTGCTGCTCACCCTCTGTAAAAAGGTTTACTTATATAACTATATAACGTTAACCTTTGGGTATATTATACATTTGTAAAGCACAGAAAGAAGAGTAAGACATCAATTAAAGACTTTAAATTAAGACTCCTGTGTAGGTTGGAAAAGATACTCCTAGAAGCAATTAGGTAGCTGAATAAAGAACCCAGTGCCAGGGTTGAACTATTTGTCTAGGAATTGTTGTTCAGGGAGTCTCCCAAAATGCCCAATCCTACAAAAGCAATTGTCACTGCTATTGGTTGTATGTCAGAACAAGATAAACCCTATTGATGGAGATACCAAAGGTTATGGTAGCAGGATATTGAGAAATCAGGTTGTGACTGAAATGGAGGCTACCTTCCTGCTGGCTGGCCTTCTTAGTGTTGAAATGTATCATGTGAGGTACTAAGAGAAAGATTTCACCAACAGTCTTGCTTAGCTGTAGACCACACAAACTATAGTAACAATATGCCAGGCAAAATGTACAATAGTATATCACTGGTGTAGATGCAACCCACTGCTTTCCTTATGGATTTACTAACTGTTCTGAAAGATGGCTCTCCCATCTGATGCCATAAGCCAGGTTAGAATACCTTGTCAAAAGCAAACATTCCTATATAAAAGTTATGTATGTATCAATGAAACCTAATCAGGGTCCTGAAGCCCCCACCTATAACTGAATTAAATACATGCCAACTTAAAATTCTTACTTAACACTTAGTTATGAGTCTCTTTCTTATTGCAAAAAAGTTTCCTTCCATGACCAACTGAAGCTGACAGCAACAGTGGTCTACATATAGTAATAAGACAGAAATGAGTGTCTGTAAAAGTGTTAGTGGGATGTGAGAAATAAACACAAGGTAGTGATTTACACTTCATCCAGATATTAGAATGGAGAAATGCAAGGGACTCTAAAAGCAACAGTGCACATTTGTTACCTCTAATATTTCTTAGATTTCTTCTGTTTCCCTTCCCTAACCCCACAGCCAAATCTCTCCTCTTCTTTGGACCTAAGTGGTATGAGACAAACCTCTTCCTTGGGTGCCAAGTGACCCACCTCCTGGCTCTCCCCTATCACTTCTTGGATTATCTTAATTGGTCAGCCATTTCACTTTGCAATCATTAGTTGCCTTTCGTCTTAAGCAGTAATATCTTCTTGAACATTGAAGGGCAGGAAAAAAGCATACATCATCTCTAGAGTTCATTTCCAGGACTAGCATCTGTGTGACTAAAATTCTAGCCTTCTCTGACTTTACTAATGACTCTTTTTTGTAAATGGTAGATGAGCATCTTCAAAGGTGGTATCAAGCTGAAACCGCAGAATGCAGCCTTAAGTTGAGTAGGAGTCTTTATATAATATAAACTAAGGATCCCAAAATGTGGTCTCACAATATTAGTGTGTATCCTAACTCTACTGATGGCTGCTGACCTGGTAAGAGACAGAAAATACAAACATGCTGGTAACAAAGCATGAAAAGATGGAGGCAGAGTGTAGAGCAGTGGTCTACAAACCAAGGAGCATTTTTGAGAGCCACCAAAATAGTTTGAGAAGAATGGATCAGATTTGCCCTTAGAGCCTCTGAACAGAAACCAACCTTGATAATATCTTGATTTGTGACTTTTAGCCTCCAGACCCATGAAAGAATAAATTTCTGTCATTTGAAGCTACCGAATTTGTGGTAATTTGTTACAATGCCCTAGGAAATAAGCACACACATTATTAAATCACTCCTGTCTTCTAATTCTCCATGCCACTGAAAATCAGAGTACTGTTATCTGTTTTATTTGGTCTCTGCCTTATAGATTGCTGTAATGTTGGGGAAAATTTTATAATGGGATTCTTTAAGTCATAGATTTTGAAGAAACAATTTCCCTCCAAGGCTTTCTTTTTATTATTATTTAATGTGAGTTCCACATCTGTTAAAAATACATTTTATTAGATGAAAATATTCTTTGGGAAACATAACCCAAAGCTTCTATCAAAAGATATACCTGCCAAAATATTAGCTGCAGACCAAGACATAGCTGTTTTATAAATCTCTTTCTAGTATGTTAACATGCACTTGATTTTCAATATAGATGTCACATGCTTTGCCTCTGGACTTCAAAAACACACAAATATATCCCCAAACAGTTTTCTCCATGGGAATTTAAAGTCTAAAATACGGTGTCTTCTTTTTCAAAAAGTAGCTAAATGAGTTACTTTATTTTTAATTTTACTAGTGAGATTTAATTTACTAGTGAGATTTCATCAGTTACATGATGGATTGCTAAATGTCACTGTTGTGTTTTACTCTCAAAATAACTACATGTTGTATGCTTAAGAAAATATCATATCATTATAAAGTAATTCTGGGTTCTAGTAGATTACATAGTAATTATACTTAATATTGCAGTTCAAAAAGTGATTACTATGAAAGCTCATTATAAAAGGCAGAAATGGTCACATATGTATACTTAATTGTATCTGCCACAATAGAAGTTAATGTTAATTGAGATGATTTATAGTTATTATAGTAACTCAATTAAAAGAATGCACTAGAAGTGATAACAAACTTTCTAAATAACAAGTGCCAAATCAGTATCAGAAAACTTAAAGGAGGGTCCTCACAATCTAATTCTATTTGCTTCTTTACTTAGTAAATATTTTCAAAATACTTTTTCTATAAATATATTGACTTTTATCTCCCTATACTTAGGACTGGTACCTAGAAGTGCTCCATAAATTTATACTAGATCAATGAATAAGTAATTTGTATTATTTTTAAGGGTGATATAAATTTGGATAAAGTTATTGTAAATGTATTATGAAAATATAGTTTTATGACACTAGTAGTTGGAGGTCATTAACCCCTTTAACGGATGGCATGAAGGCTCCAGACCTTCTCGGTAGTATGTAAGTAAATTCATGGTTTTGCAGACACATTCAGCAGGTTCAAGGATTCCCCAAAACTTATCAGAGCTCAAGTTAAAAACAGTGACTCTTGAATCTGGCTTATTTTACTTAACCTGATATTCTCTGTGTTTACCCATCTTACAGCAAAACACAGTGTTGCGTTATTCTTTTTAAAACTGAATTGCATGATATTACATATAGACACTATGAGTTTTAAAGCAACTTGTCTTTGATAGAAGTGTGGAGAAAGCTTAATGATATTTATTTAAAAATAACTAGAAGATTTTAGATGTTTTACATTTAATATTCTAAACATGCTAAATAGTCTTGATCCTTATACAATTTGTATATACATCAAAATATCACTTATGACTCATAAATATGAGCAATAATTATAAGTCAGTTAAGACCCTCCCTCCCTCTTACCATCTTTCCCTTGTGACATGCACCTTGGCCACCCTCCCATCCCATCCGCCCATCCTCAATCCTCTTATAGGGCTATGCTATCCAGGTTGGGTCATGTAAATCTGTCAAGTCATTTGAAGCAGGGACCAGGACTTCTCTTCTGTCTCTAGGTTAAGGGGGGGTCTCCCTCCATGGGGGATGTGTCTGCAAGGTCCTTTTGTACACCAGGAATGCATCCTGGTCCTACTGTCTGAGGTAGTCTGCTCAGTCCTTCTAGCTGAGAACCATATTCAGGCATCTTATCAACCTTACTAATAGCTACCAGGTGCTTATGTCTAGGCTCAGCCCAAGGAAAATACAGGATATGGTTTTCTTTTCTCTAGTATTCCAACAAACATCTAGAAAGATAGTACATTATCTTACTCTTAATTTCTCTTGTTTCACAGTCACTTTTAAATCAGCAAGTACCAGGAATTATATAAAATCTATCTCTTCAGCCGTGACAATAAATATCATACATTTCCAGAAGAGCTATATATCCCGTTGGAGACTAAAGACAACCAAATACACAATTTGATTCATGAGAGTGTTCAGCTCTATTGTTGAGATCTTGTTTTTCATACATCCCTAGCCAGTGGCATTTGTAAGGTGCACTTAGTGATAAGCTAATATCCTAGATGATGAATATGGTGTGAATTTCTGGGACATGCTTACTAATATTTTCAGGTTTTCAGAATCCCAGGTCTGTGATTAGTCAGACATAGGATGTGTGAGGGAGAGGATTTACCTTTGCAAAGCTCAGTTGTTTCACCAGAGAACTGAAGCAAAGCTCAGGAAATCCCATGTGTGGAGCTGGAGAGACTGCTCAGCAGTTAGGGGTACATGCAGCCCTGGCAGAGGGCCCACGTTTCATCACTATGTTGGGGTTTCACGGTTGCCTGTGATCCTAGTGAATGGCATATCTACCTTCACTGGAACCTACACTCACATGCAAACAGCCTTCTACACACACACACACACACACACACACACACACACACACACAAAATAAAAATTCAAAAATAATTTTTAAAAAGTCTCTAAAAACTGCCATGCAACAGTTAGCCTTGAAATTCAGAAGAAAGGAAGAAAGGAGTGTTGGAGGTGAAGAGTATAGAAGGAAAGCTTGAGTCAAGGCAACACAATGACATACTCTCTTCTTCTCCTCTATTTGCTTGTATGCACTAAAACGTGATAGTGAACAAGATTAAATGATTCCAAAGCTCAATTCCTATTTGAGACACAGAAGCCTGACAGAGGAGTCTGAAAATATAGTGTGTTGATTCTGTAGGCCTGAAAATATTACCTATTTTGGAATTTCTCTGGGGATCCAAATACCTGGGACCTTGGAGCAATTTTTATGACCTTTCTCTCTCATTTTTCATGGCAGAACATAGCCTCAGCATAAGCTCTGAGAGAGTTAATCTAGATTAGAACACACCTGCCATGCCATTACATCAACAAGGGATATAACCCTAGTCCCCATTCCTCAGCC
Source organism: Cricetiscus sungorus (assembly GCA_030556225.1). NCBI lineage: Eukaryota > Metazoa > Chordata > Mammalia > Rodentia > Cricetidae > Cricetiscus > Cricetiscus sungorus. The sequence goes on from JANBXA010000491.1 coordinate 10,764,675, forward strand.
ATACTGCACACTGCCCGAATCTCCCCTGATCTACATAATCACTTGTCAAGATGAGTGATTTCCATTGACTTGTCAATGTTTCTGGGTTTTATTTTTTACAAAAAAAAAATTACTTGTGATTGATTTAACATATTTTAACTGACATACTTTTCTATGCAACTGGATACCATGAATGAATGTGTTTGATAGATATTTCTTCCTCCCCTTACTTCCTAAATGAATTCAGTGTTCATGAAATGAGCTGAATTTCCCTGGAGAATTAAATTCATTACACTGTTGCCTCTCAGTCACAGGTGATACCTGAATACACAGAAATCCAAATGCATTCTTTTATCATGCCTAGCAGATCTATCCTAAGAAGAGTGGAGAAGTCTATTCCCATTGATGTGCAAGCTATTTGAGGTACCTCTTCATTCCATGGAAAAAAGTGTAAAACTCTTCAGCTGCAAAGAGCACACACACACACACACACACACACACACACACACACACACACACACACATGAATATGAGTAAATTTTCTTAAAAATAGTTAAAACCATTTCATGACCCAATACTGAGAGATTAGTCTCTGACTTAAAAGCTCAATCTATATGGATACATAAAAATATATGCAAGCCGAAAGCATTAATAGACATAAAGTAAAAAGAAGTAAATTTTTTAAAACAAAATTTAATTCAGCATTTTAATTCAGCAATTAAAAATTTAATTTAAATTAAATTTTAAATTAAAAATTTAATTCAGCAATTTAATACTCCTTCAGCATTTGATAAAGGGAGAGACTTAAGCAAAATTACCATAAACTCTTAGAACATGGGGTATAGTCCAAATGAATATATATTTTCTTCCTTCTCTTTTCTCTCATTTTGTAAAGTTGTAGCGTCAGGTTTTGTTCTCATTATAATTTCATACTCTGGCTGGGTGGTGGTGGTGCACACCTTTAATCCCAGTACTCAGGGGGCAAAGGCAGGTAAATCTGAGTTCAAGGCCAGCCTGGTTTATAGAAGTGAGTTTCAGGACAGTCGGGGCTACACAGAGAAAACCTATTTTGAAAAAACAAAAGCAATTTCATCTTCTGATATTGACAAATGGAATTCTCAGTGGCTTGAAGAATGTGTGCAAAAACTGCTAAAATTTTATGATTTAAGTAGAAATGTTTCCTAGAGGCTAGTTCTAGAAGTATGCTTTCCTCTCCTATTTCTCCAACAAGGCCAAGTGAATGCCTCTGAGAATAGAAACTAGAAAAATCCTGCAAGAATTTTTTTTCCTTTCTTCTAATTAGAACATGTTGTGTGTGTGTGTGTGTGTGTGTGTGTGTGTGTGTGTGTGTGTGTGTGTGTGTGTGTGTGGTAGAGGGGGGGGTAGAAGTGGGTGAGTACTAGATAGTCAGTGTTCTTTGAAATTGACCCAGGCACTTCCTTTGGATTTCCAGGTGGATGAAAACAAACTACTGTGTTTGCACTCAAAATCATTGTCAAGTTAACTTTGTTCCTCCAGAAAGATGGGTGACAGAGAAACAGAGCGACTTAGAGACAAAGAGACAGAGAGGGGAAGAAAATTACCCTTGATCTTTCACTATTGCCCAGATACTTAGAATAAAAATCATTTACACAACAGTGGAACTTTTTAAGCATTTAGTTTAAGATGCCCTTAGACTTGGCAGAGTTCTGGGTATCTGGGTATGTTTGAGGTTAGAGTCTGCAGAGGGGAAAAAATCCTCAGAATTGATGAGACTAGGGCAGTGAAAAAAATGGCTTGCTGAAGAACAGGTATGCAGCTAAAATGGTTGTGCTACCCACACTCCTTTAAGACAGTCTCCACTGGTTTCACACAATCATCTCTTTCTATCCCGATCATGTAAATCTTTAACTTAAAATAGATTATGCTTCCACATGCTTCAAATACTTTTAAGTGATCCATGAAATATTTCCCCATTAACATACTTGCCACTGTCTGCCCCAGTCCCCCTTCTCCGCTTGTTTTAGCTTTATTGAGATAATGCGAAATTTAAAAGTTAGCAGAGGGAAAGCTTATATCTGATGAATACAAAATTCAATTGAAAGAAAATATTTTTGAAGGTTTTTTTTCTCCCCTCTAACAAATGACAATAGCACTTATATTTATTTTGGCTATTTACCCTTAACAATAAATGTTAGGATCTTTTTATGCTTGTCCCCAGAGAGTAGCTTCATTCTTTCTTAATGCTGCAAGACATATCATTATGTGGATATGATGTACATGATAACAGTTCACCTCCAATCAACTTTTAGATATTTTTGAGCTTCTCCCCACTAAAGACACCATGGAATGAACAAACTTATACTTAGCTCATTTCTTAGGAATGTATTAAATTTATAGGACATCTTAACTTTGGTTAAAATGTATACATTTATTTGAGGAAATATTCACCATAGAGTCATACCAGTTTATATACACCATGAATACCTTGAATAACAGAGAGAATATCAGCAAACATTCCCTTTGGTGGGAAAAACATTGTTACATGTATAAAACATGTATACTTCTACCTTTTAAGAGAGAGATGAAGAGAGTGAGAGACATTGTAACAATCAGTTCTAAATGTGATATCTTCATCAAATCCCTCCACTCAGGGCTCCTCTCCCTGTGGAGAGATTAAGAACCAGAGGGGGATGGAGGACACTATGGAAACAAAACTTTCTGAACACAGCACCACTAATACACATATAAACTCACACAGGCTGGCAGCATACAAAGGTAGCATAGTCAAAGCAACACACACAGCGTACAAAGGCAGACCTCCATAGGCCTAAGTCAGATGGCATCCCAGAGTTGAGAGAAGTGGACACAAGCCCCATCCTTAACCTAGAATCCATTTCTAATTGATAACCACTCTCATATGAAAGCTTAGTTCTATTCTATGAAGTCTCGCTAGGGATACAAACTACTCTTGAGGGCAGAGCCCATGTCCAGCAATGGTCAGCAAAAAACAAACTCAGTAGCATCTTTGAGCATTCTTTGCCTCATAATGTTTTGTTGGAGCATTTTTTTTTTTAATCTTACAGGTCCTATGAGTATGTATTATGCCTTTATTTTTTTAATGAAATTCTTGTGTGAGCAAACATGTGTGACCCTTATTGATTTCTTCATATTTTACATAATCCAAGCTACCTTTTGGGGTTGTACATCTTGAGTCATACATTAAAAATCTTTATTTTAAAAGTATAAAATAATATCCCATTTTACTTTTGTAAACTCTATGGTTTCATTACTGTCATTAAAATGTTCATTGCCGTGGAAATCATGAGGTACAACTTCAAATGATTTTTCCTATTTGGTGCTCCAGTTTCTCTAACAATAACACAGAGCTACTGTCTCCCACTAATTTAATACACCTTTTTAGTGATGCATGCATACATTTTAGTGATACATAGATATACTGGATGTCTCTAGTTTATACTCAAGCACCATACTGTCATGGTTTCAGGTCTTTACAATGCTAGTTTACATCTGACAGCATAAGGAGGCTATTTTGTTCTCATGTTTTCTTTTTCTCACAATTTTAATTATTGCTTTTATTCATTCTTTCTCAGATGGCCTGTAAAACATCGCTAAGTTTTAAAAGCTTGTTTTCCTTTTATTCAGATAACACTAAGCTTAGAAGTTAGCAGGGAAAAATCTATATCTTCATGATCTTGAGTCTCCCTGACCCAAAAAATATGCCATGCTGTCTTGTTCATTCAAGTCTTTCATTGAATCTGTTTGTAAAACTTAAAATGTTTCTTAATACATGGATGGCTCATGTATTATTGTTCTAGTTATCCCTTAGTGTTCAATTTTGTTTATTACTCTTATAAATTAGGACTTTATTTCCAGATGAAGGGACTATAAGTCTATTATGGTAGGTAATGCCTGGAGGATGGGAAGGCTGTGGCAGCTCAGTCTGTGGTTGAAGCAGGAAATGGTGGCAATACTGGTTACATTTTGGTGGAGCAGAAAATAGCTCAGAAGCAGATGCAGATAACATCTTCAAGGCTTGCCCCCTGTGAATCCCCTAAATGCACCTCTTTCACCCTTGCCTTCTTCCAGAAAGGCACCACCATCTCTTAACACAGCACCACCAACTGGGGACCTGTGTTCAAACGCAGGAATCTGGAGGTCTGGGTCATTGAACACTGAAGGTGCAACAAGTGTCATGAATACACCAAATGTCTTACTCTTTTCTTAGAGAACACATGTGAAGCAGGGTTTTATGACATAACTATTCCTGAGGGGAGCTGATCTAAATTTCTTCAATGCGGTGTGATGGGTGCTCGGTTTCCAGCTTTCTACATGCTTGACAATCCCAAATATGAACACTTCGGAGCATTACTTGTTGTACATGATAAACAGGAAGGGAAGTCAGAGAAATATGTGGAAAGTCTAAAGAACTGGATGATGGTAATGTTGTCCTCTCAGATTTTAACATAATTAAGGAAAACTAAGACAATATTAGTAAAGAAAGCTATAATTAATATATTGAAAATGAAGCATCAGTCATCATTTTATTGAATCCATCAGTTATTTACTTTTATACCTAACACTCAATGTATGCTAATTCCTCTTAGACAAAACTTAACTACTAAGCTTCTATTTCTTCCAGGAATATTTATATAAGGTTAAAAATGATCACATCTGAACAGTCAGTTCAAATAAAGAAACAAAGCCCCAGATGCTGTGGGTGACATGAGGTAAAGGCAGAAAGAACATCCTTTTTGTAACCTAAGTCTTCAGAACCAGTTTGCCTTTTTCCTGGTTGTTTAGGAAACTCTGAATTCATTTTCAAGTATATAAGTGAAGCTGACATCACTGGCGGGAGAATAGATAAAAATCTGTCATGGAGACCGTGGAGATGAATAACATAAGGCAGCCATTTCCTCCAGAGTCAGGAAGTATCTAGTTTATACCATGAAATGACGTGCCAATAAAACTTAATTGCTATAAAATATACCACTGAGGGGAAAGCCTCAGGTTTCAGGCTTCCACATTTTCCACATCAGTCTGTACCCCACAAATGGTATGTTAAGATGACATAGAATATGCCTGCTTGCACAAAAACAGATACATTAATTCAAAGATAATTTTGCATTAGAAATGTAGGTTTTACATGTGCATAAGCATATATATATATGTATTTCCTACAAGTATATTGTTATACATACATTAGATTTATATAGTAATGTTAAATTAGAACAACATACTTTATGACAGTAAATGATGTTCTTCAAAGCCATTAAGCAAATAAAATATAGGGCATAAATTAATGTGGTAATGAAAGTAGATTTTATTCTACGACCAAAAATAATAATTAAGAATATGCCATCTTGGCAAAAGTGGGAATAGATCATGCTATTAGCCTAGGCTTTACCAAAGAGAGGTCATAGTTATTAGCCCAGGCTTTCTTGAGGAAAAGTTATAGTTATTTAACCCAGACTTTCTTGAAAATGCATACAATTGGCAGTGCTCATGAATTAGACTTGTTTCAAACAAAGCCTGCTAGAAAATATCTCAGAAATTCTTTACAATAATTAGTAAATACAGTTATATTACATTCTCATTTTCATGACACATTTATAACTGACCTTTGAAATATGTAGTTTCTGGAACTGCTCTAATTCTTCCAGGTTACTATCTCATACCCATGCATACTTATTTTCCATATAGCAATATTACCTTATTGAATCTCAATATCAGTCTATGAAGATTTCAAATATAACTATTTTATCACAGTGAAAACATCTAAGAAACACTCAGAGCTTTGAGTACCAGCAAATGGTTGACCTAAACAGAGAGGCTTAATCCTCTGCTCTCAGGCCCAAACTCTTTAAGATGCTAGGGTTAGATGTTATTTTGTTCCTTTAATTGTTTTGATTTCTACTTAAATTAAGAACTTTGAAGCAAGCTGAACCAAGAAGCACATATGCTATATTACTGGATTTTTTTTCCTTCTCATTTTCTCACAATCAATTGAAATTCTATAGTACCTCCAATCAATCTCCCATTCAAAAACCTTCATTCAACATGCAAGAAAATTTTTTACAGCAACCTGTAGACTCTGTAGTCAATTTATTTTCAGCCTTACTCTCAATGTATACACAATGGCAGGCTATGAGAGAGAAAATCTGAGAAGACACTTTATGTGACCCTCTGGAGGTCACCAGAATGCCACTGAAAGGGATAAGACTGATAGCTCAAGTGTGCAAGGGTCTTTGACAAGCTCTTTTATCTTAAGTGACAGTTTTTCTTCAGCCTCTGGTCTTCCATTCCTCCCGTACCTTGTTTTCCATCCTTCATGGCTACAGATTTACTCTTCTTTCTGGATTTGATTAGCCTGCCCCCCAACCAACCTCTACCCTGCTTTCCTGTCCTCCCTTGGCCAAGAGTGCTATGACATAAGAGAAGCACTCTATCATCATGATGGGAAGTGTCAGGTGCACAAGATAAATGCAAATTTCATGGCCCTACTGTCTCATTCCGCCAAATTTTATGAGACTGAGAAAACTTGGAAGCTTATGCTACGGGACCATTTGGTTGGCAGGAAAGAGAGCAGACTTTTTCCAACACTGTCTGTTGGCAGATCCAATACTAGATTTGCAGCAAGGGATGGAGATTACTTTGGCTATTGGGGCTGCTCTTCGGCCAGCTGGGGGCCTCTCAAGTGAGGGAAGAATGATGATGTAGGTCCTGGGAGAGAATGTACCACGTATGCACTCCCAATGACAGCTTTTTGGTCCTACCTTGGGCTGAGGAATTTGGCCCCAGTGCGACTGGCCCCATTCACAGACAATGTCATCACCCAAATTCCCAGTGCCACTAAAGACTGGCATCCAGGGAAACGCTGAAATGAGAAGACAGTTTCCATGGGTGTGGTTTGTGGTCTGTTTTTGTGTTAGCTTGTAGTTTTCTATTATAGGTTATCACTTCATCTACTCCTAAAGCTATTATCACTTGGGATATAGTGAGTTTGATACATGCTGTGACACAATGGGTGAAAGTCTGGATTTGGGGGTCAAAATGCCAGAGTTAAAAACCAGGTGTCTTCTAGCACAGTCCTGTGTGTACACTTATAGAAAAGTCTTATCTTCTCTGCATCTCAGCTCTTTCTGAGTAAAGTTATTTTCAAAGTACTTTTTGAAATAATCAAGAACAATAAGCTAAGTTAAACACTTAGAACATGAACAATGGAAGGGTTCAAAGAGGATCAAGGCTATTATCACTGAGGAAATCACATTTTCCTCTCATGAACAGGGGTTTTCCACTCCAGGGCAGCCAATCAGAAGATGCATGACTACAATGAGAAGTTTCAGAAGGAATCCTCAGACCTGCATAGAAGTTGGAGTTCCTTTTTGGTACCATACTGTGCAACCTCACTCCTGATCCAGACTTACAGATGGAAATGTTCAAAGAGGGAAAGAAATGTGGGTGCCTCTCAATTCTCTGACTGAGGACGGCACCTATATGCCATGTCTGCTCACTAGCAGGATACACTCATGAGGGAGGTCAAGGATCAACCATCTTTGTCAACCCTCAGATACAGAAGAGTCTAAAGAACAGCCAGCTGAGGCCCATATCAGTGCATGAAAGCAGAATGTCTTTGTTTTTGGAGACAGACCATTAGAATCTTGGAATAATTTGCAAATGAGAAAATCTAAAATGAATGTGTTTCATGATTCCATCAACAGAAGAAGATGCAGAATTAGGACAAAAAAAAAAAATGAGCTTCCTAATGCCATGCTCTTTCAGCATTGTAGCTCTGCCAGAAGCCCTGGCAGTAACATACTAGTCTCCATAAGTGACATCACCTTCCTCAGTCAAAACCTTTCTTCTGCAGATCCTGTCTCCAACAGTGGCCAATTGTATGAGGCTCCTGCCTCAAGCAATGAATTAATAAGCACCAAGTACATTAGAAGACAAAAAGTAAACACTTCTCAATGTTTTAGCTTAAAAGTATCACTAATGTGGGATTCAGTTTTGAGGATCTATTATAATTTGTGGGGAAGACACTGAAGTAGACCTTTCATATGTTTCAGAAGAACATTTACTACCATACCTATCCTCACATAAAAGGATGCTGGTCAGACACCAAAGAAGGTGTCATGAAGCTAAGTGAGAATAGGAAAAAAAAGCAAATATAGGAAGCTTTGACAGGAGTGAGGGCAGAGGTTCTGTTGGGCCTTTTAAGTATTTTTGCATGATATTTGGAACTATTGTTTCTACAGCTTATATGCCATTTAAAATAAATCTTTAGAAAGGCTCTTAGTACAAAAATCACATTAACTTTGTTATGTCAAAAATAATAGCAATAGTTATAGACAGAGATCTTTTGCTGAAAGGCACCCCACCCACTGGGAAGAGCTATGAGTTAATAAATGATTTATTTGTGTTCCAGAGGTTCAGGGAAAGCCTTGTCTTTCATGGCTTATAATATTCCACACACAGAGAGATCTTCTGTTTAGTCTTCCTGAACTTCCCACTGAGGAGAGGGCCCACCTTAGGAGTCCCAAATAAATGATATAAAGCACAGTTTCTAAGCATGTCCTACAACTTCCTGAGGAAAACACTTTTCCAGAACCCAGTCTACCTAAAACAGTGAAGGAGAAAATATGGGGGGAAAGGGGTGTTTTTCAATCAATTATACTTTTAAATTATTTTCTTCACACAATTTATTAGAACAAGATGAAAACCCCCTAAAGTTCTGAAGAAATATTAACATAACATGCCTGTAACTCATGCTGTGTTTAATGAGAGGTGCTGTTTTTCCTGCCATGGGGGCCATAGCCCAATGAGTGATGACTCTGGAAAGGGTCACATACATATTCATCAAATTCGACATGCTCATGTAAACTGGTTTTAATAGGCCATGACAGCAAAGTTGTGTTGGGCAAATCACTGCATCTGAGCTTCTTCCTTCCACTGGCATATTTAGCCATTAACACTCTGCTATCCACAGATGAAATATTAGCTTGTTAACTTAAGACCCTCACTTGTTGTGGATTCTCTGTGGTAACTAAGTAAGGAAATCATCTTAGATGCTTTCTTAGGGCTGAGTCTTGAACTTTATGATGCTCATTTTACCTTAATGGTATCATCACTACCATTCTACTCCCCAGTCCTAGAACTCAGAATGTTAATGCAAAATGTTCTGTCCCAAAGTGATATTACATCCAATTCAATCCAGAATAAAGACTCCAGGTTCCTGTTTGGTCATTATCACAGATGTTGTAGTTTTCCAAACTTTAAAAATACACTTCAGTGCAAAAGCATTTTCTTTAATGGTACCAGTTTGGCATGCATGACTGCTTAAGCTGACATTAACCCAAATATAAGACCTCCTTTGATGTTTGTCTTGGTAATTTCAAGAATCTGTTGTCAAGTTTACAAAAGAACTGAATCATCAGATAATAACTAAAATTACAACTAATCCATTAAAAAAAAATTAAACACTACCCAGCAATAAATTGGAATGTGTAAGCCTTCTAGAGGCTACCAAAAAATGGAGCTCTGAAGCCAATTATCTCAAGAAACTCAAACCCCAAGTCAACACTAATAAATGACCTTGCTGCAACCATCTGGAAGCCTTGGCTACCTTAACTACCAACCTCTGGACATTCATATTTAGTTCAAGTATGTTAGCAAATCACAGCATTTGGGCCTCTGTGTAAATGAAGGTTTTCTTTTGTGAGTTATGGTTTTGTTTTGCCCACTGTAAAATAATCAGCTGTGTATTTGACACCACTGAAGACAGGATCATAGCAGAGTGGTTGGAGATATTACCAGCTTTAAGTAACATGTTGATGAATTTTATAGGGGGAAACCTAATCTGCCACTTATAACCAATGATATTTAATTATGGGATCTTCTCTTTCACCTTAGCTTTTCTTACCTCCTTCTCAAAGAGGAATTGAACTTTGCAAAAATAAATGTTTAGCTTTTATTGCTGAATCCCTAGAGTGACACAAATTCAAACTTAACTGACCAAAACAACAACACAATACAATATTTTGTTCATAAATACAATTAAACTATATGAGAACACATTCAAAGAAAGAATTTTTCATAATCAGATACTTGGCTCTTCTTCATTGCTATTATTTCCTAGAGTAGTAGATGCAGATGCATTAGCTTCCTCTTTGATATCCATAGTCAGTTATGAATGAGGAACACATTGGCATGGGGCTGGAGAGATGGCTCAGCAGATAGAGCACTGACTGCCCTGCCAAAGGACTCAGGTTCAATTCCTAACACCCACATGGCAGCTCCTAACCATCTGTAACACCAGTCCATGAGAGTGTCCCTCTTCTGGCTTCTGAGGGCACCAAGCATTCTCATGGCACACAAACAAATAGGCAGTCAGAGCACCCTTGAACATACAAGTTTCTTTGCTCATGTTTTTTTTTTTTATCCTAGCAACAAAAATCCCAACTAAGACACTATCCCAACTAAGACACTGGTAGTGTCTTAGTCATCGGTGGTTAGACAACTGAAGAGTATGCCTTGCCTATCCCCTGAATCCACTGGTTGCCAATAGGGAACCAGTGATAGGGAACATAAGCCTTCTAGTCATTTATAGCTGACAGTTGGGAGGTGGCAACTTCTGTGGACCCAGTGCCAGGTATAAACAGCTGCTATAAGTTCATAGGTAACATAGCAGTGTAATGCTTAGAAAATTATATTTCATAAAGTTATTCTCCCCATACTTCAGACTTATGTTCTTAAATTCTTTTTTAACCCATTTTATAATATTCTCTGAGCTCAAGGATCAATGTCTCCTCCAGGGCTGAGCCCTCAACTGTGCTTTCTTTTCAACATTCTATGAAGCCATGGGTGTTTACATTTACTTTGGTTCACTGAAAGAACAGGTGTCTATGTTTAAGGGTGAGATAGCTTCTGTGGGTATAAACATAGATATTTAGGGGATGGGTTCATGCTATGTCAATTAACTAATGATCTTAAATCTCTCTCTTCCCTAGGATCTAAGACCTCTTCAGTCATGGATGTTGGACTATGTTTACTACATTATAGACGGATTTCATCTTGCAGAGCAAGCTCTAAATGCAATTATGGAATAGCTGATTGCTCCCATAACAGTGGTGCCATCATTACACCAGTGAGCACATCTTGTCTGGTAAGTTAATATTATAGTTGGGAGAGTTCACTGTTGGATTACACTGTTGATGCTTGTATCACACTGTGCTATAAAAGTCAGACAGCAGGCAGGAATCTCCTAACCCAATTCCAACTTGATTTCTACATCTTGCATTTGAGGTTAAGATGTTCTTAATTGAAGATATCACTACCATGCACTTAAATGATAGATTATATGTTCTGCAACTTCCCAGTTCTGGTCTAAGTTCATTGGGCTACTATTGCCAAAGAACATGGGACATAATTTGCTTAATTTCTACATTTGTGGGAAAGAAATCCATTTGTAAGTATTCTAATTTCTTCTAATGAATTAAGAACTTTGTGTTCAGAGAGTCACATTGCCTTCAGTGACCAGTGAACAGAGGAAGGATATGAAAAGCATAGCTTCCTTGGCATGGCTGCCCATGACTGAGAGTCAGGAATAGTTGATACATTTGGCAGATGCAGGAAAGTGCCATCTGGTATAGATTTCCTTTCAGCTCATTGGGAGGATTTCAGAATCACAGACAGTAATTGAAAGCTGTTGTCTTGGGGTGGCATTTTATTTAGCGCTCTCTCTCTCTCTCTCTCTCTCTCTCTCTCTCTCTCTCTCTCTCTCTCTCTCTCTCTCTCTCTCTCTCTCTCTTGTTTGTTTCTGATAACCAAGTTGTCTGAGCTGGCATCAGCTCATTCCACCTGTACTCACACTTCCTACAAATGCCCACACGCTAAGAGTAAACACCCATAAATAAAGAGCAGTTTGCATCTATTTTGCTCTGAAGTGCTGTAAACATCAAGGTCTACTTATGAGAGGTGTACTTTTGGTTATAGTAGGTCATTGAGAACTAAGGCCAAATGAATTGAAGTAAGCAGAATGAATGGCATTGTTGGTCATAACTGAATGCTGGGTCTGAATGAGGCCACTCAAAGCAGATCACATATGACTTTAATCCACTGTTCTGCCCAGCATTCCCTGGGGATAAATCTGTCTCCAGTTTTTATTTACATATTATCATTTTACCTTATGTCACTGTCATAGTTTCAGACTTGAGTAAATCCACATTTAAATAGTGATTTGTCTCCTTTTGATAGTAAATATTCTTGTAAGTGGTGGTTAAGATTAAAGGGAATTTGTTGACAATAGGTAGACAGGGCTATTTAGGATTAAATGAAATTATATACTCAGGCGAGAGAGAATTCTTTGGGAAGCTCCATCCTGCAGGTGCTGCTTGCCCTACAAATGCTGCCTTTGAAGGTACAGTGATAATTCCCTGAAAGGAAAAAGAAAGAAAAGGAGAGGTGGAGAAACAACACATATAAATACCTTCTCAGCTCCCTAGAGTCTCTGGGAGGGGCAAATCCTGCCTGGCACAGCCCTCCAGACGCCACCACTTAAAGGTTACCAAAGGGTTCTTTTGAGGTGACATTTAAACCTTTAATAGCTCCCAGCCAGTTTGGGCAGGAATCATTTCCCCCACTGGAGGCTGAGGCAGAGGCAGGAGCCCTTGCTGCTCAGTTACCTGTCTGCAAGAGGCTAGGATGAAACCTTAGCTGGATGGCTTGGCAGGAGAGGGTGGAGCCCGCCATGTCCTGTCTGCTGGCCTTGCTCTCCTCCCTAATTGCACCAAAGGCCCCAAAAGCTTCAGGTTGCCCATTAGGCTCTTGCTGAGATTAGCAATTATAATATCAGTTTTCCCCACACAGGTCTGACAGAACGGTTGGGAGCTCAGAGTTGACTCAAAGTTTAGTAAGTCTTGGGGAAAGTTTACCAGTGCCTGCTGTTCTCTGGTCAACAGATTTGGCCTTTCCACTCCTAGCATTGGCCACAAACAGTAGGAACCCCTTTCAATCACTGCCAGCGACACTTCATTTCTGTCATATATGACCCTTGGCAAGCTGCAACTCAGTGAAGAACATTCTTTCCAGAAAGGAACCAGACATCGTTCGGCTAAAGACGATTTATGGTGGGGACGCGGGGCTTGTTTGCTTTTGTTGGCCCCCTAGAGCTAATCGGCCAGTTAAAATGAATTGTTCTTTTGCACAGCCATGCTGATAGGCCGGTCCTTCCTGGGAGGCCCGGGGAGGGTGAATGTCACCATGGATTTCATAGTGACTTCAATACCTTATGACTTGTCATCTGCCTCTGCAGCTGTGACCCAGGATCCTGAGCATCTCCTACCTGAACAAGCATCCCTTTGTAGCTCTTCTGGAAAGCAAGGTGCTTATTTCCCAGCCACTCTCCCCTCCAAGCTAGGGTCATGGTCTTGTGTTCTTCAGTTTCTCTGCTCATACTTCATTTGTTTAAAAATGAAGGAAAAGGTTCAACAAACACTACAGGTTTGAAAAGTGCTTACCTGAACCAAAGGTTCCCAACCCCCTTAGCCTTTGCTTATCTGTTGTATGAGAAAGCATGTCTCACTCAGTCACCCCTCAGGATTTCCTAAGCAGTATAGTGAGAACCAAGTCTCAATGGGATCCTAGTCTAACTCAGTCACCTGCCATAATTTCCCAAGTTGTATAGAGAGGACCAAGCCTCACTAGTACTCTAGCCCATCTATCTTTCTCCAAAAATTAATATTATTATTAGTTAGGGGACAGGATTAAGGGAGTTATTCTTTGGTTTTAGTTTTTATTGAAAACAACAAAAGTTTTTAGTATCAATGGCAGTGATGGCTACACATAGCTGTGACTTATTTCGTGCCACAGAACTGCTTACGTGTGTGCTCGTCTAAAGCAATGAATATGGTGTTATATGCACTGATCACAATAAAAGACTTATTTAATAGTAATGCTAATAATTGCCACTAATATTGATATTAATAATATTAGCTCTGGCTGGGTATGTGAACTTTAAATGTATTTAATGTCTCTGAATTGTGAACTATGAATGCTAAAATGATGAGTGTTATAACATATGCACTGACTACAATAGATATATTATAATAATTATATCAAAAATTAATTCTTTGAAAGTCTATTGATCAATTTTGTAATTATTAATATTACCAGTAATTATTAACATAAATACTAATAATTAATAATCAGCATTTATGTGGCTGAGATGAGTGAGTTGTGAATGTGTCCAGTGCCATACTGAACCATGTATTTATAGATAACTAAGATGGTTGTGTATATGAACCAGTCACAAATAAACTAAAATGTTAGCCTAGTAGTAATAATAGTATTAATTTGAGCAAGACTGGTTAGACAGCTAGTATCTTTCTTAGCACTGGTCCTAGGAGACAAGCTGACAACTCACCATCCGTGGGAGAAAAAGTAATGTCAGAACCCCAGAACCACCCCAGCCCTGTTTCAGATGGCGGTGGAAATAGAGGGTAACAAAGCAGTAGACACCATCTTCTCGGAATTCCTCAAAGACATTTTAAAAGGCGGGGATATAGATTTCCAGAAAACCACATATATTTGGGGAAAATAGGGGTCATTCTCCAGAGCTTTGATCTGTTCCTTGGCATTTCACAGAAGGCAGCCAGACCATGTTGACTCAAAAGCAGCAATGCAAGCTGGGACCAATTAATTGACACTGCTTCACGTGGGAGCTGCAGCACGGCCCGGTGTACCTTGCCCTGGCTAAACAGACAGTAAGTGTTCAGTGTTAACAGAGTTTATTAATTTGTAAAGCCAATGGATGATGAGATTGGTTTTTATAAGCACCCATTGAACAAGTATTTGTGACTTGTTCTGGTCAATCTTTGCAACTGTGTGTTTTAAATGTCCCTTTAAAGTCACTATAAAGTTTTTTAAAACCTGAGATATATTTTTCTCTATCTGAGAATTTGGGCACTCAGTTGAATTTCTGAGGTCTTAAGTAAATCACTGACATCTTGGTTTCATGACTATTGTTCATCATCAGTTTAGACCTCTTAGAAGAGTTGTTAGTTGGTTGAGATTCATTACATAACACTATGATTACTGCTTAGAAGAAGAGAAAGAGAAAGGAAGAAAGAAAGAAAGAAAGAAAGAAAGAAAGAAAGAAAGAAAGAAAAGAAGAAAGAAAGAAAGAAAGAAAGGAAGGAAGGAAGGAAGGAAGGAAGGAAGGAAGAAAGAAAGGAAAGAAAGAAAAACCTTTAATGACCATTTCAGTATCAGGTTCTTTCTTTTCTTCCTTTCAGCTTGTGTTGAACTTGGGCCACTCATTGGCAGGTGATCTACTCTGTGACAGTCCTTGGGGCATACTGGAAGCAGAGAATCTGGATTTGCTCAGCAAAATTTGCTAAGTGGCATGTACTTACAGAAATGCCAAGAAGATATACCTTACTATGTGAGAGAGGAATGAAATGTATGCTAGATGGAATGTGACATGTGATGGATGTTATTCAAAAGGCAGGACTGGATCAGCAGCAGATAAACTTTGTTCAGAAAGAAGAGAAATCTTTTGTATTTGCCACCAAAATTAAATACCTCATTCCGTGTGTGTGTGTGTGTGTGTGTGTGTGTGTGTGTGTGTGTGTGTATGCATGCTTGCTTGTACGCATGCGTGCTTTTGAGGATACTCATGTCTTCTTTATCATGGCTAAGTGGGGAAGTAGAGGAATAGGGTTCAGGATCTAGTTAGAGCTTGACCTGTGCCATCTAATAAAGAATCAGTTCTTGGTATGGTGACCTGACTCTGACATGAATATCTCTCTCTCTCTCTCTCTCTCTCTCTCTCTCTCTCTCTCTCTCTCTCTCTTTTTTTCACACACACACACACACACACACACACACACACACACACAAGACAGAGAAAATTGGCTGTTTTTTTGGTGGTGAGAAGAGAGATTGCCACCCTCTCAGAGTTAGAAGAAGGAAGAACAGACTGTGTGGAAGGCTTTCCCATGGGCTGTATGGATCTATGCAGAAAGGGAGGACCAGCATGAGATTGATTCTGTCAAACAGGCTTGGCTGCCAATGAGGCATTTCATCAGACTCAGGTGAATACCCTACCACAGAAGGGTCAAGGTGAAGATCCAGTGACAAGCTAGAATAGTGTCACCCCTCTGGGTCACTGAACCCTCAACAATGAGGGACTCAGCGAGGAATCTCTCAGCACAGCAAGTAAGTGGGGGACAGGAAAACTCTTCCTACAACTAGAAAGTGTATCACTTCTCAATTAAGTGGCATTGGCTCTCTGAACTCTGCTACCCCTTTCAGGAAGTAATTAAAGAAAGCAAGCAGAACAAGAGCAGAGGTGAAGCTAGGAGTTGGTGGTGCCTTTAATCCCAGCACTCGGGAGACAGATTCAGGTGGATCTCTGTGAGTTCAAGGCCAGCCTGGTCTACAGAGCTAGTTCCAGGACAGACTCCAAAGCAATACTGAGAAACTCTGTCTCGACAAACAAAACAAAGCAAAAAACAAAACAAAACAAAACAAAAAAAAGAGCAGAGGTGGTCAGGAAAGCAAACCACCTTCCTCTCAGGCTTCAGTTACCTAGCTGATTGTTTTACAGTGGGGAAAACAAAACACTAGCTCAATTGAACCTGTTGTTACCAGATACAGACTGGAATAGACAGGATCAAGAAGTTACTATTATCAGAGTGGCCAAGCCTCCTCCCGCCAGGGGAGAGAAGACAAGTAAAATTGATTGAGAAGTTTCACTTCATCTCAACATATCAGTTGATGAGTGTTCACTCACAGCAGCCATGGTGTCTGAGGAGGAGGTGGGGGTTCAAGTGGAGGTCACCATCTGACAGAGGACAAAGCCCAACACCAGAGAGGAACTGAAACACTGACTAAGCACAAATGGCTCCTGAGAAAAGTTTGTCTAATCTCTCAGGTGGAAATCTTAGTTGTCTAATTGTTAGTTAATGGGGTTTAAGGACACCTTAAACTTGCATCATTGTTCAGCTATTTCCTGAGGGGATAGTTGTCAGGTCCCAAAGAAACCCAGGACAAATGGCTAACTGTGATGCCTATTAGCATATTGAAGTGTCTCACTCACTTATCTGTGGCTCCTCCACTGAGCTGTTTGCATCCTAAGCCCAAACTCAAACCTCTTCAGCCCAGGGTCTTTGCTTCCTCTCCTCCAGCTTCCCTTTCTTACGGGACCCTGACATTTTGGCCATGTACTTTCTTGGTCCTCTTGGCTTCTGCTCTTGGCTCCTGGTTCTCTCTCTTGCCCCTCTCTCTTCTCTTTCACTCTTGCTCTTTTCCTATGACCCAGCATTTTCTGCTGGCCATGTTCAACCCATTTTCTCCCTCTGCTCTGGACTCTTCCAGATGTCTGTCCAGTTGTACTCTCTCTTTCATATCTATAATAAAAAAAACTTTCTCACCCATAGCTTAGAGTGGTCATGTCTGCAGTTTCATTCAGTAGTTACGTAGCAGCATTAGACTATTACCAGAATTAATTTTAGGTGAACTACAAGTTTTTAGTTAATTCATTAAGTTAGTTAGGGACCACCAAATAGTCATCCTGCTAGATCTAGGTGACAGCAAGCCCTTTAGAGGCTGTCTTTCACTGTGTCTAGTCATCTTAACTTCATAACATGCTCTGAAAGACAAAAGTCTATGTTGCTAAATAAAGGAATGATTAAGTGAGCTAATGAAATAGCTAGCCAATTATACATGTCATTTTGCCCAAATAATCGGCCCTGTTTCTTCACTGTGCTAGTAGAGCTCTGAAAGCTGATTTGTTTGCCAGTCAATAGTATTATGCGGCTCATGTCATTATAAACCAGTTCCCTTGAAATGAGCAAGTCTCTGGAGCCATGTGAAATGAATACTTGGGAAACTGCCTGGATATATCTGGTCCCTGGAAAACAAATAAGTGACTTCACTGTGAAGCCATAGCTAAACACTCACTTGTAAAAAACCACTCATCACCAAGAAGTGGAGCTACAGGAAATAGGAGCCAAATCCTACTTACAGGTGACAAAGTCATCTTCCTTGTCCAGGAATCAAAGAGAAGAAACCATTTCTCCTACAGTAAGCAACCACCCCATGGGCAGAGGAACCAAAGCATCAAGGGGCAGGCCAGTTTCCCTATCCATATAAACTGCATGGGTGGGGTTCATAGGATTGCTTGTGTTTCAGAGGGCCAGGTATGTTCTTCTGGGTTAGCTCTTTCTTCTGTAGATACACAATGAACTTAATCATTTCCATAACATCATTTTTTTCAGGAATAGATATTAATGTAAAGAATGAAAACTACTACAACTAACTGTTGAAACTCACCTTTTTCTATGAGAATCGGTTTCTTAATATTTCTCAGTTGTGCCAATATGGTTTTGTTCCCCACCGCAAGAATAATTGTGGTTATTTTTTCATTATCATTATTATTATTATTATTATTATTATTATTATTATTGCATGCCTCTCTGTTTTCTAAGGAGAATAAACAGAAGTGGAGGATATAGAAGGAGTTGGGGGAAGGGAAACTAGAATCATTATAAATTATATGGCAACAAATCTATTTTCAATAAAAAAAAAACATCAGTTAGAAAAAAACTAGAAAACTAAGAATGTATCTGAGTTGCTGTCATCAATTCCTTATGTCCACCAATCTTACCCACAGCAAGCAGAAAATCTCCTGTGAAGGCTCTTTTGACAAAGCAACCTCATCTTCAACTTCTAAAGATCTGTGGTATGAAAACATGGTGCATCGAATTATCTATTATAGGCATGTATGTATGGGTGTGCTATCCAGAGGTGAGCATGGCCTCTTTCTTCAAATCACCCTCCATCTTATTTTTTCAGACATGGTCTCTTACTGAACCTGGAGCTTGCCCTTCTGGTTAGGGTGAATAACCCACAAGCCACTGGACCCCTCATGTCACTTCCCTTCCTACAAAGTTGAGGGGATGGGAGCATTACAAGTGCATGCAACCCTGTCTGGCTTTGTCACATGCGTGCCTGGGCCCCAAATCAGGTCCCCACTCTTTCATAGTAGGTAATTTATCCACTGGTCATTTCCCGGTCTCCCCAAAAGTAGTATTTTAAAGGACCTCTGAAAATGTTTTTAAAAAATGAACATATCTTTACTATTATTTCCCTAGTAATGATTCAAATGTATAGACGCAACTCATAATTAGTTTGGTAACTGCCCTAAGCTAGAGTAAAATGACTTCACAGACAAAACCCTTAGTTTGTTTCTTGGTGTTCTTTGCATAATAAACAGTCATCACTGTAAATGTTCAATGTCTTAATGAACATTTAGGACATTGAATAATGAATAATGAAGATGCAGTCATTATTGTGTGGCTATGAGCTAATGCATTTGTATTGAGGATGTAGGGTTTGTCTTGTATAGAGGCAGATGCTTTTCTGATTGGCTATTAAGAGCCAAAAAGCATGTTTTAGAGCACATTGTTTCTTAGAATATTCATCCAGCTCATCACAATAGTGATGGCATTCTGACACTCAGAAAGATATTTATACTTTATTAGTACCTTTATCCATGTCACCCCTCTATTACCTAAGTGGGTCAAAGATTTGGCACTTAAAATGTTTAGCACTTAAAATTCCAGATAGAATAGTGATAACATGACTTAAACAGAGACATTCTTTAGAAAAGAACTGAAAGAAAAGAAGGAACTTCTTAAAGTCTCAGCAACACTTCATAGACATGAAATTGATCCCCAACCCAAACAACTCTACGGTCCATTATCATAGGGTACATTTCAGAGCTATTTAGCTAGAGCATAAAGTTCAGTCATGTGACCAAAATCTCCAAGAGCAAGTAAATGCATTGGGGTCAAAGGGCACAGGACTGAAAGAAACATCTGGATTTCATCTTTTGAAACTTTAATGGAAACACAGATCACTTGGAGCACATCTGGGGGATCTAACAAGAAAAAAGGGTGGAGTGTTTTATGGGAGATTTGTCCTACTTATCAGCTTTCCTTTGGGTTGGATTTGAATCTTCTCAGATAATGTTATTTACAATATACGGAATATCACTTGACATGTACTGCTTAATTATCTCTACATTAAATAATACTTACCTTGTTTAGTCTCTTAATTTAAATTTAGCTTACATAGGAGGGTCCTAGGAAAACATTAGAGAACACTGTCTGTTGTGAAGACTGCAGTCTTCCTGGGAAAGCAGTTAATTATCTTCCAACAGGGACCACCACATCTAAAAATCACCACATGGAATGACCAAAGAGGAAGGCAGTAGCAGTCAGTCTAGTTGGCTCACTGCCTCCACCCACATTAACCCCACACCCATCTGTAGACATCTGTGCCTGGAAACATCTCCACAAGTCTCAGAGAGCATTTACAGCAAGTGACATGACTTCCACCACGCTGCTCCTGGCAGAACATGTGTCTTAAGTGCCAACGAGAAATAATATGCATTTCTTCACTGCAGTGTTTCCGGGTTTTGCTTCCATCAATGACTAAAATGTCAAGTAACCGATTCTTTTTATACAATGACTTATACTGTGTGTGTGTGTGTGTGTGTGTGTGTGTGTGTGTGTGTGTGTGTGTGTGTGCATTCTTATGAGGGAGGGTGTGCCTGTTCAAGGTACACATGAGGTCAGAAAACCACCTCAGGCATTAGTACTTAGGCATCTTATACATTTTGCTTGGAATTTTTCCAAGTAGATGGGACTAACTGGCCCACAAGCTGCCTGGCATCCACCTGTTGCTAACTTACATCTGGTAGTCACTGGAATTACACTTGGGCACTGGGGATCAGAACTCAAGTCCTCAGGCTTACAAGTCAATCACTTCACCAAAGAAGTCATCCCTTACCCTGGCCCCAAATCACTTAATTTCTTTTACACTGGTTTTCTAGTTCACTTAGTTTTGCAAAATATTAGTTCAGAACTTCTTACTTTAGACAACTTTCCTTTCAACAGCTACATTTTGTTTTTCTTGACCTGGCACTAAATGTAAGCTTTTTTAAAAAAGTCTCATTTAAAACATGCTTTTCAGTTTTTGAGGCTGGGCTGGTGAAATGGCTCAATGGATAATGATGTCCCCTGCAACCATAGCTGCATCCCTGAAACCCACATGGGTGGTACCAGAGAGTGGCCTGTTGTGGCAAGAACCTGACCATACTAGTTTTGGGAAGAATGTGGAATACTTCCGGACTCTGAACTAGAAAAGTGGTTAAATGCTATAAGCAGATCTTAGCAGGGCATTCTAGCACGGTCCTGAGGACAGCAGTGCTGAGAGTAATGAAAATGATAGAAACTCATGAGATCTCATAGGAGAATAAGGATTTTAACAGCATCTGGGCTAGGGGCCACTGTGACATACATATATATTCCTTCTCTCTTTATCCTAAGAACTTGCCTGAGGCCAGTATAAAATAAAGGAATATTTTTTTTGTGGGGGCAAGAGAAATGCCAAGAAAGTAATGATATTGAGTCTGTGGCGTCATTACTACTACTAACTCTTATTCAGGTCTACAATGAAAAGGGGCAAATGGATAGGGGGAAATGCATATTTGGGGAGAGAATATGTGCAGTAGGAACCTTAATGTTATAGCTGAGATGTGTGCAGAAAGAAATACTGTAACTATTAAGGAGATCAGCACTGTCAAGGAAAGGCCAGCTCTGTGCTGGGGTGAAGGGAAGGGTACTCTCAGGGCAAGACCCCACCCAACTAAGCTTGCAACTTGTAGAAGAAAAGGTGTAAGAAGTTTTCTGCTGCCAGAAAGGCAAAAAAATTCTAGAGCTGCTAAAAATGTGCAAAGGAGAGAGGGTCCAGCTCAAGCTGGCGGGTGATCATCCACATAGTACTGGCTTTGAAGGCAAGAGTTGCAGGGGAGGTGGGGTATCATGTATTCTTCTTCTGCAATTTCAGAGAAACTGCTGATGTCACAAAACCTGTAGCTGGAACCTTTGCCAAGAGGCTGAGTCCACCGTGTGGTGAGCTATGAACACAAAGCCTGGGCTATAGTGGAAAACCTAAGATTTTTGAAAATTGCCTGAGCTCTGAGATACCCTGCCAGGGACAGTTGCATATTGAGAAGGGAATAAATCAGAGGTGTTCTAGGCAGCAAAGATGAAGAGGCAGGGCTATTCAAACTCTAAGAAACTCAAGTCTTAATACCAAGCATGAAGTTAATGATTGAGTGTTTTCTCTGCTGAGTTCTGGTTGTATTTTGGTTCAGTATTTCTTCACTACGTCTACATTGCTCCCTTTTGACATTAGAATATGTATTCTGTGCCATTGTATGTTAGAAGTATGTCATATGCCTTTTGATTTTACATAAATTGTAGTTAAGGGGTTGCTTGGAGTCTTAGGACAGACTTTGGACTTTTGGGACTGTAAAGGCTATGGGACTTTAAAGTACTAAATGCACTTAGCATCATGATGTGCCAATAAGCCTAAGGAAGCCAGGGAACCCAACATGGTAGTTTAAATGACAAATGGGCTGAGATATTTGAAAAATGGTCCCCAGTTGGTGATACTGTTTGAGAAGGCCACACAGTGTTGTTGGAGGAAAGACATCCCTTTCACTACTCTTTCTTTTTGCTCTCTGAGTTTTCTGTATGAGACTTTAGGTATGCTTTCTCGGCTTCCTGACCAACCACCTGCTGCCATGCCTCCCCATGGACTCTTTTTGTGGAACTGTAAGCACAGTAAACTCTCTTCCTTAAGTTGCCTTTGTCATAGTATTTTATCAGCAACTAAAATGTTACTAATCAACTCTAATGAAACAAAAGCAATCACTGTGATGAATACTAACAAAGACAAATACATGATAAAAAATGCTCTCATGTCTACATAAACTCAAAGGATGAAAGGTAATGAAAAATCATTCAACTTTAAGCTAAAAACACAGAAAACAAAATAATCCTGAAAATTATAAAATAGAAATAATTGTAAGAAAAAACATTTGTGAATTGAGTAAAAGACAATAATTTAAAAGGAAATCAAAGTCTGGCACTATATAAAACCAAAGGCCAAAAATACCCAAAGCACACCAAGATATTAAAAATATTCAGAGGAAACTATTTTCAATTGAACATTAGGGAATGCTCTCAACCTGTAGCTACTTGACCACATGGCCCTCTGTGAATACATTAGCACAATGGTATTCTGATAACAGGAACTGAGAGTGGTCCTAAGTTAAATTTGTCCTGTTGTCGTCATCATGGAAAGGGAAATCATCTTGTACTCTGGAATTGCTTTCTGCTAAGGTTGTCCAGAGATCCCAGCCTGACTCCTCCTGGAGGACAGTGGATCTTTCATCTAGTGCCTAAACAATAAATCTATACTTTTCCTTTCTTTGTAGGTATAAATGAGAACAACTTGTAAGATATTCCACTTCCTAATGAAGTCAAGTCCAGTACAACCACCAATTTTAATTCCAGGAGAAAAGACAAGCTACTCAAAAACAAAGAATGAGTGCAACTGAGGAAAAAGAGAATGCAATGGCAATTTAATGGTGTGGGGGACAGCAAATCTTTTTTTTAATTAATAATATAATTTAAAATTTTTACATGTCGATCCCAGTTTTCTCTTCCTTTCTCCGTCTCTTACCCTCTTTTCCCTGTGACATGCACCTTGGCCACCCTCCCCTCCCAACCTCCCACCCACATACCACTTGTAGGGCTATGCTATCCAGGTTGGATCATGTAAATCTATCAAGTCATTTGAAGTAGGGACTAGGACTTCTCTCCTGTCTCTAGGTTAAGGGAGTATCCCTCCATGGGAAATGTGTCCACAAGATCCTTTTGTGCACCAGGAATACATCTTGTTTCTACTGTCTGAGGTCCCCTAGACTGCTCAATCCTTCTAGCTGAGACCCATATTCAGGGGGTCTGAGTCAGCTTAAATTCTTTTTTCCCAATGATTTTATTATTATTATTATTATCATTATTATTATTATATTTCCAAACACAGTTTCCCTCCCTCCCTCCTCACCTCCCAGACCCTGCCCTCACCTCCTTTCTGCCCCTACATCTACTCCTCCTCCTTTTATAATCAGAAAAGGGCAGGCCTTCCATGGATATTAACCACATATGGCATATCAAGTTGCAGTAAGACTAAGCACCTTCCCTCCTGTTAAGGTTGAACAAGGCAACCCAGCATATTGAATAGGGTCCTAAAAGCTGACAAAAGAGTCTGAGACAACCCCCATTCACACTGTTAGGAGTCCCACAAGAAGACCAAACTATAACATATGCAGAAGGACTAGGTCAATCTCATGCAGGCTTCCTGATTGTTGGTTCAGTATCTGCAAGCCCCTATGAGCCCATGCTAGTTGATTCTGTGGATTTTTCTTGTGGTATCCTTGACACCTCTGGCTCTTATAATCATTCTTCATCATCTTAAGCAAGGTTCCTCTAGCTCTCCCTAATGTTTGGCTATAGGTCTTTGCATCTGATTCCACCAGTTGCTGGGTGAAGCCTCCCTGATGACAATTGGGCTATTTAACAATCCATGAGTATAGCAGAATGTATTAGGCATCATTACATTGGCTTGGGGGTGTCTATCCCAGATGCCTGGGTTGTTCAGCCTCTGGACCTGGAGCTCCAGGCAGTATCAGGAGTGGTTTCTCTCTCATGGCATGGGTCTTTATCTTCCAGCACATCTTGTAGGCAGGACAAAATATAGGTCAAGAGTTTGCTGTTTTGGTGTCCCAATCCCTGCACTGGAAGCCTTGCCTTGTTACAGGAGATAGCCCGTTCAGGGAGTGTATCTAATCAATATTCTTGATATGGTTGGTGGGAAGCTCTTTCCTCAAAAGGCACTCATGTTGAAGAAAAAAACAAAATGAAAGAATATCTTGAATGTTTTATAAGAAGGGGAAAGTGTGGCCCATGGATTTAAAGCACAATAGATGCATCAACACATAAGACACTAAGGAAAGTGAATAAGAGAAGTGCAAGACAGGAAAATTTCCTAAACTCAAAGGAAACAAATGCACATATTTCCAAGATGAAATGAGCAGCAAGTGACTTCCAGCAGTATAAGAAGAAATTGCTAAGCGCTTTATGGGAAGCAAAAGAGTAAGGGAAGAAGCATCAATAAATAACCTCAGCTAGACGGAAAAGTATTTCAAATGATGCATAAAATCTTAGGTGAGATTAATAAGTATCACACAGCAAAACATGCTTAATAAAATAGTTTGGCTTGACAAAGAAAACATTCCACTGTTATCTTCAAAGAACAGATTATTCCTCAAATATATACTTCAAATTCCTATTATCTCCAAAGAACAGATTAGAGAGAGGGAAGATAGAAGAGGGAGGAGAAAGATGAATTGGATAGATAGATCAATGAATACATGTATATGAATATATCATATAAATATGTAAACGTGTGTAAGATTTCATCAAATTTTATATTGCAATATTAAATATTGAAAGTCTATAAGGCAATGACTATTACTTTTAAAAAGCAAAATCCAGGAATTCTATACCTTCTGAGGGTTGCATCCTGAACATTTCCCAAAGCCTAAGTGTTAAAGGTAAGATCTCCAGGGTGGCACTGGAGGGGGTAGTGACTACTAAACCCAGAATCTGCCATGTGTGTGAGGACACTGCAGTGTTGTAAAGGGCCTGTGGGAAATTTAGTCTTTTGGCAAACCTGAAGTCAGAAGGGCATGGCCTGTGCTTCATTACTTGAGCTGGTGCTCAGGACTCCTCATTCTCCTTCTCAAGCCTAGAGCATCTGGGGATGGCCTTGAACACACCAACTGTGGTGCATGGTGCCCTGCTCCAACGCCTGTCTTCCATGGTCCAGTGCTGTAGAGTATGGAACCCATTCTGGACTTCACAGTGCAGCATGAGCCTGGGAAGGTTGAGAGTGAGGGCTAAGAAATGCCATAATGACAAGCCTCATCTGAGCGGCAGTCCTGAGCGCCTGGTGCTGTTTAATTCTAGGCAAGCGGGGATGTCAAGCTTCCTTGTAGAGAGTATCTGTCCTCTACCAACTGGTTAAGCTCCTCTAAAAGTTGTCTCTGCACTTTCTTAAACTGGGGACCTTTCCTGCTGCTAGTCCTCCCCTTCCCTCACCAGGTGCCAATTTGAGAAGGTACAGGCCCACTGGCTTGTGTCCTTCCACAAGAACAAGGAGTGACCAGTATGCTGGTGGGACAGCTCTTCCCTGCATGACACCATGCACAACCATATGAAAAGAGCCTGTGGGCTGTTGCCAAGGGTGTCTGAGACAATGAGTATGAATACCCTGGACTTCGCTTCAGGCCACATCTGGTTCCCAGCTAGAGTATGGTGGCTACCCTCCTGCTGCACACCATTTTGTACACTGCATATGTACATTGACTGGAGAGGGGACTTTTGACACCATCCAGCTTACTCCTGCATCTCCCTGCCAGCTAGAGCAACCTCACAGGCAAAATGAACAAGCTAGAAGCTCACTAGGTCTTAGACCCAGGGTTTCTCTCTTCTGTCTGACACTGATGGCCAGTGTCAGCATATGGAGCTTCCTAGCCTCAAGTAAACACTTTCCTCTCTTCTGGCAATGGGGACTCAGAACTCAGGTCTGTTTGGAATATACTCAGTGGCTATCTCCTTGTCCCTTTGGTCTTCTAGTGTTAATATCAGTAAAAAGCTTTGGCATGTGAAAAAAACTCAAACTAATAATAATAAATAATAATAGTAATAATGATTTGAGACACATTATGGTTCTTCCAAGCAGAAGAAACCCTTAAGCTTCTGCTAATTGGATGATTACTGCTTCCAAGTGACTCATTGACCTTCACAATATGAATTTCCTCTTCAGTAAGACTCAAAAGCTGCAGAAATTTCTGGTATTTTGGCTCCTGTGCAACTCTTCTAAAAATGATTATTTCTTAGAATGCAGATAAAATGTACTAAATCAGACTTTCTTTGTGTAAAAGTCCAGGAGCCTTTGCTGTTGTCACCTGACACCATCTTGTTTCTAGTCATTGTGCCAAAGATTCCAGAACTTTTAAGAACAAAATGTGGAACTTCAGAGATACTGCATAAAGAGAACGGTAGATTTTCATAAGCAGAAGCAGCTGCAGGCTTTGCAGCAGTGTATACACACTTGTCAAGTGCCTTAATGGTTTCTTCAATGTGGAAAGGACTGTGGAGCTTATAGCCTTTCCTCATGTGGACTTGAACATGCAAACATCAAGATGTTGGTCACGTCTTCCAGGAGAGAAAGGCTCAAGTTGGAGTTCTCCCTGTAGAAAGTTGAAGGGTTAGCTTAAGACCAGTTTGTTTTAAATCTAGGTTTTTAAATGTAAGGAATGATAATATTTAGGGACCCAAAGTAACCAAAATCAAGAGTGTATACATGAGACTCTTGAGAATTAATGCCCTACCACTTTCCCAATGTTAAAATTTCCTTAAGGGTAACTTGATACAGAAAGCATTGTCTCTCCATTGTTTTCATGGGTAAAGTGAGAGTCTGTCTGTGTGACAGAATTGCCAGAGCACCATTGCCAGAGTTGGTGTTTTATTGGAGACTTAAGTTTACAAAGCAGAGTAGCAATGGTTCTGTCCATAAAGTTTTTAGTAAAGTAAGTCTATCATTTCTTAAAACTATGACGTTGAAGTGTGTATAGTTGGCAAAACCAGTTGCCAGCTTTAGACCCTTTAAATCTTTACCTATAGATCTACTATATTTTAAAAAGCAATATGTTTTCTTTTGCCAAACATTATAAAGCAATGCAAGAAACCCCCAAAAGAAACATCTTTACTGTTCAATTTCAGTTGACATACATGATGGGTTTGAAAATATAGAAAAAGTTCTAAAAGTTGTTTGCTGTCCTTTAATATTGCCTCTTGAGGAGTCAGAAATCCATAAAGGAAGAAAGTCCTCCTGCAAGAAATGCCACTCATCAGATAAAACTGACATGCTTTTGTCTGTGTTTTTGTCACACAGGTCTCTATGTAAGCATAACAATATGCTAGGCACAAAACCTAACGTGTTATATCCTGTGAGATCTTTCTAGGGGAGCTAGGTTCAGAGGATGGTACAGCAAAAGCCAGAGTTCAGTGTGAAGACAGATACACAAGCTTCTATTTTCCATTCTGAGCACAGAGCAAGAGGCATAGCACCTCAATAGTCCTGCTCCTTTTATTACTTTTTACACATGGTCCCCTTCATGCTTCTGATAACCATTCCTGTTTCATTTATTGACCTAATGAAGTAGTCAGTGGATAGCATCTTCAGTCTACAACAGCATCTTGTCCCATCATCCTCCATCAAAGGAGGATGATGGGCAGACATGGAGAACTACAAGGAGAGAAACTGAATTGTCAATCTAGGATTATAAACCTTTAAATGAGTGAAATAACTTAAAGCAGACTGACAAATGACCTCCTCATGTATGCTATGACACTCTTCACCAGCACATAAGCATACACACACACACACACACACACACACACACACACACACACCAAATTAATAGATGGATAGATTAGATAGATAGATAGATAGATAGATAGATAGATAGATAGATAGATAGATAGATATGTTAAAGAGATGCCTTGAAAGGAGATGAAAACAAAAAGAATGAGGTGAAGTTCTGGGTCAGAATAACTTTCATAGCAGACAATCATTATTCATCATCCATTCATTCCTCAACTTATGGTGCAGAACTGTACCTGTCCAGTGTTGTTCTGAGAGTGGGGGTGGCCCCATCTCAGGACCTCACATGATCAGGTGTGTGTGGTCATTTAAATGTCTCATCTTAAGGTATATAATTCTAAGAAATAGTTACCAACTGTGTTTTATAATTCAGTTAGTTTTAAGGATTACTTACCTTACATATAATTTAACCATTTATTAAAAAGAAAAACAAATTTACATTCTAAGGATATGGTTGTGGCTGCTTATTTTTATATAATCTTTAAATATTAACTGGATATTTAATATAGCAGGACTGAGGGCATTTTTAGCATTTTTCAGAGTTGGTAGATATTTTGATTTTATCATTGTCAATGCTCTGAATGCTGCTTTGAGTAAATTCATAGTATACAATAGCAGAACTATGTTAATGCCATCTAAGAACTCATTAGAAATTCCATCCTGATAACTAGCCAGAGTTCAAAGGTTGATAAAAAATAATTTGTATCATCATTCTTCAACACATATCACATGAGTGTATACTTAGGTTGTATTGTGTTAGACTATTTTATTTTTCAAAAGACTGATGAGTTGCTGACTGAAGTTTCATGAAAAATTAAATGTTTCACTTGGACCACAATTACAGGCATAAGCTCTGTGCAGCCCATTAAGTTGATTTCCAGAGTGCTGGGTAGGACCAGATTGTATGACAGTGCAAACATCTATAAATGTGGAATTTATGGACAAGGCAAGCCACGCCTTCATCTGAAATGTGAAAGACTCCATATGTGAGGGCTACATGTTCACTCTATTGGAGTCAAAGAGGTTCAAAGAGTACTCTGAACTGATCATAGCTCATAGTTGTCCACTGCTAGGCCACAGAAAGCCCTGGTGCTGTTAAATACCATATTGCATGTTTCAAAAATACTTTTTGGAATGTATAACAAAATCCAATTATCAAGTGATTCTTTACAAAAATCACAGTTTATGAAGGAGTTATAACCAATATCTATGCAAGCAAGAACTATTTTCATTTCTTTATGTTTTCCCCAAACTGACTCTTAAATGCCTCCACTCTTAGTATAAATTTCAGAATTCTCCATGGTGAGCAGAGGCTGCACAAAACAACACTAGCAGAGAAAGCATGGAAGAAGTAAAAACAGTTGCAGTGTTGCAGCGACTCGATTCTAAATGTTCCATAAATGTGTTTAGCTCATGTTTATTTTTACATACTTCACCAGCAAACAGCAACTGCAATGTCTCATTCCTGATGGTAGCTTCAGGCAAAGAAGAGGCGTGAAGTGAGAACTGCACACAATAAACAAAGCAGCAACAAGCCTCTCTCTCACACAAGGCAGATCCCAACCTCCACTCCAGGTCTCAGCTACAGCAATCTGGAAGTCTGTAGTATGCTCTGGGTGAACAGCAATGATTTCTCAGTAGTCTCAAATTTGAATGGGGATAAATATGTCTCCACTTAGCTAAGAAAATATAGCTTTAGTTCCAAATCTTCAAATTTTATCTTCGCATTGTATTCACTAGAAAGTGCTTGCTTGCTGCATGATGAAAAACTTTGTTTTCACCATATTGGTTGCTTTAATCAATTATTGACTTTGTTTCATGATAGTGAATGAATGTTTTATCACCACATAGAAAGTAAAATTAAAGTGTTTGCAATAAGAATATAGATGCATCCTATCTGATTCCAGCTACCAGACTCCTTTACCATTGTTCATTCCAGACTATCCCTTTATAGTCAAAACAAGCATTATGGTGGTTGTTATTGGTTCTCAGCTTGACCATATCTGGAATGAACTACAATCCAGAAACAGAGAACACATCTGTGAGAGATTTTCTGCTTGAATTGAAGTGAGTGAATCCACGTCTGGCCTGAACCTTTGGGTAGAAAGACACACACCTTTGACCAAGATCTTTAGATTGGAAGACATAAGCCTTTAATTTGGATCTTGAAGAGGGAAGATACACCTTTAATGTGGGCCACATCCTCTGCTGGAAGTCTATAAAAGGATATAGAAGAAGGAAGCTTTTGATTTTTGCCTGCTTGCCTTTACCTTGATAGCACTTTCATTCCTTTACTGGTGTTGCAACCTACTCCTTGGGGATCTCAGAACATACAGAAGAGCAGCTGAGACATCCAACCTTGTGGGGCTGAGAAACTACTAGATTCTTGAACTTTTCGTTCATAGCTATCCAATGTTTGGTTTGCTGGACTGCAGTCTGTCATTCCAATAAATCACACACACACACACACACACACACACACACACAGAGAGAGAGAGAGAGAGAGAGAGAGAGAGAGAGAGAGAGAGAGAGGGAGAGACAGAGACAGAGACAGAGACACAGAGAGAGGCAGAGAAAGACAGAGAGAAAAAGAGAGAAAAAGAGAGACAGAGAGAGACAAAGACAGAGAGAAAGACAGACAGAAGTTTATTCCCTAAGTTCTGTGACTCTAGAGAATTCTGGCTAATACATACAAACATCCATTATTTAATAACTTGTTTTAGTATTCTAAAGGCATGTCAAACTCAAAACATAAATGTAACCCATGATCATATTGCCTCTCAAAAGTTTTCAGAGAATGAGTTTAGTCTATAATCTTCACCTACAATCCCAACACGCAGGAGGTGGGAGAAGGATGACTGTCTTCACGACCAGTTTAGGATACACTGTAAGTCCCAGGCCAGTCTGTACTATATAGGGAGACCCTGACTCAATGAACAGATAGACAGACAATTTTCAGACGAGTACCTCCATTTTAGTGAGAGAGCTAGCAGTCTTTTTTACCTCAATGAAACCACAGCCCCACCACTGACTCCTGCACTCATCAGCCACATTTCCCGTTTGTGTCAGTCACTTCTCTCCTCTGCTGAGGTATTTCTGCAAATCCTAGTTAGTGTCTCATACCCAGTTACAGGGCCATGCAACCAATTTTCCTTCTCAAACTGTTCTCCAGGATCACAATAAAATAATATGTTCAAAATGAGGTGGGGTTGTAATAGTTATCTTGGTTATCAACTTGACTATGTGTGGAATAAGTTAAAAACCAAAAATGAAGGGCTACATCTGTGAGGGGTTTTTTCCCTTAATTTGAAGTAGGAATCCAGATCTCTAAGGTATGAAGAGACACCTGTAAGTCTCTAAAGGCACACAAGTGGCCAGACCCCACCCCTGAGTACCTCCAACTGTTAGGCTAGTGGAACCCAGCCCCTCCAGATCTAGGCAGCCAAGCTCTGCCCTTCAGAGTAAAACACACAAGATCAGGTCAAGATCATCCTGGAAATCTCCACTTGGAAAACTCTGCCGCCCTCTCCTCCAGGAAACCCTGCATAAACTGCCTTCTGCTCAGTTCTCTTGATGCTTCTTGCTCAGCAGAGGCAGCCACCCTCCTGGGATTTTCCCTCTCAATAAATCTCTTGTGTGAGGTTTGTTGTAAGGTGTGACTTTGTGGTATTCCTTGGTTCCCAACTACGAGGATACATTTCCCTTCAGACCTGTAACAACTGTATTGGGTAAACCTTCCCTCCCATCCCCCCATGCCTCCCTAGGAAAAATTGTAACACCTCGATTGGGGAAGCCTTTCCCTTCAGTGTTGTAACACAAGACCATTAACCCAGATCTCTTGAGGTGGGAAGATACCCCTTTTTGGTGTATCAATCCTCCTAATACTGTGACTCTTTAATATAGTTCAGCCATAATATTTTTCTACTATAATTTTACTACTGTTATGAATTGTAATGTAAATATGATGTTCAGGATATCTGATATTTGACTCCCGTGAAAGGGTCATTTAACCCCCAAAGAGGTCATGAGTTATGAGTTGAGAGCCACTGCTATAGATCAAACACATGGAAGAGGGAAACTGCTTATTAAAGCCTGCTTGCTCTCACATCACTGCAAGTCCATTCCTTCACTGGCATTAGAACATACTTTTTCAGGATTCTGGCATATACTGAAGACTTGGTGAGAAATCCAGCCTTGTGGGCTAAACAACTACTGGATTCTTGGATCTTCTAGTCATAGGTAGCCATTGCTGGATTGCCTGGACTACAGCCTGTAATTTATATTACACACACACACACACACACACACACACACACACACACACATATATATATATATGTATATATATATATATACACACATATATATATATGAAGAGAGAAGTTTATTCTGTAAGTTATGTTACTCCTAAGAATGCTAGAGTATAGAGATGATAACAGATTATTATTATTATTTATTATTATTATTTTATTTATACAAAGACTTTCTTTTTTGATTTTTTTAAATGAAAACAAACATTTATAAACAATATTTGGGAATTTGGGTGTCGTTCTTTCCAAACTGCTTCCTGCTTGTAGGGGCCACTGTCATGGGGGAATCCTAAGAAGACACAGACATCCTGGCTGTAGTGGTCTGCAAGGCTGCATTTTCCCATTGACGTTGCTTCAGGGGGTCTTGCTCAATCAAACTACATTAGCATGACAGATATTTTGATATTTGTATTTTGTCCTAGAAGTAAATAGACTCAGATATCCAAAATGAGAGCAGAGCTTCAATGTGGCTTTGGTCTGAGTGTTCTATCCACACTCATTGCTGTACTACTCTCCTCTACTCCATTACATGACTTGTTGCCTCCTACCTAGAGCTTCTGTACACACTGACTCCTTATTCTGCACAGGAAATTTTTTTACCCTCACTTCTCTTTGCATTGCTATTAACCTCCTTGTCTCTTATTTTAAAATAGTGCTGATGGCTGCTAATGGACAAGCCCATATTACAGAAGCAACACCCATGAAGTTTAAATGTATGGCCTCACATGGGTGTGTCCTATCAGAACACCAGGTCTTTATGTGCCAGGGCATCCCATTTTTTAAAAATAAAACTATGGAAATCTACTTGCTGTGGTAATAAAATCGTGAATTGTGTGATGTGTGTTTGATAAGTCTCTGAGGATGTATGCACCAATAAATCCAGACTAGAAGATACAGGAGTATAGACCTGTAGGAAGTTAGAGAGACAGGGACACAGCCGTCCTTGATTTTTTTGTCACAAAATACTTGTTTGTGATTGTTCTCTAAAGTTAGAACATACTTACACTCGCTTATCTATTGTCTGTGAACACTTCAGTTTCACAACAAAGTTGCATAGTGCAGCTCACAAAACCAAAAATATTTACTATCTTGTCCTTTACAGAAAGAGGGCTCTGGGTATTACTTGTTACTATCTAATTGCTGGTCATACCATTTACCCAATTCCCAATTACACCTGCCAAAATTGGAGAGTCAGCTTGTCCCCCACTCATCCTGAGTATGTAAACAAACCTTCCTGTTATCTCAGCTCATTTTACTTTTCAATGGAAAACCTTTACGTCATAAGGTTCCCTAGTTTTTGTAGGTCATGCCTGCAGTAGCTCCAAGTATCAAGTTTTGTTCTTTCTACTTCTACATTCCATAGGAATATAGAAAGAATGAGAGAGAAGAAAATTCCATGTGCTAGAACTTCCTATTTCTATAGGCCCCACTCTCTAGTTTCTGTTGCTGTAATAAACATCACAACCAAAAGCAACTTGGGGAGGAAAGGATTTATTTAACTCTCTGGTGACAGTCACACAGGTCATATTGAAGGAAGTCAGGGAAGGAACTCGAGGCCACAACCTGGAAGCAGGAACATGGGAGCAGATTAAGGAGGAGGGCTGCTTACTGGCTTCATGCTCATGGCTTGCTCAGCTGCTTTCTTACACCACACTGGCTTATCTACCCAGGGTTGGCACAACCCCCAATGGGATGGACCCCTCCACGTCAACCATTAATCTGGAAAATGCCCAACAGAATCTCCTATAGGCCAATCTTATGGAGGTATTTTATCAATGGAGAATCACTCTTCTGAAAGACTCTTATTTGTGTCAAGTTGACTTAAGTCAACACTTGGACAAGAACAAAGGTGCACACATAATGAGATAATTTCAAAAACAACCTTCTATGATAAAAACTTATGCTGTAGGGTTTTTTCAATGTTTATAGTACCTTAGGCCTCTCTAGCTGTAAAACATCACAGTTTGTTTCCTATTTACAGAAAAAAATAACTAATTTGTCTTCTGCAATAATTTTAATTCTTTTGTTTAATTTTCCATAAAGTTTAATAAACTATGTTATTGTACATCATGTATTCTTACACTGATATCTCGGTGTCCTTGGGTTAGGCAATGCACACAAAAATTAACTTTACTCTAAAAGTGAATGTAGATGATAGGAGCCCATGCATGGCATTTTTTTTCAGTCATCCAATGTTTTCCTGGCTGTTCATTTTAAATATACTTATTATCATTGATTGTACACAATAGTTGAACTGGTAAATTTTGTGATGTGTATATTTAACCTCTGGCTTAGTTAAAAATTACTGGGCTACCTACTGTCTATGGGGCTATGGATTGTAGCCTGGCTATCCTTTGCTTTACATCTGATATCCACTTATGAGTGAATATATACTGTATTTGTGTTTCTGGTTCTTTCTGGGTTACCTCATTTAAGATGATTATTCTCTATGATGGGATGCCTTGCTCAACCTTGCTCAGCCTTGATGCAGTGGGGAACGTGGTCCTGTTTCAACTTGATATGCCAGGCTTTGTTGACTCCCATGACCCCTTCTGAAGAGTGGATGGGGTGGGTTTAGAAAGGAGGTGGCAGGAGGAAACAGGAGGAGAGAAGGGGGAGAAAACTGTGGTTGGTATGCAAAATTAACTTTAAAAAGTAAAATAAATAAATAAGTAAATTATCAGGTTAAAAAGCTACAATTTCCCAGAACTGTATTCATCAATTATTTCTGTACAGGTTGGACATTTATTAATTCTTCCACTGCAAGACATAGTTCAGTTCTCCCTCACATTGCACTAAGGTTGGCACATCTATATTCTAATTTAAGTTGTAGGTTTTTTGAAAGCAGACACAATTTAATTATTTCTGTATTGCTCCCAGTGCTAGCACACATGAACTGTTTATAAGAATTTGCTAAAAGCAGGCAAGGAAAAATGTAGGAAGGCAATAGAGCTCTTCAACACTTACTGTAGAGTTCTTAGTATCAGAAACAAGACAGATACATTGATGTATCAGTCTAGACATCACTGTCCTCACAACACATTCCACACACTGCTCTATTCAGCTTTGTTTTCATTTCAAGATTGGTATAAGTAGTTATCGCATTAATCATCTTTTGTTTTGCTCTGATAAGTAATTGGGACAGTCAGCACACAAGGAAAGGGGATTAGTTTGCATCCAGAGTTGCAGATGTAAGTCCATGGCCATGTGATCTTAGTGCTTTAGGTCTGGAACAGCTCAGCATGTCACAGAAATAGGTAAGTGAAATAAGGGTCTCATTTACCTCATGGTGGTCTGAAAACAGGGACAGGATATGCTAGGGTTCTGTCATCCATTTCAAGGATATAGTCACAATAACCTAATTTTCTTTGTATAGGCTACCATCGAATGGTTTCATAGGCTAGCAACCAAGCACAGTGGCATTTGGGGAACATTTAAGATACACATTTTAACAGTCACATTCAAGTGACTCCATCTCAAGTAAAACATCACAGTTCTTAGATGACAGTCCTCACTGAAGATTCTCATCACTGTAGGGTATCTACTAAAACACAATTCCATCAAGTGGAGAAGGTCAGAGTTGGTGTGGAAGATGTCCCAACTGCCATCAAAGACAGGGCTACTGGGATATGGGATCAGATCTCAAACTTCCCAAAGGCCACCAGAGTTACTAGTTTTAAGTTAAACTGAAAGTGGCTCAAAAGTTTTAAAACATCTTTGGGAAGTTTGAGATGTGATTCTAAACATTCACATGCTATTCAGATACTTTCTAGAATATATATTATTCAAATTCCTGGCAAATCCTCTTTGTAATTAGGAGAATGAGTACTAGTCCAGAGAGCTTATTAACTGAAGGCTGAGTTAGGAAATAGTGAGTTAATGTACAGAAGTACCTAGAGAAATGTATGTTATCTCACTATACAACAATCAAGCCAATGCTTTGCATGAGTTGATACTCTCACCCCATACATTAGCATCACCCAAACAAGTCCAGCCTTTGCTTTGAAGTATGAATTTTATACTAAAATTGTATTTACAAATAAGGATATAACACTTGAGAAATAATTTGTAAGTTTTCTAATATTGCTCCTATTGCATCAAGTTATCTATAAAGGTTTCTTGAGCAGAGTACAGCTTTCAATATTTTTCAATTAATTATCATGACTTTGACATGATTTTATTGTATTTTTTTACACTGTCTAAAGGATCAGTTGATCCACGTGCTCT
Organism: Cricetiscus sungorus; assembly: GCA_030556225.1. Taxonomy (NCBI): domain Eukaryota; kingdom Metazoa; phylum Chordata; class Mammalia; order Rodentia; family Cricetidae; genus Cricetiscus; species Cricetiscus sungorus. The sequence goes on from JANBXA010000491.1 coordinate 10,801,625, forward strand.
GAAGACCAGCCCTTCCCCAAGTCATTAGCAAGCCAACCACTGCTATCTATTGGTCAGTGTTACAGAAGACAGGTACTACTAGAGTTGGAATGTAAATCTTAAGCTCAGGGTGCTCAATGGTATGTCTTAAATGAGATAGTAAGCCACTCTTCTTCTCCTTGATATCAACTAGGCAATTCCACTAAATGCCACAGGCCTTGCCATCTTGCGACTTGATCCCTCACACCTGCATGTTGAGGGCATCCAAAGTAGAAGGGACTGTGAATTGGTATTAGTGTCAGCAACACAACTAATTCTGTGTCCTGTGCTTTAGCCACAGAAATGAGTACTAGACACAGCTATCCAAGCTGTTACTACCTACAACAGCCACATCTCATAGCGCTAATAATCCTCAACTACAGATTAAGAAACTGGAAATTAACAGCAATTGATATCTTGTCTAGAGTCACTCTGTAATTCAGGGAGACAAGGACTCTGATGTGACAAGCCCCAAGAAAGACCACACTGATGGGTAGGAATAAGTCCCCCAAAAGGCAGCGTTCTAAAGAAGTGATGTAGGTGCTTCCAGTGGTACATTTGCTTAGGAGAAGGAGGCACCATTCCTTCTTCTTTTTTGTATAGTCTTCATTATGAATAACTTTAAATGTTTCCCTCTTTGGGGGGGGGGGGGGAGAGGTTTTTGTGTCAAATATTTATTTAACTATATCACTTCATGGCTGACTGATATCCAGGGGAGGAGGAGTGGATGTGAGTGAAAGGAGAGGAGCTGGGAAAATATGAGTGAGGGGAAACTTTGGTTGGGATGTAAAAACAAAATAACCAAAAGCAATTAAAGGAATATGAATGAAAAATAATATACTTTCTAATTTTTATTGCCTTATGTAACCCTGTGTTATTTGTAAAGAACATTAAAATAACAAACTGTTTTAAAAAGTATGCTTTTCATGCTGGGAGAAGGAAAGTCAGTTTTCTCTGAAAGTCCAGCTCCTGGTAAGCCAACCACTCTCAAGCAGAAGGCCACATTTCCAAGAATGATTATGCAGCATAAATTGATCTTCATGGGTACTGGGCAAAAGGGAACAAAGGTGGACTGGTAGGGAAGGGAATTTTCAAACAGTGTTTGGGAGAGGCTAGATATAGTCAAAATGTTACACAAAATTCTCAAAAAACTAATGAGATACATTTAAAATATGCCTTTTAGTGGATACCCTTTCACACAGTGAACCTATCATCTTCAATAAAATAGAGGGAAATGTGGCTATTCAAGGTTGAGTAATAAGTGTAAATAAAAGCTGAGCAGGCCCTACGAGTAAATCTTACGAGTGTAGGGCTATCAATAGATGTGGCCTCTATTTCAGCTGCTCTGATGTTATCAAACATACTTGGATAAACAAATTTGTCAGAGAAAAAGATGCCAAGGAAGTGTATAACAGATATTTTCATTTCTGTCTTTATCCCAGAAGACAGAAATCCTGCTTCCAGATAAACCTGTTTCCTCCACCCAGGTCCCCTGCAGCTACCCTTAGAGCCAGCATGCTGCATCTGCTTACTTACCTTTGGCTCCTGTCTCTTTCCAAAGTACAGTCGAATCAACCCTTACCTTTTTACTTCACTTGTCATTTTCCAGCTGGAAAACAACAAATTCGATCATTCGAACATAAACAGCGTCTGTTGCTAGTTCTCCAAGCTGGCATGCCGGTTTCATGTCTTGCAGCCAAACATCAAGGGATGTGTTCATGTGTGTATCTTTCCCTTTATTAGTAATAAATGGGTCATTATGGCTATATAATGAGAGAATGCAGTTGTCTGGCCTGATATGTCTTGTCACTTCCTTACACAATTCACCTCATATGTGATCCACTGAATGGCAGGGCATTTTTCTTTTAGCCATGTAGCATCATTTAAGTTTATCTAAATGAAGCTCACTCTGTGGCCACCAACTCTATCGCTAACACCATCAGCTTCATTGTTATCACCTGTTATGGTGAAGAGGGTGTTATACCCCATATAGTTCCATACACTATCACCAGAGGCTCATCTGTAGGAGGTCATAGGTACAGTTTTATTACACAAAACAACCAGATTTGAGTGCCAGGTCAGACTTCACTACTGAGCAACTAGGATTCCTGAAGCACAGAACTTCCCTTTTCTGGATCATAATCTTGGCCTTCTTCACATTTTGTCCCCACCTTCTGTTGCTTTTCTTCTCCCAGTCACACACACATCAACTGTGGCAATTAGCACATCAGTCTTGTATGGCATAAGAAGAAATTCCCAGTTTTTATTCAGGGAATTGTGTCTAATCCCCTTCAAAGACTGGGGTTGGCATCTATCAGTGGGTGTCCCAAGGATGAGAATAGACTACATGAAGTGATCCAGGCCCCCAAAAGTAAAGGAATAGAAAGAATGCCTAAAGTATCTTGGAAAAAAATGAATGGCAGAGGAATACAGACAAATCCAGAAAAGAATTCTGGAGACAAAATTGGAGGCAAAAACTCAACGAGCTGCCTGTCTGGATCCACAGAGGCCCACAAGTTAGGTGGCAGCAGGGTAAGGGAGTGGGGGTAAAGAATAAAGAATCTTTAGCAAGGATAAAGACTTGATGGCATTCAAATATAAGTTTCACAATTCATGTCTTGAAATATTCTCTGAGTCCAAAGGAACTACCATATCCAATGATTCAAAAGTCATAAAATCAAATAGATATGTTTGATACATTAAAAAACAACCAAATAACTAAATAACCCTCTAACAATTATAGTTAATGCAATATCTGTATTATCCATAAGGCTGTCATGACCTTGTGCATGAGTGTGTCTGGCACTATTTTGCATGGAATCTTCCTTGTTGTGTTCCTGTGGTAAAAGGCACAAACATAAAGATTTCTGCTTCAACTCTTTTTAAGTGTACAGTTCAATGTTAGTGTATTCACAATGTCACACAGCCATCACCAGTATCTATTTCTAGAACTATTTTACTGTCTCAACAGAAATTGTGTGGTCTTTAAACATCTCACTTTCTTCCATGCTCCACTTACAATTCTTCTGCTTCCTGGTCTCTAATCCAACTACTTTTTAAAGTGGCCCCAGAACTCAGATGATTCAAGCTGTATCTAAACTAAAAGCCCTCTTCCAGAAGCCTAGTTTATATAGCACCAGAAAATACCATACTAAATGAGGAAAGCAATAAACAGCCATATTCAGCTGTAACGCATGTGAATGAAACCCTGACCAGTATGGCAAAATATACCTAAAGGTACTATAATGGCACTCATATCTTGGCAATAATCAGCAGCTGTCTAACTGGACATAAAGTCCACACAGCAGGAGGGAAATCATGTCTAATACTAGGAGTCTGATCAACCTCCTGGATCTAGAGAGGTCATGAATCTTAGAAAAGAGCCTGCTTCTGTCACTTTTCCAGACCAGCACAATTCCTAACTACATTCAAAGACATTCCTCTTTACAGTAAACAAGACCACTGAAGACAGCCAACTAGACACAACACAGAAATCAACAGACCACAGGAAGCTTAGCCCCAGTGGAGAAATCTTCAACACAACTCATGCACATAAGACTCAGAGAACATGGCAGAAGAAGGGACAGAAAGTTTGTAAGAGCCAGAGGATCAGAAAGCATGTTGTGAGATTGTGTCTCCTAGAATTAGTTGCCTAAACACCTGAAAAGTGGCAATATCAGATGATGGCAAATGTCATTCTGTAACTATGCTTCTCTTGTTTGTTAATGAGTAAAGTACTACTGACAAATAGGAAAGCAAGATAGGTGCGACTAGGAGACAAGGGGGATTCTGGGAGATGTAGTAGGAGAGTCAAGATGTAGGTACTTGAGAAGAAGATCTGGACCCGCTCTCTAGTAAGATAAGACCACATGGAAACTCTTAGATCAATACAAATAGGTTAATATTTAAGACTGAGCTAGCCAATAAGAAACTAGTAACTGGCCAACAGCTTTATATCTAATACAGTGTCTCTGTGTGTTATTTGGGGCTGATGCTGTGGGACAGGGAAAGTGCTTGTAACAAAATGATGCTTGCAATGTGAGTACTTAAGAACGTCTACTTAACACTTGACAAAGGTTTAAAAGGGGATTTTAGAAACAAAAGAACAGAGACAAGCAAGGCTTCTTAGTAGCAGTATTTTTCTCAGTTGGGGTCTATTTTGCTAGAGACAAGCAGAGGTTTGTGCGGCTTCTTTAAGGGAGGTTTTCTGACTCAGCATAAGCAGCAAACTCTACTAACAACTTAATGGTGTGTATAAGAGCTGGCAGTGACAGTGACCACATCTCCAAGCCAGCAGCATGCTGCTGATGGTAGCATAGTAGCATAGACCAAAGCAGTGAGCACAGCTCTCAATGATCATGCTAAATGTACCTCTGCCATCTTGGATAGACCATGGCTAATACAGCTGTGGCTGTCAGTTTAGCAATGTTGGTTAGCAGATAAAGACTAGTGGCCAGAAGAGATAAAGATTTATAGTAAAGACAAACTTAGATTAAGGAAAAACCTTTAAAGGTTTACAGAGTGTTTTAAAATATACATAGGCTTGGGAGAGAAAAAAATAAAACAGGATAAAGTGGTTTGAAAAAAAGAGAGTAGCTGAATGTGGTGGCACACACCTTTAATTCAAGCACTTGGGAGATAGAGGCAAGCAGATCTCTGTGATTTCAAAGCAAACAGAGTTAATTTCAAAATTAACAGAGTTAATTCCAGGACAGCCAAAGTTACACAGAGAAACCCTGTCTCAATAAATCAAAAAATAGAGTAGAAGAAATATAGTGATAAAAAAGTCACTTGAAGTTGGAAAGCACACCTCTAGAGAGTCTGGATACTGTATGCTAATGTGTTGTTTTTGTATTTTTTGACTACTGAGGAAATAGCAACAACTGTTCAAAGTAATGTTGCTGGATTAATCCAATTTATATATTTTAAAATGCTCTGACTTCAAAATTTAAGTCTAAGGGTAGGTTACTGGGGAAAAGAATTTCTATTTTTATTTCAACAGAAAATGAAGAGCTTGGATTCCTTCCAGAATAACATAGTTTGATCAAGCAAGACCCCGGGAAACAGTATCCCAGGTGATCCAACATTAAAAATGGCTTGGACAAGGCAGGCTTGCAGACCACTACAGCCAGAATTTTTGTGTTTTCTTAGGATCCCCAAGACAGTGCACTCTACCAGCAGGGAGCAGTTTGGAAAGAATGATGCCCAGATTCCCAAATATCGTCTATAAATGTTTGTTTTCTTTAAATGGGGTTGATTATAAATGGTTAGTGATTACAACCAATCTCTTTTTAAAGGTAAAAAGGGGATTATGGTATAGAAATGAATACTATGTTTTGGAATGGATTTTCATTTATTGATACAAATTTAAGGTCAATTTTTTGATAAGTATATTTCTCCTCTTGTTTAGGTATTGTGTTTATATAGCTCATTCAAAATGTAATGTAAATTTAGTACAGGTTATAGATAGTTACCTATAATAGTCAAAACTTATAGTTCAGTGAATTAGGTTTTCTAGATATACAGAAATCTATTTCAAGTGGATAGGCATTCTTCAAACCTTTCAAGGATCTACAGAATATGGCATTTAAAATGGTTTAGGGTTTTTCTTAATAGTGAGACACAATTGCTCCTGGCAACACCAACTGCATCAGAAAGGAAGATGAACATAGAAGAAACTCGTTATGGAGTTTGCTTTCAATATGGCAAGACTAGCCATTTGGGCAAGGTACTGCTCTTTCTGGACTGTTTGACTTTATGCTGTATAAACTGGACATGTAGGACCCACAGAAAAGTGACTGCTAAAACAAGATGGACATTGCTGTAGGGTTCCTGATTCATGGAAGAGTCTGCCAGATATTCTGAAGGACACAGAAAAAAAGTGACTGACAAACTGTCAACACAAGTTGGACAATTTGAAATTTTCTGATTTGCTGAGAAGTCTTCCAGACACACTATGGCCTATAGGCTGAACATGAAATATTACTAAAGAACTTCAGGTGACTGACCAGGTAGCGAGTTGTCTCTTTTATTTCTAGAGTTTATATATTATCCTTCTGTGGTCTTTGAGTGAGTTGAAGACAGTTATGGTTATAGTTTTTCTTAGTTAGGATTAAAGATAAGTTACATATAAGGCTTTAGACTCACAAATATAAGATAAAGGAGACGATGGGAGATGTCATTCTATAAATATGTTTCTCTTATTGGTTAATAAATAGAGTACTGTTGCCTAATAGGAAAGCAAGATAGGTGGGACTAGGAGACAAGGAGGATTCTTGGAGATGTAGAAGGAGAGTCAAAAATGTAAGACCAAAGAAGAGTAAGGGGTCTGGATAGCCACTGAATATGACATAACAAGATACAGTAAGACTAGATAGGCACATCCCCTCACATCAAGGCTGGTTGAGGCAACCTAGTAGTAGGAGGAAAAGGGTCCCAAGAGCAGATGAAAGAGTCAGGGATAACTCACTCCCACTGTTAGGAATCCTACAAAAAATACCAAACTAACAACCACAGCGTATTTACAGGGGACCTAACAAAGAAACATGAAGGCTTTTTGAATGCTGTTTCAGTCTCTGAGCCCTTATGAGCCCTGCTTAAGTGATTTTGTAGCTCATGTACTCCTGGTAACCTTGACCTCTCTGGCTCCTAAAATTCTTCCTTCCCCCTTTCCATAGGATCCAAGAGGAGGGACCAGAGGAACAGCTTTAGTTTGGGCCCTCTTTCCATCTAAGTTTTGGCTCTATTATATTCTCCTATCAACTGCCCTTGTAATCCTCTCTGATCACAATTGGCCTAGGTACGAATCTGCGAGTAGATAAGAATATCATTAGAATTTATTGCATTGATTTTTTTTCTCATAGGTCTCTGGGACCTCTGCTTCCTATTCCTCCAGGCAGTGTTGGACTCCTTCTCAGACCATGGGACTCAAATTAGACCAGTTACGTGTTAGACACTCACAAAGTTCTGAGCCATCATTGCACCAGCACATTTTGTAGGCAGGATAGATTGCAGGTCAAGGGTTTTGTGGCTAGGTTGGTGTCCCAGTCCTGCCACTGGGAACCTTGCCTTGTTACCGAAAAATGGCCTGTCTAGGCTCCAAATCATCCATTACTAGGTATACTCTCTATGATCACCCTTGTAGAATTCTGTGAGTTTCTACTATACTAGGTTTCCACATCACCCACCAATGCCTTCCAATTCCAGTCATTTTTCCCCATACTCTCTCCTTCCATTCCTTCCCCACCCCCAACTGATTCCTCCTGTTCCCTTTCCCACCTGCCCCAGTTCACTCCCAAGATATATTTTATTCACCTATCCCAAGAAGATCCATACATCCCTCTTAGAGCTTTCCTTATTACTTAGCTCTCTAGGTCTATGGATTGTAGCACAGTTATTGATTACAGTTAATGTCTACTCATAAGTGAGTGCATACCATATTTGGACTTCTGGTTCTAGGTTACCTCACTCAGAATGTTTTTTTTCTAATTCCATCCATTTGCCTTCACATTTCATGATGTCAATGTTTTTAAACAGCTGAGTAATACTTCATTGTGTAAATGTACCACTTTTTTTTTAATCCATTCTTCTGTTGAGAAACATCTAGGTTGTTTCCAGTTTCTGGCTATTATAAATAAAGCTATCAAGAACTTAGCTCAGCCAGTATCTTTGCGGTAGTATATGCCAAAGAGTGGAAAAGCTGGATCTTGGAATTAGATTGATTCCCAGTTCTCTGAGGAATATCCATATTGATTTCTATAGTGGTTGTATAAGTTGTCACTCCCAACAGCAATAGAGGAGTGTTCTCCTTGATCTACATCCTCTCCATCATAAGCTGTCACTTGTGTTACTGTATATAGTACTTCTGATAGGTGGAAGATGAAATGTCAATGTAGTTTTATCTTGAATTTCACTGCTAGTTAAGGATGTTGAATGTTTTTTTTTTTAAATGATTTTCAGTCATTAGAGTTTCCTCTATTGAGAATTTTCTGTTAGGATCTGTATCCCATTTGTAATTAGATTATTTGTTTTCTTGATACCTATTTGCTTGATATTTTGTATGAGTCCAGTAGATCAGAATAACTGACTTTGGAAAGTTGCTTTGACATTTCACATCCATTTTGACAAATTATGTGAAATGCTTGAGAGGACAGTTGTGAGTTGGTTTCAAACCCCAGAGAAAGCAGGAATCTCCCCTCCCTTCTTCATCCCTTTCACCCTGACCTCTCTATCAGAAACTGAGTTGCCTTAAATGTAGAGTTTTCCTCTCCATTACAAAGTTCACTTTTCATCCTAGCCATATTTCAGAGATGGAGTCAGCCGGCTTTCCTGATGTGAAAGCTAAATCCCCTGGTGAGCAGTGGCTTACCAAGATACAAAGTGCCTGGGAAATTTTGCTTGATGGAAATTGGGAGTTCTACCATTCAGAAACGATTTATGAATGCAAACCACTTTTATTTGGTTGAACCAATGAGGGGTGGGTCAGGCTGAAACCATAAAAAAAAATTTAGGTAAGAAAATATTTTGTTTGGAGAATCATTGTGTTATGATTCCCAATTACTGTAGATAATCTTAGCTTGTCTCAGAACTTATCCACTCTTGATATTGCCACCAGAGTCCTAAGGATCTTCACTGAGGGATGGATGGGTATGGCTTCCTAATTAGCATACCCACTATAAGTGAAGTTGAGGAGTTCAGTGCTTGAAAACTATTTTTCAAGCAGATTCCTTTATACCACTAATTTGTACTAAGAAAGAGAACATGTACCAAGAGTGTGCAGCATAGGATAAGTTTCCTCATGGCATCCTTACTTATTTTAGCCTACTACAGCTTAGTGTTGGTTAAGTTTTAATCTTGTCATAACCAATGTTACCAATGTTACTCAAACTGACATTAAAAAAATAGTGAAGTTCACTTTCATAAAATAATTACTTTTTCTGGATGAAGATTAAAAAAAGATGGTCCATGAAGTGGCATGTTCAAAATAGACAGACTTAGAAACTTGAAAAAGAGAACTATCCCTTCCAGAGCAAGAGACTCATATTTAGCCAAAGTGAGAACAATACAGAGGAGTAAGTTTAAGCTTATTCATTATTTTCCCATTTAGACAAACCACTATTTCATATTATTTATTCTCATTCCAAATGTCCCTATCCTAACACAAATGTGATTGCCATGGATGCTTTTCAACTTTGTGAGGCTACCCAAGCCTCCCCCTCTTTCCTAAATCTAATTAAGACCAGCATCTAGCCATACTGAGGGGAAAACCTATTTACATAAGACAAAGAAAAACAATGTTTAAAAGCCCACATTAATCATGGGCTTTGGAGAAAGTTGCCAAAAGCAGGATTCATTTTGTAGAATGACAAGTCCCAACCACTTAAGGAAAATGGGTCTTTGAGGCCACAAGGGGACCAGTGTGACTGAAGAACATGCTTTTTGTTCTACATAAACCTCATTATCATACAAAGTGATCATACATTGCCTTCCCTCATACCAAATACTGTACATTCAAAGGAATTCATAGATTATATAACACAGTAAAAGCTGTGTGGGGAGGTAGTACCTATGTGACAAGCAAAATACTGAACACATTTAATTTTGTTTCATGAACATACTCACACTTGTTCCTGTTTCACTTCAACTTTGGACCTAACCCAGCAGCCAGCAGAAATGCTTGGGTGATTTTAATACAATCACTTCTCCTGTCTCCCTTCACATTCTGCATGTAATTCTACTGTGGTTCTTTTAACCATTCTATTCTGAATATTTTGATCAAAATAAATAGAAAAACTGATTTTAAAATATGTCAGTATAGAAGCGTCATTTAAATGAATTTCCCAAATTGGAAGAAGAATGCAAACTAATCAGGAGTATTATGAAAGGCTACCTGAATAGTAGCTACCAAACAATTCACCCTACTGCTCATGTCTTACCTTACCTCAAATATAGAAAAAGTAATGACATTATCAATACAGCCCCCCTCTATTTCAACCAATTTAATCCCCCCTAGTTCCCATCTCTCTTATCTTTCCTTTCTTTTTCCTTCTATCTCTGTCACATTCCTTATTTTCTACTTCCTCACTCTCATTCATGGGTTGTTTCTTGCTCCTGGTGATCAGTCTCCTTAGAGATGCTCAATTCATTTTTGATGAATGCATGTGTCTACTGAATATGCTCCTGGTCACCCAGTCACATACAGGCCAGTTTTGACTTGTTTTAGAAATAGTGTAGGCTCAGTCATACAGTCAAATGTCTATAGTATTAGAGACCAGAGGAGTTGGAGGCCTACTGTGGTAATAATTACTTGGAAGACATAGTGACAGTAAAATGCAAAACTGAAAGACACCCCCACTAAGTGATGGATTGGGTGTTCAAGTAACCCCGGGACAGCGGCAGTAAAATAATTTATAATGACCATGATATGATGAGTTTTTATACATGACTTGGTCTTCCTAGCAGCTCTCAGTGCCCTTTCCTTATACTGTTTATTTAGTGTTGTGACTATTACATGTACATGCTCTACTTCTGTGTCTGACTCAAGGCTCCTCTGACTCTTCTCTCCTTCTTCCCAATGCCCTTATTTTGTTGTCTAGCATATACTTTCTGCCTGGTTAAAAGTCAGTCAGTTTTTTATTAAATCAATCAGTGTGAAAAATATTCACTGCATTTCTTCCATTTTGTTTCATTAACAAAGAAGGTTTAACTTTAACATAGTAATATTATATACAAGAAAAGAGTTATTAATTAAGAATTACAGTTATACTATCTAATCCATTTGTATTTCACAAAATTAGAGACAAGATTCTATTATCTATCTTGTTTTTGTCAGTCTAAAGTTTTAGAACTAATTTATCTTTTATAATAAGTAAGGAAAACTTCAACTCTAATTATTTAGTCTTTAACTCGATCAAATACCCCATAAGTGTGAAATATTACCTAATGACAGGGGCATTTATCTTCCTAGACAGTCACCCTAGGTTGTTTTTCTGTAACATTGGAACATCCAACTTTGGATTATAGGCCTGGTATATCTGACAGACATTTTTGAAAAGCAGCTTTTTCAAAGGACTGCCCTCCCTTGTCTTGGTAAAAATTCAGCAAATGATTTTGTTTGTGTTCTGCTTGTCCAACATAGACAGCAAACTGTCAACAATTGATACAAGAGCAATTTCTTGCACAGTGGCTAACTTTTGCCACAAAAAGCTAACTCCATATGACGTTTCTTTGATGCCTGTCATCTTTTGAAGTAAATGGATGCTGTCAGGAGCAGACATATCTCACTGTCATGAAAAGCTTTAGGTTATTAAACATATTAAATGCCATATTCTGTAGGTCTTTGAAGTTTTTGAAGACCCTGTACCTACCTATCTATCATCTATATACATAAATATATCTTCTTATGATTTGAAAACACACCTAACATTACTATAAGTTTGACTATAGATGACTGTTAATCTGTATTTCTTAATTATACATTATATTTTTAAATGTGTGGCATAAGCACAATGCCCCAAACAAAAGTAGAAGCACACACACACACACACACACACACACACACACACACACACACACAAATAGTAAAAATAACTTTAAATTAGTATCAATGAACCAAAAATCCTGAACATAACACCATTAGCACAGACACTGAGATCAACAATTAATAAATGATACCTCCTGAAACTGAGAAGCTTCTGTGAGGCAAAGGACACAGTCAACAAGACAAAAAGACAGCCCACAGAATGAGAAAAGATATTCACCAACCCCCACATCTGACAGAGGGCAGATCTCTCAAATATAAAAAGAAGTTAGTCACCAAAACACCAAACAATCCAATTAAAACATGAGGTACAGAAATAAATAGTGAATTCTTAATAGAGGTATCTAAAATGGCTGAAAGACGCTTAAGAAAGTGCTCAATATCCTTAGCCATCAGGGAAATACAAATCATAACAACTCAGAGATACCATCTTACTCCTGTCAGAATGACTAAAATAAAAAAACACCAATGATAGTTTATGCTGGGGAGGATGTGGAGAAAGGGGAATACTCCTCCTCTGCTGTGGGAGTGCAAATTTGTACAGCCATGTTGAAAATCAGTGTGGTGGTTCTTCAGGAAAGTGGGATCAGTCTACCACAAGATCCAGTAATTTCACTCTTAGGCATATACCCAAAAGATGCCCATTCATGCAAGACATCTGCTCAACTATGTTCATAGCAGCATTATTTGTAATAGCCAGATCCTGGATGCCCCTCAACTGAAGAGTAGATAAAGAAAACGTTGTACATTCACACAATGGAGTACTACTCAGCAGAAACAATGGAATCTTGAAATTGAAACGCAAATGGATGGAACTAGAAGAAACTATTGTGAGTGAGGTAAGCCAGTCACAAAAAAAGAGGAACATGGTATGTACTTACTCATATAAGGATTTTAGACATAGAGCAAAGGATCACCACCCTACATTTTACACTGACAGAGAAGCTAGGAAACAAGGAGGACCCTAAGAGAGACATACATGGTCCCCCACAGAAGGGGAAAGTGAGAAGATCTCCTGAACAAATTGGGAGCAGGGGGGAGTTAGGAGAAAGAGAAGGGGAGAAGAGGATCAGGGAAGAGAACATGAGAGCTCAAAAAGACTGAATCGGAAGGAACAGCAAAGAGAAAGAAAAGAGATACCTTAATAAAGGGAGCCAGTATAGGATTAATGAGAAATCTGGCTCTAGGGAAATATTCAGAGATCCACAAAGTTGACCTCAACTAAGAATCTAGGCTGTAGTGGAGAGGCTGCCTTTGATGCCCTTCCCCTATAATGACATTGATGACTACCTTAATTGCCATCCTAGAGCCTTCATCCAGTAGCTGATGGAAACAGAAGCAGACACCCACAGCTAAGCACTGAGCCATATTCCTGGAATCCATTTGTTGAGAGGGAGGGGCAATGAGCAAAGCAGTCCTGACTATGCTGGAGAAACCTACACAAACAGCTGACTTGACCTAGTGAGAGTGCATGGACCCCAGTCGTAAAGCTGGAGAACCAGCATTGGACCAAACCAAGACCTCTGAATGTGGGTGTCTGGGTAGTATATGGGACCCCTAACTATGAAACCAGTATGTATCCCTAGTGCACAAATGACATTTGGGAGCCCATTCCCTATGTAGGGATACTATTTTAACCCAGATACTTGGAGGAGGGCCTAGGCCCTCCCCAAAATTTTGTGACAGGATTTGGTGATCCTTCATGGAAGGCCTCACTATCCTTGGGGATTGGGGGGGGGTCAGTGGGGAACATAGGAGGAAGAGGGAAAGGAGGTATTGATATGTAAAACAAGATTGTTTCTTTTTTTCAATTTTTTTAATTTTTATTTTACATATCGATCCCAGTTTCCTCTCCCTCCCTCTCTCCATCCCTCCCTCCCTCTTTCTCTCTCTTCCTCCTTCACATGCACCCCAATGTAGGGTGATGTCATTCAGAAGGGGTCATGTAAATCTGTCAAGTCATTTGAAGTAGGGACTAGGACTTCTCTCCTGTCTCTAGGTTAAGGGAGTATGCTTCCATAGGGGATGTGCCCACAAGGTCCTTTTTTGCACCAGGAATATATCCTGGTCCCACTGTCTGAGGTCCCTTAGACTGCTCAGGCCTTCTAGCTGAGACCCATGTTCAGGGGTTCTGAGTCAGTCCCATGCTAGATTCCCAGCTATCAGTCTGGGGTCCCATTAGCTCCTCTTTGTTCAGGTCAGCTGTCTCTATGTGTTTCTGCAGCATGGTCTGATTGTTTCTAAATAAAAAAATATGCCAAAATTTCCAGAGAGAGAGAGAGAGAGAGAGAGAGAGAACAATATATATATATATACATATATATATATATGTATATATATGACATTATATATAAAAGAATGGAGGGAAGAATGAAATCTAAATATATATCATAAATATATACATATATATTATATAATATATATTGATTCCTAAATTATAAAATAAATTTGTCTAAAGACACATCATACAGAAATAACAATAACTGAATGTTACCTGAAGTATGGCATATTCCCTTACACTTTGGTATTTAAGTTATATATAAATTATACTAAGCAACATTTATTACATATTCTAAGGAGAATCATGTCATTTTAAAAGATGAGTTGTGAAATAATTGCAATATTGACATGTATATTTAAATAAAATTTAAATCACATTTTAAAACAGTATGGTATCTTGGGAGAATAGTGAAAACACAGAACTTGGACCCGGCGTGGTTCTCTCTGAAACAGAGAACATTCTTTCAGACTTTATGCCTCTTATTGATATTTCTTATCTTATCCTCCAGCTATCAGCCAGCCAACTACAAAATGCCAAACCTGCTTGTCATAAAGTTTTCCTTCATCAATCCTGTGACAGGATTTCTTGTCAATTATTTTTAGACATACATTTTACAGTTGATTACCTCCATTTTCCAAACATGTGTGTTTAGAAGCAGTTATCAGAGCACTTCAAGTAATGGGAGGCCATGTGACATAAAGAAGCTCTGTTCTATGGTCCTAGTTGTGATATTCCCCCAGCAATATGTCTGGTGATTTATAACTTAATGTTTGAAAAGCACCAACATAAGCAAACTCATATAATCTTCTAGTGCTTAGCTAGTTTTTTTCATATAGTAGAAGCTAACAAATACTTGATTCATAAATTTTTGAGTTGCAAGATTCTTAACCAAAACAATATGTAGCCCCCAAAGATCAATGTTAAATGCCATATTTCCCAAAATAAGTACTCCTTCATGTGTATTCTTCATAAAGAATTATTCAGTATAAGTTAGGAAGAGCCAGAAAACTGGTGGTTTACTCTATTCCTCTCAATTAGATAAATTTATTTAAAGTACTATTTATCTTTTAAACTGAGAAACTTTTCTAAAGCATGCAGTTTGACAGTCAGAATTTTTTCTAGTAGATGAAACTAATTTTTGCTCCCCCTTTAAGCAGCAGAATTTATAGATAAAAATATAATTGGAGCGAGTCAAATATTTTTTATACAGGAGGACACAAGCACTCTGGTACATCAGAGGGATGCCAACTGCCAATCAGGGCAAATGCCAAATGTTCCAGGAATCCATCAATCCAAATAGTTCAGAATTCCACACACTGGAGGCATTGTCAAAGGTCACTTGATCGAACATCTCTCTTTACAGGTTGGAGAACCAAGTTGCCAGGAAGTCAGTGGTCATACTTTATGGTAGAACAGGGACTAGGACATGTAGGTCTGGTTGCCCAGTTAACTATGCTTTGCTACCTAAGAGTAACTTGATGGAATAATTAGCCATAATTGCAAATGAGTTACATTTGTTTGCAGGTATTATTTTGTTCCATTTTGCTTGTGAGTGGAAGGCAGCTTTCTAAGTGCTTTATACATTTGATTTTAGTTATTTCAGCCATTTAATAATTGAGCTTATACTAGTCAGAAAGGAAGAATGAACATCATGAGAGGCAGGTCCTCACACTTCGATGCAAGGCCTGGATGGGTGTTTACTACTTACTTTATTTCATTCTCAGAGATTAAAAAAAGGTTTTTAGATTCTAACCATGCCAAAACTATTAAAAATAAGTTTCACCAAAACCATTACAAAGAGTAGCAACAAGCTAGACTGATGAAGATTTCAAATGTTACTTGAAATGCCCCATATTCTAGGTGAGAAAACAAAAAGTCATGGCGATCAGATGACATGCCTCTAAATACTGAAGTCTAAACTGTGCTGTTAGTGTCATGCTCCATTCTCTACTATTCTCTACTGACAGCTCCATCACTGGGCTCAGGGCTTCTGGTAAGATAGAGAGGGCAGGACAAGGAAAGTCTCTTCTGTCATTGACTCTCAACACAGTGAAAAGAGGAATTACTACTCCTCATTCCCCTTGAAAACATTGAGATCCAGGGAGATTACGTATCTATTCATTTTCAAAGCATGGCTGATTATTTGTAGAGTTTAGAAGAATTTCATCTTAGAGAATGACTTTGTTCTACTCATTTGGCCACACTGCTTTAGATGGCTAACACTTTGTTTTCCCATCACCCTTTAATTAGGAGGGGTGGGTGCATATTTACCTTTTTCAATAACATATTTAGTAAGAATTTAATGGATCTGCTTCTACTTGTGGATCCATATCAAAGCTCCTGTCCTTCATCTTCACTTGTGTGTGTCAGTTTCTCCTGATTATCCAGTAGATTAAGACACTGCTTCTGAACAAGCTTGTTGAAAGCTCCTGTGTGCTCTACCTCTTCTTCAACATACCAAGGAGATTTAAGACTATTTTAATCATTTTAAAGTATTGTTTTTCTTGTGTCTAAGTATGGCCTAGGTGGTGGTTGTCCTTCTCCAAGTCTAGCTAAAGTATTAGCCAAAATGCCCAAGCAGTGAGAACAACATTTCTTGGAAGATTCTAGGCTTGTGCAATATAGAGAAAATTTTTGGAGACTTCAAATAGCCTTCCCCAACATCAGCACTTAAAAAAAATAAATTTCTTTTTGTGTACATGTGTGTCTGTGTGAGTGCATACAATGTGTGTGCCCTCTATGCCAGAAGATGTAGTCAGATCCCTGGAGCTGGCAATACAGACAGTTGCAAACCAACTGAGGTGGGTAACTGAGAGCCCAATAACCACTGAGACATGTCTACAGGTGCCATTGCCACTTCTGTAACAAAACTGTCAAAATCTGAGGCATTGCACTCATCTGCCAATATGACACACTGAAGCTGAGACTTGGATATTCCAACCTGGCTCTGAAAAAGAGCTTAGTAGAGCTATGGAGTTTGCTATATAGTCAGCAAGCTTAAAGAAGATCAAGACACTGACACTGAGTTCTGTAATTGCTTTCATCCACAATGCTGACAACAGGCCCCATCTGCTTTCTCCAAACTTACAATGTTTAAATAGTATAGGTCTTCCTATGATGTTTATTGCAAAAGACACTGGGGAAAACTACATTCTCTTTTAGTAATGACTGAAACTATTATTTTGAAGACGTCATTTAAGTTTCTTGAACTGGTAGAAGTAGCTTGAGGATTTCTAGGGAGACAGAGACACTGAGGAAGACAGCTTTGCCTCTATTTATTTTTATATTCCAAATTCCATTTGGAAATTGAGTATGAACCTTCTAACATTAGTTGGCATCACCACAATACTATGCAGTTATGTTTTATTATTTTTATTCCTAAGGTTCATATTTAATACACTCAGTTCTGTCGGATATTAACACCTCTATGAAGACGCAGATGTTGAGCTGGCATATGGCACCCACTCATAAATTTCTGTAACTGTCCCGTGGTGTATAAGTCACAGGTAATGATGGGTTACGGTGACCAATTTCCATAGTGCTCCCCAAGGAGCTGAGGAGCACCAGTCCCATTTGTTCACCTCAGGTCGGTGAGCTGGTGCTTTGGACATCCATCCACTGATAGCAGCTTCCAACAGAGGCTGTCAGCGAGGGTCAGGTATAAGAACTGCATCCAGCACCCCACTTAAAAAGCCAGGCTGCTGGAACTTGATGTCTGCATAGTCTGCCTTTCTTTAAGAAAGAGAAAGGGTCATGTGTATCCTTTCTGTGCAAAAGGCTTCAGTTGCATCTGTTTTTCACAGCTGAGTTGCTGTCAAGAATGTGGGTAACCAACAAAGAAAGGGGATATAAAGTGTAATGTCCAAATCCTAGAGTTCATAAGTTATACATAGAAAACCCAGGGATAGCATATACAGGAATGGGGAATAAAGAATGTGTAGTTTTAGAGAAACGGAGACTTTATTCCTTATACTTTCCTATTTACTTGGTAAAGGTATAATACAGACATGGCCAGTGCATAGCTGGAACAAAAGTGAATGCAAGCTCAAGAGAAAAAAGAACACAGGACACCAGGTAAGACACCGAGTCAAGAACAAACTTGCCAAGATAAGCTATGATTGCTTTACTTAAGGGAGATGCTTACTTTCCTCTTTTATTCTCTTCTGAGGAAAGCACTATTCCTAACACATTGTTTTGAGATTGGACTCTTAATAACTATGTCTCATCAGGCATTTCCAAGGATCCCAGGTTGTGACTGTGTTGAATGTGTTGTCAGATCTATGTAACAAGGAAACATGTTTTTTGGTGGGGAAAAGAAAAATTCCAGACATAGAAATGTAACTACCTGGTTATTCTCCTGTCACTCTTTATTAACAGATCTGCAGTTGTTTCTTTCATAATAACTCACTGGTTTACTACAACGACCCATATTGTTGCAGGCTGTCCAACCAGTACAGGCTCAGGAATGCTGTGTATGGGTATATGACTTATCCCATATAGACAAAAGCATATTTTATGTGAAACTGTGATCACTAAAAGGAACTGATTGGCTTTACTAAAAAATACAATGGAAAGAGTCCTGAGGAGTTGTCTTCAAATAATACAGGCAGGATAACCTGGCATCCTCTCCCCTGACAAGGAGGTGGTTGATGTCCTGCTGACGCTGTTCCAGGTACTGAAATATTTCTGAAGGCAATCCCATGAATGATGCAGTTACACTGGAAGAGGGTGTGCAAAAGGACTTAGAAGGATATGGACATCTGATGCCTCCCCTGGCATTGCTTCCCTTTACTAACAGAATGGAGAACTAATAGAATGGAAAAGGCCTGGATGAGGTGATGAGGAAACACAGATTGTAATGCATAACTACGCTTACATTCAATCTGAGAGTCTCCATGATCACTGCAGAATTTCAAAGCTGGAAACCTGAAGAATGAGCAGCAATTAATTAGCGGTTGAGTTTGGAAAAGTCACTGCAGTCTCAGATGGTCTAAGTCTCTGAGAAGGGAACAAAGCATTCCATTAGCTGGTGATGAGCATCCCCATGCAGTCTGAAACTGGTGTTTTGTTGATGGCTGGCACTTGCAAGAGGGCAGTGATTCATTTTGTGAAAAGAACTAGACATTTTTTTTGAAAGATGCAACTTGGTAACTAATTTTTGTCTCTCCCTGTCAGGGTAACCGTTTGAATGTTAATTTAATTTTACAGAATATCATTTATGTAAATGTAATTAGAAAGGAAACATGATCTGGAGATGTGCAGCACCAAAGAAAATTTATTACTCCAAGGGGTATTGCTCTAATCACTCAACTGCAATATCGAGTTTCCCCAGATTTAATCTAAAAGCAATAAATTACAAAAGGCTAATGCCCTGCCCAACAACAAGCTGTCATGAACCCACGTTTCAGGGAAGGAAACAAGAAAGAGGAAGAGAGACAGGAGAGCCCGACTTCATCTTAGCAACAGGCTAGCAGCGACTTCACATTTCCTGATTCGGAACTTGGTACAGACAGCATTGCTAGGGAAAAATTAAAAGCTGTATTTCCTATACAAAAGTTAAAATGTGACTTCCATCATCCTACTGTTCCTGTTTCCAGAGATTTGATCAGGGATTAGCTTTTGAAAGAAAGAAAAAACTCACAAATGCTGGAAACTCAGAGTTTCTTCTTCTTTAAGAACAAAGAGAGGCAAAGCCAACCATGCAACAGCCCTGGTTCTTTGGCTCATGAAGCTAAGAAGGTGAAAAGGCACGGTTTGATGAATGTCAGGGCTCATGCTACACTGCATCACGTGTATGCTGGGAAGCCAGTTATCCCAGGGAAAGTTGCCAACAACAGAGATCTGAACCTGTAAAAGAGAAACTTCAGTCTCCCCTCTTCCTTGTGCTCAGTCAAAGGGTGTGACAGAAAGAACTAGGGGCCGAGGGTTGGGCCCCCTGTTACATAAGCCTCATGCCTGAACTCAAACATTATTATCTGGTCCTTTTAAGGTACCCAAAGATTGTCAGGTTAGAAAAAGAAATAAAACCATAATCTGGCTGCATGAAGGAAACCATCGATGAAGTGTTTACAAATTCCACTGTCTGGGTCCTGCCATGAGGCAATGAAATTAGGGTTCAATATGGTTAGAACTGAGGCTTGGGCACATTTTAAAAGCTACATTGGTGATTTTAATATACAGACCACAATGAAAATGACAGCCCTAGGCAAAACTGGCTAGCATACAAAGGAAAGCAGTGTCCAAGCAGCAAGTGTTTCAGAGATTGCTTGTCATAGACACATCCCAGTGGATCTCATGATAGGCAACTGTGAAATCTGTCGAGTTATATGGAGCAGACAACTGTAGTGCTAATAGGCATAGTCCTAGCATTTCAGTGGGAGTTTAAAACTTAAAACTCTTCCATTTTCCTTACCTAACAAGGAGCTCAACAGTATAACCTACTTCAACTCTTTTGAGGTGGGAGTGGAACACTATAATTAAGTCCTTAAATAAGCTTCATATTTCTTTCACTAGCCAAAACTACCTTGGTTTCATTTTTTTCTATATTTTTATCCTGAAATCTTACACATTGGTTGGGCCATCTAATTTGGAGTGCGAAGATAGAAAAAGATTATTGCATTCTGAGTAGTTCAACTTACACGTGCAATTAATGGCATACCAAAAAGGTTTTCTTTGAATTTTATCGGTGTGTGTGTGTGTGTGTGTGTGTGTGTGTGTGTGTGTGTGTGTAGCAGTAGAAGAAATTTAAGAGTTACTTTGAACCTGTGCATTTGTGAAAAATATTTCTTAGAATGTAGCTAAGTAAAATATTGACTTGTTTAAAATCAACTTAATAAAGCATAAGAGGAGTTCTCCAATAGGTTGCATGAATAAACTTTGTATATGCTTTTAGAGAAAAACTGTAAATCAAACAACTAAGTATCCAGTGTATTTGTTATATCTCCCCTATCACCCCAACTCATACCATATGCATGTCAGCAGTTAGCTCACTTATATTTAAACTTTATCTTCTTCCAATACCAAAATAGGTCAGATAAAAATAATTTAGCAGACTCTCTAAAAGGCCAAATACTTGTCCATGACATTCTGAGGTATTTAACCAACACAAAAAGCACTATCTTTGGTGCTATATGTCACTTCACTATTTCTACAGATCCCCATGTTTGCACCCCAGCATTGTTCCCCACTCCAGGGAGACAAACTGTAAGGGGCAGGGAATACTACAAGTTCTTCAGTTACTGCAGCATGCTCTTGGGAGTGAGGTTGGGATCCTGACTCCTCCCGCTCCCTCCCTTCCACATCTTGACCATAAGATTTTGCACATGCTGGCACTAATATGAAGCTCTACCATGAGGCAGACAGCAATGGCCCAACAATCACGGATGACGCCTGACCTCCATGCTCAAATAAGTCCTTTCTCTTTACTAGCTTTGTGGCTTAGAAATGTCTTGTGTTATCAGGAAGCAAACAGAATCACTGAGTCTACTATTCATTTTAAAAAGACATCAGCCCCAGTCTCACTGGCTCACGTATAGGCTGTCTAAAAGTGATGCTTTTAAGCCACAGGAAAAGATGTGAAAGACAAAAAGAAAAAGCTCATTTCTGATGCCATAACGTGAAATTATGTCTGCTCTGATGTCATAATTCTAAAATTGCATTTGTAAAAACCAACAGGATCAGTGCTGGCAAGTCAAACTGAATGAATCCATCTAATCATTTGGGTAAGAGAGTTTGCCCTGTTCAGCTGAACTGGGACCTCAGCTTTCTTCCACACAATTAGCATTTTCTTTAGCCTCACACCATGAGATTCCTATTTTTTGCTGAATTTTTTCTTCAAAAGCAAATATCTCAAGCATTAAATTGATTCATTGCCAGAATCTGTCCTGTGTTATCTTAACAAATGTAAGTAGCAATTCCTTTTCCTATTGCAGATATTTAATAGCTGATTTTCCTCAGGAGTTAACTGGACCATATAGACACAAGGTATAGTGAAGCCCACATTCCTTTCTTGTGTCAAACTACACTAAATGATTTACCTAAGATCCACACAAACAAAATAAGCAATGCAGTTTTCTTTTATCAGAGTATTCAGCAGTTACTGGCTTGCTATGACTCACTGGGAAAAGTTTATAATTTTTACATTGTTGCCTCAGATGGTGGGTCATGCCTAATAACACCTGGTCCTCAACATCACCAACCAGTGATGCTCAACAATGGTATCAACCAATCGAAGACCAGCAAATTCACTGGCAAACTGCTTAGAGCCAACACAATCTTTAATAGATTTTTCATACAAATGTTGATCTAATCTTCCCCACTTTTATAAATTCCCAAGTCATTACACAGCTGAAATAAAATGCAGTGCAGTGCAATTATTGGGTAAGCAAACAATGTAGACAACCTACTCTGTGAGATTCAGGCCAGATTCTCTCGCCATCCTCTTGTTAACAGGCACATCTATTTACTGAGTTCTCAGTCTCGAGAACTCAGCACACTGAGAGGAAGTCTTTGAGAACACAGACATTCCCAATGTCAGCTTAAGAAGGAGAGTTAATGAGAGAGTGGTCAGATCATGAAATAGGAAACCAAAAAAAGAAAACCCACAGGAATGAGGTGGAATCATGTGGAGATGACAAACCAAGAGAAGAAAATGCCAAGGAAATGTCAGAAGGGAAGACCAAATCATAGATTGGTGGCCTTAAATACCCTCTGAAATAGTGGTGTTAGAATAGAAACATTCATGCATGCTTGTAAATATACAGAGAGGCTTAGCAGGTTTTCTAAGTCTATATAGCTAATAAACAATAAGTCTGGGATTTAAAACCAAAGAAGTCCATCTGACCCCAAATTAGAAAGCAATTGAAAAGCTTGAATGGATGAACAAAGCTGATAACTGATTGACTCATTAAATGAAATAGAGTAAGAAACAGAGTGTGTTGGGGTGGGGGTGGGGATTAAGTGGGACCACAATCCATTATATATCTATATGAAATTAAAAAAAATAAATTGACTAGAAAATAAAACAAAAAGTGAAAAGGCCAGCCATTTGTAGATGTGGAGGGCAGTGTTTTGTAAAAAATAAGTTTAAAATAACAGGGTCTGAGGTGGCACGAGGAGAGAAATAAAGGGCAAGAGAGAAAATCAGTCAGGCTGGAGTGAACCATTTTTCTCAATGCCATCTCCCTATACTTGCATCATAGCATTCAAGACTGTTAAGGAGCACCTCTTCCAGAGAGTCCTGAGGATCCCTTCCCTCTCCAAAGTCAAGACTTAAATGCTTCACCATTTCAACTATTCCTGGGTAAGCAGCTAGCATTTGACCAAGATTGACAAATTCCATTTCAGTCAGTGTTTGGCTTTTGCTTCCCCCGCTTAAGAAATTTGCCAAGGTCAGTAGGTTTAGAGGGCAAATAAATGCCAGGATGTATCAGGATCTGTAGTCTTCTCGAATTGCTCTGGCCCTCTTGTTTCAGGTGGTTATCCAATGATGGTGTGACACCCACTGCCCAGTACTGCACACATGAGATCTTAGCATGGTGGGTTTGGGAGAAGCTTCTGAACCACAGAGTTGTTTCTTTTTTGTTGGTTCTGTCTTCTATCCAGGAGATGTATTTCAATATCATATTAGATGTATCTCTAAACTTTAAAATCTAAGAGAAAAAGGGACCAAGGGTTTCACTTCATAGTTAATACAGGCAATATTTTCATTTCAGATCCATTAGCAAGTCTGTGTAAAAATTGCCAGCATTCTGAGCTGTCTGCCTGGATATCTGGAGCATGTTTTGCCCAGTTTTAAAAAGCCCAGATCTAATAAAAGTGTAGAATAATTCTGAAGTTCAAGTGCAACTGTCAGGGTCTGAGGTAGCCTTGCTAGAGTGTGAAGACAGTACCAAACAGCAGGAGAGATCCCAGGCCAGCGTGTAGTCCCTGAAATGTTGACAAAACTACTGTTTTCATTATCCCATGGCTAACAACACCATTGTAATTTAATATCATTTGTTAATCCTTTGCAAAAGCTTATAGTTATAAGCCAGACACTAATGAGACTCCAAAATAGAATTCCTTAAGAATCTCATTTTTAACTGGTATTAATTATTGCCTGAACATAAATTGCAAGTTAACCATAAAATATACTTAGTGCTTGAGTTTAATCTTAAGCAGTCATTGAAACACTAGAAAAAAAATCTTCAAAGTATCCAGGTAAACTCAAAGTGCTGGCTTTATTCACATCGGCATGTGGGACAAAATCTATATATTTTTGGAGTAAACTATAGAATTGTTTTCAAAATAGCGTTTGGACCACAGTCTCAGATAAAAGTGTGTGGGAGATAGATAACCTTTCTTTCCTGTGCTCTAAAAGGTAGCTCTCTGTCAGGATTGCAACATCTCTAAATGTTGACGAGCATGTTCACTCTAACACGAGCTTTTTGCCTGGCTCATTATGTAAATTATATTCATGTAATGCATCACTTGAGCATTCAGGTGCAAGCCCATGGTGTCTAATACAAGTCCTCCCTGTCACAGGCGACAGCAATGTACATTCTCAGTAAAGATAACTGATCATGGAGAAGAAAAAAATAACTGCTATTTTCAATCAGAACTATGGAAAGTGCCCTTAGTCCAGAAAAGATATGATGCCAGTCTAAGGCTGTAAAATACCTCTCTGACCTTATTATTCAGGCTCCTGAATTAAATATAGTAGCTTTAATAGAATGTGTATGCCAAGTTTCTGACAGCTTGAATGTTGCTTAGTGATCCAGGAGTGAAGATGGCTGCCTGGATTCAAAGGAGATTATAGATTACTGACATTTCCTGGGTATTGTGGCCAGAAGATGGTAGTACAGTGGCTGAAGACAGAGAGAGAGTGAGAGAGAGAGAGAGAGAGAGAGAGAGAGAGAGAGAGAGAGAGAGAGAGAGAGAGACCTAAAACCAATAATTAGAGGGAAGTTGTATACATTTTCTATTGCTGTATAATGTATTACCCTCAAACCGTTTGTTATCAATGGGACAGGAATCTGAAATAGCTAAACTGTATCATCTGTGCCAGGATCTCTCAACCACTTATAAACTCTATCACCTGCTTGTAAGTGGGATTCAGTTAATCCTGGCTATTGGACTTAACAAGTAGGTTTCTTGTGGGAAATTGTTCACAAGATGCCATCTTATTAATGAGGTAGTATTTCTCACTAACATATGCAAGAGAAGATAGGATGGGATCAGAAGACAGACAGTGAAATCTGTTTCCCCAAATGATACACCATTGCCTTTGCTTTAGGATTTGGTCATCAGGCTGAGACCACACACAAGAAGAAAATACTATGGGTACTTGGAGACAGAGGTTATTAGAAAACATTTTAGAAGGCTTCTCACTGAGGAAACTGTCATAGTACCTTAGGGACCTCTAACCTCTCATACGTACCCTGACATGCTTATTACATTGCCAACTGAGACCCACAGGTCAACAGAATGCAATGGTGTCCTCTTGGATCTCTTTCTATGCCCATGACTAGTGGGAAATTTAATGGCATTCTTCACAGAAAGTGTCTTGGCTTGGGAGGAGGGACCTGGTTTTCATTCCAAATGAAATCAGAAAACTCTTCTTTCTAGACAACATAAAACATTTTCATGAACATAAATTAAATGGAGAGAAACTCGAGCTAAATAGAGAGAAACTCAAAGCAATTCCACTGAAATTAGGAACAAACCAAGGTTGTTCACTCTCTCCATATCTACTCAATATAGTATTTGACATTCTAGCTAAAGCAGTAAGACAGCTAAAAAAAAAAAAAAGAAGACATACATAAATAAATGAGATACAAATTGCAAAGGAAAAAGTGAAAATATCATTATTTGCAGACAAAAAGCAACCCAAGAAACTCTACCAGGGAAGTTGAAAGCTGATAAACACATTTAGTAAAGTGGTTGGATACAAGATTAATTTTTTAAAAAATCAGTAGCTCTATGTGCAGATGATAAGTGGGCTGAGAAATAAATTACAGAATCAATATTCTTTACAACATATAATGTAAAATATCTTGGTGTAATTCTAACAAAGCAAGTGAAAGACCTGTGTGACAAAACTCCAAGTCATTGAAAAAGATATCAGAAGATAGAGAGATCCCCCATGCTCATGGATTAGTAGAATTAATACAGAAAACATGTCCATTTGCTTCATTACTCCAATATCCACAAAGCATCTTCTAGACATTGGGAAGAGAAAATTGGGAATCAGGAGGCCAGTGAAAGAAACAGGTGGCTGGAAATTGAGGGGCTAGAAAGTAAGGGGGGCAGAAAGCAAGGAGGGTGCTGCAGAACAGATCTAGTTGAGGCGGTGGTGCTCCTAAGGATAACAGAGGCAGCAAATTCTGTAGAAATTTCTTCATGAAGATTTCATGGCTCTATTCCTTGAAGGACTTAAGCAAGGCAAACACGTAACAATGCTTTTGATCCAGACCCTGCCTCGCCCAAGTAAGAAGCATCAATTCTATGGGACAGGAGCCATAGCTGGTAAATAATGAAGAAGTGTTAGCTCAGCAATATCACCATGGCCACACTAGAGAAAGATGGTCACTAAATCCCAAATGGCTAGAAACTGAGAAACTGTTCAGGAGTGTTTGAGAAACCATATACAAATCACTGTATAAAAAAATTGGACCCCCTGCAGGGCAGTGATACATGGCTTTAATCCTAGCACTCAGAAGGTAGAGGCAGCTGGGATCTCTGTGAATTCAAGGCCAGCTTGGTCTCCAGAACAAGTTCCAGGAAAGCCAGGGCTACACAGAGAAACTCTGTCTCAAAAACCAAAAACAAAAATGATGGAAACCCCAAGATTCCAGGGCCAGGGCAGAGGATGGGGTGGAGGGGGCCTGCATTTCTTTTAAAAACATCTCTAAAAGGTTTATTCCTAGGTGAATAACACTTGTTGGAGCAAAGACCATCCAAAACATTTCTTTGCTATCAAATCTGTTTAGAGAGTTGTCTTATAAAGAGGAATAAGATAGGGAGGGGGTGCAATACCTGCAAGGCAGTGAAAGATTCATATTCCCAGTACATCTAGTGCCCAAGCATACTGCCCTGCAAAACAACTAGAGGACAGATGACCTGCATTCCCCTGAAACCTGCTGGCCCAAGGTGCAACTTGCGCCAGAGAACATTGATGGTACCTGTTCTGAAAACTTTGCCTGAAAAAAGCTGGATGTGCATAAATACACACACTGGATATGGTATACTCATTATGAAAGACCTGCAAAGCGTGGTCCTTCACGCTCGCACTCAGGAAAGGCGACGCCCCAAATCACTCACGAGAAGCGGTCTTGATGCAAATAGCATGAGAAGTTTTTATTCCAAGTGCACTGGGGTCCACAGTCATATGCCACGCAGGGGTAGAGGACTGAGGACCTCGAGGGCAGAATTGAGACAGTTTTTATAGGATTTACAACAAAGCCCACACATAAGTCACTGGGGCGGGGGGCGGGGGTGGTTCACAAGCAGTTTACAAAGTCAGACAAGTGGTTAGTCAGCTCATTTTCTGTTATCTTACTAAGCCAAGATTACATACTCAAGGGCCTGTCTGCGGTAAACAGCAAGGAGTGTGACCTTGCCTCTTTACTGGCAGAGGACAGGGTCTGGAATCTGAGGTTTTAGGGCTTTTTAGATAAAAAGTTTAGATTTCTAAACTTATAGCTTCCTGTGGTTATTGGAGAGTTAGGCTGTATTTTTTCATCCTTTCAATTATAGCATGGATCTTCAGGCTTTGTTTTTGTTGTCCTTGTTATATTCACTTTACATGACCTAAATTTAATAGAGAAACACAAGGCCTCACTGCAGAAGTTTAAGGTGGTAATAAATGCTCCAGAGCCCAGATAGGCAGCAGCATTTGAGTTACATCTCAGCTTAGAGTCATATACACACCAAGGCATTTCATCATCCAGTATGGTGTGTGTGTGTGTGTGTGTGTGTGTGTGTGTGTGTGTGTGTGTGTGTGTGTGTTGTGTATGTGTGTGTGTTGTATATGTGTGTGTTGAAATGTTTAGACTATGTAAGGAACTATGTAAGTCAACTGAAAGCAGTTTAATAAATGATTAAATTTATTAATTTAGTTGTTTTTGATTTACTTGAATCCTGTCTTCAACTGAGTTTCACAGGCAACAATAGCTGAGGAAAAAGTCATGTGTGAGCAGTTTAATGAGTAATCTGATCCCAGGCACCAAGAGTGAAGCAAGGGAACAGAGAAAATATGTGTAAGGGTATAACTGTATGTGACCATCTACTCTGTCCTGTGGGATCATGAGATGATCATGATGGTTATAAACATCATGATCATGAAATGCAGTTATAAGAACACTAAGATTACCCATAAAGCACTGCAATATGATATAATTATGAGAGCATTAGAACCTTCACCCACGTTCTAGAATGTCTCACATGGCTCAAGACTTCATTCCTCTGGTACCAGTTGACTTACACAGTTCCTGATCTAAACATTTGTAACACACGCATACACATGCACACACACATGCACACCATACCTATAGAAAAAATAAGCAGTCTTTTTTTTTTCTTTTTTCAAGGGGCTGAGGTTCAAGACAGGATTTCTCTGTGTAGCAGCTTTGGAGCCTGCCCTGGAACTCACTTTGTAAATCAGGCTGGCCTTGAACTCACAAAATTCAGCCTGCCTCTGCCTCACAAGTGCTGGGATTAAAGGTGTGGGCTACCACCACCTGGCTTAGGATCTGCAGTCATTAATAACCAAAATATGTAAAGAGTACTCTCAGCTCAATGTCATGAGGACTCACTTAAATAGCGCTAGGAAAAGGGCAGATGATTTTAGCATGAGAGTAGGTTTGAGATTAGGAGACAGAAAGAGTAAAAAAAAAAAAAAAAAAAAAAAAAAAATCCCGAAATCTCCTGAGTCTGTGTTCTACACTGATATACTAATATTAATTCTTAGTTAAAGTTTCTATTGCTGTGAAGAAACACCGTGACCATGGCAGCTCTTCTAAAGGAAAAACATCATTTAATTGTGGTGGCTTACATTTTCAGAGGTTTAGTTTATTATCATTACAGTGTGACATGGTGGTCCACAGGCAAATTTGGTGCTAGAGACGCAGCTGAGTGTCTTGCATTTTGGCTTGCAGGCAACAGAAAGTGGTCTGTCTCACTGGGCATGGCTTGAGCATATACGAGACTTCAAAGTCTGCCTCCATAGGGATACACCTCTTCCAACAAGACCACACCTACTCCAACAAAGCCACACCTCCTAAAAGTGCCACTCCGTCTGGGGACCATTTTTTTTTTTCAAACTACTACATCCCACTTCCAGGTCCCAAAGACTTGTAGCCATATCATAGTACAAAAAATGCATTCAGTCCAACTTCAAAAGTCCCCATAGATAGTCTCAGACTTTAAGGTCTAAAGTTCTCTCTTCTGAAACTCATGCAATCCCTTAACTATTATCTCCTATAAAATCAAAATCAAAAAACAGATCACATACTCCCAATATATAAAGGCATAGTTTATGCATTACCATTTCAAAAAGTAGGGAAGGGAGCATAGAGATGAAATACAAGACTGAAAACCAGCTGGGTAAACTGCATACTCAGCATCTTCATGTCTGACATCAAAACACTCCAGCTCTTCAATTCTTTTCAGTTTTGTTGACCACAAAATACTTCTTTCTCTTGGGCTGGTTCCAATCCCTACCAGCTTTCATCAGCAGGTATCCAATGACTTTGGCATCTCTAACATCTTGGGGTCTCCAAGGCAATCCAGGCTTCAACCTCACAGCTTCACAAAACATCCTCCCAAATCCTCCATTCAGGGACACCCCTGACACATGCCTGGCCTCAGTGGCTTTCCTTAGTTGGGGAGGAAAGTTCCATAATGTCTTTTTTTTACCCTTGACTCTAAAGCCAGAACCAAGTTCTGCTGTTTGCTGGGACTGGAACATGACCCCCATGTTCAATTACATCTTCACCAGATTTCTGTTTTATATGGCTTTCTTCATTGGCTAAGCATGGTTGTCCTGGAATTTGCTCTGTAGACGAGATTGGCCTCAAACTAAGAGATTTGCCAGCCTCTGCTTCCTGAGTGCTGGGATTAAAGGTGTGCACCACTAAACCTGCTCTAAGATTTTCTTTAATTTCTTTTCACAAATTGGAATTTTAGCTGGGTGTTTCTTGTTGTAAAGACAACACTCCCTTTATTCCATTTCTTAATCTGTTTATCTCCTTGAACACAGGATTTAGTTCCATTCTACTTCCTGATACCCCTTTTCTCCATCTGTACATTTTATATTTTTATTTGCCCAGCTTTCTCCTTTTCATTTTAAATCTTCATCAGAGTTAACAGTTAATGACAGTCCATACTAGGTTGTTTTGAGATTTCCCCTGCCAATGGACTTAATCCAAAACTCTTCACTTTAGCCTCAGACAGACATTTTGGACAAGGGCAAAAAGCAGCCACATTCTTCATAAAAATGTCATAAGATGGTCTGTAGGCCACATATTAACATTCTTCTTCTCTGAAACCTCTTGATCTAGGCACCCACAACTCAAATCACACTCAGCACTTCCTTCTTCCATGTTCAAACTAGGATGGCCCATTAAGCAGCACTTAAATAATTCAACTGCTGTTCTAATCCACAGTCCCAAGATACACATTCCTTCAAAGAAAAGCAGGGTCAGGCCTATCACAGCAATACCCCAGTCCCTGGTGCCCACTTCTTTCTTAGGGTTTCTGTAGCTGTGAAGAGACACCATGACCACGGCAACTCTTATAAAGGAAAATATTTCATTGGTGTGGCTTACATGTTCAGAGGTTTAGTCCATTATCATCATGGTGCAACATGGTTGCATGCAGGCAGACATGGTACTGGAGAAGTAGCTGAGTGTTCTGCATCTTGATTTGAGGACAATAAGAAGTGGTCCACAGTGACACACTTCCTCCAACAAGGCTACACCTACTCCAACAAGGCCACACCTCTTAGTGCCGCTTCCTTTGGCTCCATTTTCTTTCCAACCACAACATTAATTTTGTCAATATTACTGTAGACATCTCCTCATTTCCAGTCCCTGAAACACACATACATGTGCATAAATGCACACCCAAGTCTACGTGTGCACACACAGACACATACTTGTTCATATACTCTAGCATGTGGACACACACACACACACACACACACACACACACACACACACACTATCTCTCTGCCATGCACAAACATATATACACATACATACCTGTTTCCTTGACCCAACTTTGCCATCAACCCCTGAGTGTTGTTCCTTCTACAATACTCAGGCCTCACTTTGGACTCAGGTCTGGCTTCTGAGTTGTGGAGTGACAGCAGATGATGAAAATGTCACTCATCAGTGCTGCTGCATTTCTCTCTAGTTGCCTTCCACTTGTAGACTCCTGGAAATATTTAACAACCAAAGTACTTATAAATCTCCACACATGCAGAATGACACAAATCATACCTCGTGCTCAGATGTGTTATGGGAAATAAATGAGATGATATCTAGAGAGCTTGAGCACTGTCTGAACAGAAGGTGGTAGCTACAGTAGCATTCATTGTTTTCACTATTCGATTTTTAAATTTCAATTTCCCGTATCTTCCAAGTTAGTTTATTACATTTTCAAAATGATGTACTTATTAAAGGAGAAGGAATTTCAATAAATGATTCTCCACTCTTATATCTTTTCTTTGTTAAAAAAAAAAAAAAAAACAGGAACAAAGCAAATGTGTTTCGATATTTAAGGTTAATTTAAAAACAACTTAGAAGCTAACAGATACATAAAAATTAGCTAATATGCTAATTCTTGATGGTGTCACATGGAACATAACTCAGAGTTAACAGTGAAAATACTTTGGACAGTTGAAACTGGGGGTGGGGGGGGAAGAAAGTTTGGTTCACGTGATAATAAGCGCAGCTTCTTTTGGATTAGGTCAATGCAGAGTTTCCTTGTGCCTCCTTTTGTAACACAAAGGCCATGTGTAACACCTATTACGCTTCTAGGGAAGACATTATGAAAGTCTAAACTATATCCAGAGTGCATTTCATTCCTAATAATTAGAACTGGATGAATAGCAAGGAAAAAAATATGAACCTATTCAAACTAAATTGGTGCAGCTCTAACGATCTACTGCGGTTTTCCAAAGAATAATCGGTATTAAATAATCATAACTGGCAGTTTATGTCACAGAAGTGGCTTCTGACCCTTTCTCGTTAAGCAGCCTAGAATCATCAATTAAAGCATCAATGTATAGTGACATCACACCAGGCAGCTGAACCTCAGAATGTGTGATATCACTGCTTCCATGAGAAGAGAGGACTACAGAAAAGACAAGGGGAAGTCATACTGACCAAAACCAGCATTCCCTGTGATTTGTGCATTCAGAGACTTTCATGCGCTAATCATATTGCTTAGTGATTATTAAAACAATAATAAATCTTGTGGAATCACGGTGATGTCACAGGAGCAAATGCTGCTATTTTTAGCAGGGGTGGGGGGATGGCTAGTTTTTTTTTTTTTTCAGCGATGGTTCAAGGTCCCTGGATGGTGAACTGGAAACATTATTTCACAGCTGAACTGTGAAATGCCCATGCTTGGAAATCCCTGGAAAATAGTCTATCAGAAAGAAAAACTTTGAGTTTGGGCTTGCACTTGGAATGGTATATTCATGTTTCACCAAGCCCATTTTAAAAGAATTTATGTGAGGACGGTTGCCTATTACCTACAGGACTTCCAAAGGCTAACTGCTTGTTTCTCACCTGGGGCTCCTAAGTGCATACTAGAGAAAATGTGATGGGGAATAAATCTTGCTAGATGGAGGGTCCAGGCACAAAAGAAGGAACATTTGCTTTTGCTCACTGAAAAACTATTTTAAGAAAGAAAGTCATTTTCTAAATTGTTCATTGAATATTTGCTAGTAGCTATATTAAAAAGGGGGAGATACCTGATTATAAGAAGAGAGGAAGTGACTTGCCCCAAGATCACACAGTAAATGCACCCTGAAATAATCCTTCTCCTAAAGTTGTTGGTCCTACTGTCCTGCTGCAATTAAACATGAAAAACTGCCAGGGGTGGCACCTCAGGTGTGGTCCTTCTTCCCTTACAATTTAGAGTCAGTAGGATGAAGATAGCCTGTTGCTGGCCTCATCCCTAATATTCAGGAAACTAAATAGGTATATACTTTCAATGATATTCATGTATCTAGAAATAGATATCACAGTGGTTTGTGGAAAGATGTCTGAGTTGTTTTCACACCTGCAACACACACACAGGAAAAACTGAGAAACAAGGTGAACTTATTATTTTCCCACTGTCATTTCATTTAGGACCTGCTATAGTCACATCTCTCCTTTTAGAATTACCTATGCTTAAAATAATAATAATAATAGTAATAAAGAGTTACTGAAAAAAGGGTCATGGGGAGCAGGACTGATGTCATCTTGAAGCTGTCAGATGTACCCAGTGGTTGGAAATTTTACAGTCTTAGAATTTACTAGATGAATGCACTTTCTCATATTATTTGGTGATAAAACAGGGAAAATCATGAATGGTAGTCAAGGTAAATATGCAACAACACACTTACAGTGTTTTAATTACTTTACATGTACTTATTTACAAATTCTTTATTCTGGATGGTATATTGGCTATGTCAGGCAAGTCTATGCCCTGACTACCATTGGGTTAGGTTCCATGTCACATGGCCACAAAGGGTATGTACTTGTGCTACTTGGTAATTGAACTCTAAAAGGCAACAACATTTCTGATTTATTTGGAAGCTTCAAAGATGTGCCTAACCTTGACAAGGCTTAGGAATATAAGGTATACAATTTATAAAAGGCCTTCTCCCGCAGCATTTCTGACATCATAGTCAAGCCATGAATTCTATGCCAGGAAGGTTTTATTTTTAATTTTCTTTTCTTCTGGTTTATTTTATTTTGTGAGTTTGATTGTTTTGCCTTCATGTATGTATTGGTATCATATCTATGCATGGTGTCTACACAGATAAAAAGAGGCCATTGGTATCCTATAACTGGATTTATAGATTATTGTGAACTACCACTTGGATGCTGGGAACCAAATTCTGGTCTTTTGTAAAAGCAACATGTGTTCCTATTGATGAGCCATCTCTCCATCCCCTGAGTGGATTTGCAACTTTCATTTTTTCTTTTCTTTTTCTTCTTTATTTAGTCACTAACATATAATGATTTGATACTTTTACCAGGTATGATGCAATAGCCCAATACACATAAACAATATGTAATGATGAAACCTGTAGATTCATATTTTCATAGGCTAGAAACCTTTTAGCTTTTCTAGTACTTTATAAAATGCATAATAAAATTTTATGAGCTGTTGACACCCTATGTGTTGTTGAACACTGGAGTTTATTCCTTTTAGATAATTTCATTTAGATAATCTATTGAGAATATCTTGGGCTAAAATGTATAAAATTTAAGTCTGAAATTTGTAGTAATGACAAAAAGTCACAATTACTACTAAAGGATAACAGCATGTATTTATTTAGTGTCCATTTTTGTGGGTTGTGCATGTATGTGCACATATGTATTTACATGGGTGTTCCCTCCTGTTCATGAGCATATGAAGATGAGCAGTAACTGAAGGGTGTTTCCCTCCATTGCTTCCCAAGTTATTTTTGAGACGGCCTCTTGCTGAACATGGTGATCACTGTCAGGCAGCAAGCATTGTGTATCCATCTGTCTGCCCTCTGTGCTGGGGTTATATGTATGCATGCCTGACTTTTATATGGATGCTAGGGATCTGAACTTGGTTCCTCATCCTTGCATAGCAAGCACTTCACCCACCAAGGCACATCTCCAATTCTGTAATAGTCATTTAAGCCTATGAACCATGCAAACACTTCCTCTTATGTATACATCTTCAATAAAACTCTATGTTCACATCTTCATAGACTATATCAGAATAAATGAGTGTTGTTTAATTAGTTTTTTTTTAAACCTGTGAGTCCAATAGCAGTATCCACAATGTTCAACAAACTCTAAATTTCCCAGTAATTTTATTAGGCTGACATACATCTGGCTTCTTGGGAGCATGATTAAATTGTAAAACTCTTGTTTTTAAAGATTAGAAATGTAGAGGGGAGCTGAGTTATTGTGGGAACTTAGTTTGAGAACCCACAATTTGCTCTTTTCCAATGAGCAGTAAGGTGGTGCCTCGATACTGGTTTAGAGAATGTCAGAGATGCCAAGAAAACAGTACTGAAGTCACAGAACGTGTTCCAAGCAAGTCCAGGAAGGTGGTTGGAGCCCTCCATTGCCTCTACAGGTTGGTGTGATTTATTTAGGCTCACTTCCTAACTTTTTGTCAAAAGTTTTGCCATGAATATTTATGGCAAATCTTCATTGACTGAGTGACTTTCCACTCCATTGAAATTACACATTCCCCAAGTGCACCCAAGAGAAATGAGAAGAGAGATTTCCTGACCTTTTGGAAATAGCAAGCTACATAGGGACTAAGTACAGCTCAGTGAGGTTACCTGTGGGTTACTGAGGTGTAATTACCTTCAAATCATCTCCGTGAAACAATTATCGTGCAGTGGATTTGGTACCAGGTCTGCTGTGGTTCTGAACTTGTATGAAATCATTCTACTGCCTTAAACTTGAATAATTTGAAATTCTTAACAAGGTATTACAGAGGACTCCACGCAGCACTCCTGCTCCAGATGCGAGCTCATTTACAGTGGTGCTTGTCAAATAAGTTGTGGGTGCAGTGCGAAGGTGCTAGACTTGAGTGATGGAAGTGTTTCCCTGGTGAAAACGCTCTCTTTCTGAGCCATTGGATATGCTGCTGACAGACCGACCGCAAGACTCCAAGCCTTCAGGACAAAGGCACAGGCCTTCCTTCTCCCATCCAACACAGCTGGTTAGTTTGAAAACTGATCATTTAAAACAGATTCCATTAAGGACTGCTGCATAGGAATGGGGGAGGGGCATCTCTGAGGTGAGAGGTCAGAGACAGTGGGCAAATGGCGAGAACCCCAGGTAAACAGTCTTTGAACAGCTTCCAAGGATATAATGAGAAAAGCAGGATGGGTGTGTGTTGGTGGAGGGGGCGGAGAGATGCCAGTCTTGTTGGGAGGATCTATAACCACTCCCAGACAGTTTTCAGTTTTTCTTAGTACAGTGAGTTTCTGCCACACCACAGCCATTATCAGGTACATGCTACTGCAGCTGGCCCAGCTGTCTGGATGACAAGCTAATGAGCTAGCTATGCACACTGGTGTTTGAGGGGCAATCTGTAAAGAAAGCCTGTGTGTATCCTGCATGGCTAACATGCTGTCTAATTCAAGTTGTGGTTTATTAAATACATACATGCGTTCTCACGGGTGCACACACACAAACTGATAGGGATATTGTTTTACTGGAGAGAAACACAACATAGCAACACTTACAGATATCACAAATAAATAATTCTTTACTATAAAGTGAACAACTGAATGTTAAGAAAAAGGGACTGGAGACTGAGCACAGGCAAAAGAGTTACACGTCACTCTACACTTGACCTTAGCCCAAAGGCCAAGAGGTGATTTTGCAAGCCATCTTAATTTTCACTTCGCACGCTACAAGTCTGCTTCAAGTGGAGTTTATTTAGTTTGTTTTGGTTTCTTACAAAATTTAAAAGGTATTTCTCAAGTTATGCTATCATCTAAGCCTCACATGTTAGCTACTTATAGGCAGGTGGCTCTCCAAAAACAAGAGGTCAGTTCAGTTTCCTTTAAAAGACATTTGTGAACAAACTGAACAAACAAAAAAGAAGGCAGGCATGGTGGCACACATCTGTAATCAATCCCAACACGCTGTGAATTCTATGCTAACCTGGTCTACAGAGCTAGTTCTAGAACAACCAAGGCTGCACAGGGAACCCCTGTCTCAAAAATCCCCAGATACATAGAAGAAAATAGATGGATGGATGGATGGATGGATGGATGGATGGATGGATGGATGGATAGACAGGCCGGCAGGCAGGCAGGCAGGCAGGCAGGCAGGCAGGCAGGCAGGCAGGCAGGCAGGCAGACACATAGATAAATAAATAAATTTAAATCTTGTGAGAAATATCCATAAACTGAGATTTCTTCTCCAAAGTCTCTTTATTTTCAAAATTGTGTAGACATTTTAATTACCACACAAACCAAAAGGTTTCCTTTGGAAGTTTTACACGCATTTCATTTTGATCAATTCTCTCAGGCCATTCCCCTTTCATTTGCATAACCCCCACTTTCATGTTACATGTGTTCTATTACCCACACACCTCTGTAAAAGCCTCCTTTTTTACCGTCTCAAAGACCCTTTTCTATTCTCTTGGCCTTTACCACACTCACTGCCACACAAACACATATACAAATTAAAACATTGGATCTCTCATGAGAGAGAACATTTTTCTGAGCCTGGGTTACCTCACTGAATGTACTTTACATTTCCCGTGAATTTCAGTTTCACCATCCATGTGTCATCTGTTGATGAATATCTAGGCTAATTCCATTTTCTTGCTGTAATGAGGAGAGACACAATGAACATGGATGCTTAGTAACTCTGTGGATATACGATTTCCTGTTGTAGCTGGGCCATGCAACAGTTTTGCTTTAGCTTTCATAGGAACGTTTGCACAGATTTCCACAGTGACCACATGACTTTACATCCTTCCCATCAGTGAATAATTGCAGCCCTTTCGCCATAGCCTCACCAGCATTTTACTGCCTTTTGTTTCATTGGTGCTACTCATTCTGACAAGGAAGAGATGGAATCTCAAAGTAGTTTTAATTAGAATTTCGCTGATGGCCAAGGATGTTGAACAGCAATTTTTATTTGCCATTGGTATTTCTCCTTTTGAAACTTGTCTGTTTGGTTGATAGGCCCATTTCTTGATTGTCAGTTTTGTGAACTGTTGTAAGGGTTTTGCAGCAGTGGGTGGGATGGCAGATTTTGTGTTTAGTATTTAGAGTTCTTTACGTATTTTAGATAGTAGCTCCTGTTTGTGGAATATCTGTTCCCTCTGATTTTTCTCTTTTTCTTTTCTTTTTTTTTTTTTGGCTATTGAAAGGATTGTAATTATATGTAATCCAGCTTGTTATCTTGGGAGTATTTGGTAGGCTTAAATCTTACATATATCTATATCCTGAAATATTTTCCCTATGATTTCTTCTGTCGGCTGTTTGATACACTTTGAGTTGATTTTTTGTGAGAATGAGTAATACGAATCTAATTCCATCCTTCTAAAGGTGACTATTCTGTCAGCACCATTTGCTGAACAGATTGTCTTTTTTTCTAGTGTATGTTTTCGACAAATATGTGTCGTAGCTCCCTGGTTTAATTTCTGGTCATTGTGGATGTTTGAATAAAAATGTCCTCCATTGGCCCATAGGGAGTAGCACTATGAGTAGGTGTGGCTTATTGGGGTCTCAGATGTTCAAGCCTTTGCCCAATTTGGCAGTCTCTTCCTGTTGCTGAAGATGCAAACACAGGATAGGCTGCTGTTGACTCTCCAGAACCGTGTTTGCCATCACACTGCTGTGCTTCCCACCATGAAGATAACGGACTGAAACCGTAAGCTAGACCCAACTAAATGTTTTCTTTTATAAGAGTTGCTGTGGTTGTGGTGTCTCTTCACAGCAATAGAAACCCTAGTTAAGACAGTTACCTATTGTGTTTCATTTGTCTAAATGTCTATTTTTGAGCAGTGCTATGTTTCCTTTGTTACTATGGCTCTACAGTATGGTTTGAGGTAAGGTATTGTGGTACCTCTGGCTGTGTTCTTTGCACTGAGACTTGCTTTGGATATCCATGGTCTTTTGTTGTTGGTGTTCTCGTATAACTTTTAGGATTATTTTACTAGTTCTATGAAATATGTGGACTTGTAATGGGGGTGGCTTTGAACCTATAGATAACTACATTTTCAATATTATTTGTGAGGTTGGGAACATGGGAGAATTTTAATTATCTAATGTTCATTGGGTTCTTTTTTGCAATACCTAAAAGTTTTCTTTGTAGATGTCTTTCTCTTTCTTGGCTGTTTATTCCTAAAATATTTTATTTGTCTATTTTTAATCAATTATTAATAGATAGTTTTCCTATTTTTCTCATCAAGTTCATTACTTATATATGTAAAATCTACTTAACTTTATTGGAAATTTTAATCATATCTAACACTTTCTGGCAGAGTCTATGCAGAACCATGTTATCTATAAGTAATGATAGTTTAATTCTTCTTTTCCTATTTTTATCCCTGTTACAACTTTCTCCTGTCTTATGCTGTAGCTAATAATTCAAACACCATATTGGATAAGAGTAAAGAGAATGAACAGTCATTCTTATCTCACCTCAAGCTTTAGACAAAATGGTCTCTGGTAGTCCCCATTTAGTATGATATTGGCTATAGGTTTGTAATATGTAGACTTTATTATTTTAGACACATTCAGTCTATTCCTACTCTTTAAGACCTTTACTATGAAGCAGGTTTACCTTCATCAAATAACTTTTCTGGATCTGTCAAGTTGTTCCTGTGATTTCTAGACTGAAGTCTACTAATATAGTGTTTGTTGTTTTGCATATATTGAATCCATCTTGTATGCATGAAATGAAAC
The DNA here is from genome assembly GCA_030556225.1 of Cricetiscus sungorus. NCBI lineage: Eukaryota > Metazoa > Chordata > Mammalia > Rodentia > Cricetidae > Cricetiscus > Cricetiscus sungorus. The sequence continues at coordinate 10,841,099 of JANBXA010000491.1, forward strand.
CAATTTAATGTCCTAACATGATATTTCAATTTAGTTTGCAAGTATTTTATAGCAAATCTTTGTGTTTATGTTTATCAGTGGAAATGGCCTACATTTATTCATTTTTGTTGTATTTTTATCCAATTTTGAAATTCATAAACCAGTCTTACTTCATTTTAACATCAGTATCCATCTTGTTACAAGATCCAACTAAGTTTTTTTCTTTTTTCTATAAAATTTGAGTTTCTATGTCTTAGAATATGACCATATCTTGAACCTTCATGAAATTCGACTTGGTCTATGCCTAATTGGGTTTTAACCCACAGCCACCCTCATAAGATAAGTTGTTTTGGCCAAATAATTTTGAGATGTTCTGATGAATTCCTGCATAAACAAAATTTCTCTGAGAATCACCCAACCCTTGGGGAAACACCGTAATCATGCAATTTCTGATCTAAATAAACTCTATTTTCTCCTATGTTCGATGCTATTCTTTCAAACCACACTTTAGAGAGATAGACTTATGTGACAAGAGAATTAATAAATTTTGACAAAAAAAAAATGGGTCAGTGGTCTTTACTCTCATTGGATGAGAGTAAGAGTCTCAGCGCATATCAAGTTGAGGCAGGCCAAGCTCCTCCCTCCTGCATCAAAACTGAACAAGGCACAGGGAATAGGTTCCAAAGACCCCCAGCTCATGCATCAGTGATAGGTCTCGGTTGCACTACTAGAGGTCCAACAAAAGACCAAGCTAAACAACTGTCACCCAGATGCAGAGGGCTTAGGTTGGTCCCATGCTGGCTCCCTAGCTGTCCATCCAGAGTCTCTGAGCTGTCATGCCATGCTTTATTGATTCCCATGGGAGGCCTTACCCCAGCTGAATGGAGACAGAGAATGAGTGGATAGGGAAGGGTAGGAGGGAGGTGGGAGATAGAATGGGAGGAGAGGAAGGTGGAAAAACTGTGGTTGGTAATTAAAATAAATAAAAAAGTGGATAAAATAACAATAGTATCAGGGCAATACTGAATTTGTAGCCAGTTGGTTCAGTAGAGAGTACTTCTGTCTCTGTGGAATGAGTTTAGGAGTGTGATTGCTATTCTTGACTATTAACTTGACTACATGTGGAATAAAAATGGAGAGCATGGCAGTGAAAGACTTTTTGGTTAACTTGAAGTAGGAAGATCCACTGCTAGTCTGGATCTTGAAGTGGGAAGATAGCTTTTTAGTTAGGTATAGAAATACCTGGGCCATCCTTTCTGCTGGAAGCCTATGTAAAGAACATGGAAGAAGGAAGCTTGCTCTTTGCCTGCTTGCTCTTGCCCTTCCTGGAAAGTCCATTCCTTCATTTGCCTTAGAGCCCACTTCTTTGTGATTCCAGTGTCTACTGACAACCAGCTGAGACATCCAGCCTCATTGACTGAGCAACTTCTGGATTCTGTTCATAGCCAGCCATTGTTGGATTAGCTGGACAACATCTCTCTCTCTCTCTCTCTCTCTCTCTCTCTCTCTCTCTCTCTCTCTCTCTCTCTCTCTCTCTCTCTCCTCTCTCTTTCTCATTAGTAAGTTGAAGCCTTCTGTATTTCATATTGTTATTGAGAAGAGTTTGCTATCACTGATGGTTTTGTTGGTTGTTCTTCTGGTTAGTTGTTGGTTCATTGGTGCTCACTGGATTTTTGTTGGGTTTGCTCTGTTGGATGTGATTGATTCTTTCCCATTTATTATCTGGTCCTCTCATGAAATGAATTCTTCCTTGTGTTTTATGGCAGGAACTATTTTCTTCATCTGTTTATAGTATTCCTTTAAGAATTATCTGAGTTACTATCTTAGTTTTCATAAGTTGCTTGAATTTGTGCTTATCATAAAACAAACAAGCAAAACAACTACTCTTATTTTTCCACCAATATCAATAGATAACTTTGCTGGGCATAGTAATCTTGGTTGACAGTTATTTTTGTTGCTAGAAATATTTCATTACATGCTTTCCTGACTTTTAGTATTGCTGATAAGAGTTTGACGTTATGCTGCTGTTTCTGGCCCTCTATATTATTTTGTATTATTCCCATGTAGTAGTTAGCATGGTTTCTTTGCTTTTTTTCTGACAACCTTACTATAATGTGTCATGGAGAGATTCTTCTCTGGTCATGTCTCTTTGGATCTAAATACTTCTGCTATTTGCATGTATGTTTGTTTCTCTAAGCTAGGGGAATTCTCAACTACATCTTGGGGTCCATCTTCTACCACATTCTTTCAGATCCTCTTGCTTCACAGGGCAATAGTGGGGTGGAGGGGTGATGAGCATTGCTTGTTTCTCAAGTTTGGTACCTCTTACTCCTCTTCTGGTGCCCATGGGCTGTAGAGGCGCTGTTCTCTGCTATTGGTTTCAAATAGGCTGGAGTCAGTGTCTGAACAACTCTTTTTCTGTTTCCACAATCCAATCACTTGCTTCTCCAAAATGACTTTTTTTAGTTGGCTACATTGTACCTTGAAGATATCATCTACATAGAGAAAGTGAAGATGTGAAATGAATAAAGATTTATTAACAACTGTTGCTCAAGAACAAGAGAACAGTGTGTCTTAAGCAGTAAACTGACCCATGATGATTCATAGGCACCCACTGCTTACCTGCAACCTGGACAGGATAAAGTAACACAAAAATAGATTTCCCTAAATGTGTATAAGCAATTGTAAATGTTTATTCTTCTTGAATAAAATTGAACATAATATAAAACGTGGTCATATATATTGTTTCACATATATTTATTATATATTTGCTATTTTTAACAATTTAGTCCAAACAACAATGTGGACAGACTACAAAATAAGCAGTGGCAGCATTTTTTCTGCAAGATAAAAATGACAAAAACAAATAATATTTACTAGAAGGCTATTTATTAACATTTCTTAAATGCTAAAAACCATTGGGATTTTATATTTGAACTAAGTAATTTTTTCTATATCCAATTTTTCAAGAAAGCAATAATGCCTTGATTCTCAAAATGTGGACATCTACCATCTAGAGATGCTGCATCACTACTCAACAAGGTAGAACAATGAACTTTGGTGGGATTCCAAGCCCTAGGATCTTTTCTCTACTTTATTACCAATTAACCTTCTACCGAAGAAAGAAAGAGGAGATAGATGTTAGCCAGATGTTGATATAGTTTAAGAATTACTTATTCTCAAAAATAAAAAGATGGTCATGTTTGTTGGGTCCAAAATGGTTATGTTTCTGTCAAGAAATCTTTTTTTTTCATTTTATAAAACTAACATATACTAACCGTCTAGTGATGGGCTTCAATCGCTATTTGACACATGCACATAACCTACTTGGATACCATTCCTGCCAATTATGGTCTTTCCATGTTTCTAGTAACAGTTCTTTTACTTTCGTGTATTCTTGCTTCCCTGAAGTCCACACATGAAAGTCACTATTTGAAACTTGCTTTCGGAAGACTGGCTTATGTTGCTTCACCTTGTTTTCTGTTTCCTCCATTTTTTTTTCAAATATCACAATTTCATTCTTCTTTATGGCTGAGTAAAACTCTAGTGTGCCTGCAGAGGCAGGGTGTGAACACACCCACACACATTTCTTCACCCACACATCTGTTGATGGGCACATAGGTTGATTCTGTAACATGGCTATGGTGGCTGATTGGTACTGCAATGAGTACAGCTTTATAGGAAAATTGATTACCGTTGTTTTGAAACTATGCCTAGTGTTATATCTGGATCCTATACTGGTTCTAGCTTTGAATATTTGTAGGTTTTATTTTCTTTTCTACAAAATAATTTTTTTCTTTTTTTCAGGACAGTGTATCTCTGCATAGACCTGACCATCCTGGAACTCACTCTGTAGACCAAGCTCCTATCAAGAATTCTTACTGGTGGATTTGTCACTTGCCAAGACTAAATAAACAGCACTTAAGCTTAGTCTTACAAAATATTTTCAGTGTATCCTTTGAATTTAAACACACACACACACACACCACTAAAGTGGAGCTTTACCTTTCTTTTTATTTTCTTTTTGACAAAATGTTAACTGAGGTTTCCAGACAAAAATATCTAATTCCAATCATTTTTCACTTGTTTTGTTTTGGACACAATGTCTTAGACTGGCCTGGGGATCAATTGTGTAGCCTAAGCTATCTAGGAACTGACAGCCATGTCCTTGTCTTAACTTCCTATCAGAATCACACCCAGCTAGAGTCGCTGCCTTTGCTCATTTTCCCTTTATTGTTGCTAATGCTTGTTACAGCAAGTTTTTCCCACCGGCTGCAGCAGGTCCTACAGCCATGGTCCCGCCGCCACGTGAGCCCCAAATAACATTCAGAGACTCTGTATTTGATATAATCCTGTTGGCCAATTACCATTATTGTTTATAGGCTATCTCTGTCTAATTATTAACCCATTTCTACTTATCTAAGTATTTTCACATGGCTCATCTTATCCGGGAGCAGGAGCTGGCGTCTTGCTTCCTCCATGCTCTACATCTTGACTCCTCCCAACTACTTACTCTTTCCTCCTCCTGGTCTCCTAGCCCCACCTATCTTGTTTCCTATTGGCCACAGGCTTTATTAATTAACCAGTATGAGAAACATATATACAGAATAACATCTCCCATCATCTCCTCTTTTCTGTCTAAAATAAAAAGAAGGGTTTTAACCTTGACATAGCAAAATATATCATACAACAGTTATCAAATAAGAATCACAGTTAACAATATTTAGTCCATTAACATTTTGTAAGACTTAAAGAAAATATCATCTATCCTATCTTTGTGAGTCTAAAGTCCTATATGTAACTTATCTTTAATCCTAACTAAGGAAAACTATAACCATAACTATTTGTCTTCAACACCTTCAAAGACCACAGAAGGATAATATATAAACTCTAGAAATGACAGAGACAACTCATTGCCTGGTCAGTCACCCAAAGTTCTTCTGTAATGTTCCATCTTCAGCCCATAGGCCATAGTGTGTCTCCAGACTCCTCAACAAAGCAGGAAACTTTAAACTGTCCACCTGTATTGGCAGTTTGTCAGTCATTTTTCTTTGTGTCCTGTAGACTGTCTGGCAGGCAGCCTCTTCCATGAAGCAGGAATCCTGTAGCAATGTCCATCTTGAATCAGCAGTCACCTTTTTGTGGGTCCTGCGTGTCCAGTTTCTACAACATAAAGTCAAACAGTCTAGCCAAGAGAAGTACCTTGCTCAAATGGCTAGTCTTGCCATATTAGAAGCAAACTCCATAACATGTTTCTTCGATATCCATCTTCCTTCCTGATGTAGGTGGTGTTACCAGGAGCAGTTGTGCCTCACTGTCCAGAAAAACCCTAAACCATTTTAAATGCCATGTTCTGTAGGTCTTTGAAAGGTTTGAAGAATGCCTATTCATCTCAAATACATCTCTGCATATCTAGAAATCCTAACTAACTTAACTCCAAGTTTTGCCTATCATAGGTAACTCCCTATAGCCTGTACTAAATTATACATTACATTTCTAAATGAGCTATATAAACACAATACCTAAACAAGAGGAGAAATATACATATCACAAAATTGACCTTAAATTGTATCAATAAAAGAAAATACATTCCAAAGCAAAGTATTTATATCTATACCATAATTCCCTTTTTACCTTTAAAAAGATTGCTTGTGGTTATTGTCAATTATAACCAACCCCATTTAAATGAAAACAAACATCTATAAACAATATTTGGGAATTCGGGCGTTGTTCTTTCCAAGCTACTTCCTGCTGGTAGGGGGCGCTGACATGGGGGTCCAAAGAAAATGCAGAAATCTTGGCTGTAGTCTGCAAGGCTTTGTCTCAACTGCTTTGAATGTTGGATCATCTGGGGCATTGTTTCAGGGGGTCTGGCTTGATCAAACCATGTTAATCTGGAAGAAATCCATAGCTTTTCATTTTCTGTGGAAACAAAAATAGAAATCCTTTTCCCCAGTAATTTGTCCTTAAGCTTAAATTTTGGAGTCAAAGCATTTTTAAAATATATAAATTGAATTAATCCAGCAGCATTTCTTTTATCAGTAGTTGTTATTTTTTCAGCAATCAAATAATTTAAAGACAACAGAATCGCATATAGTATCCAAAATTTGTCTGTGCTTTCCATGTTTATGTGGCTTTTTTTATTACTCTATTTTTTCTACTTCTATTTTTATATATTTTGAAACAGGGTTTCTCTGTGTAACTTTTATCTGTCCTGGAATTTCCTCTGTATATCAGGTTTTGTTTGAAATCACAGAGATCTGCTTGCCTCTGTCTCCTGAGTGCTGGGATTAATGGCGTGTGCCAATATACCCATCCATTTTACTTTCTTTTTTCTTTTTTAAACCATTGTACCCTGTTCCTTTATCTCTCCCAAACCAGCGTATTTTTTAAAACATAGTGTAAACCTTCATTGTAGCTCTCGTACACACCAATGAATTGTTAGCAGAGCTCTTTAAAAGCAAGGCGGTTTTTCGCTGCTTATGCAAATTTTGGAAACCTCCCTTAAAGGAGCCACGCAAATCTCTGTCTACAGCAAAACAAATCCAACCGAGAAAATGCTGCTACCAAGAAGTCTTGCTAGTCTCTGTTCTTTTGTTTCTAAAAACTATTTTTTAAGCTTTTGTTAAGTTTTAAGTGAAAGTTCTCAGTTCCACTTCTGACAACATTATGTTACGGCAGGTTTTTCCTGCTGGCTGCCAGCCCGCCAGCCCACCTGCCACAGGTCTGGGCCCACAGCTGCACCAGCCCCAAGTAACATGCAGAGACTCTGTATTTGATACAATCCTGTTGGCCAGTTACCATTATTGTTTATGGGCTAGCTCTGTCTTAATGATTAATCCATTTCTACTTACCTAAGTATTTCCACGTGGTCATCATATGGGGAGCTGCGGCTGGCGTCTTCCTTCCTCCCTGGTCTAAATCTTGACTCCTCCCAACTACTTCCTCTTTCCTCCTCCTGGTCTCCTAGCCCCACCTATCTTGTTTCCTATTGGCCACAGGCTTTATTAATTAACCAGTATGAGAAACATATTTACAGAATAACATCTCCCATCAAATGCTATTGAAGCATGGCATACATTTCTCTAGTCTTTCTCTTTCATTGCATAATGACTGAGTGCAGTATGTAGGACACTAAACTGAATTGATAGTCTAGACCATGTCCTAATAACCATCTCATTTGGGATAGTAATGAGGTGTCTCCTCAGCCCCTTTCCCATCTTTTGGACTGATCTGGAAAGCCACATTCAACTTTGGATTCTATCGTCAACAGAAAAAAAAAATGCTTTGGGAAAACTCCTTTGTGTTATTATATAACCAAAAACAGTTCACAAATTGAACCTGAAAACCTATCCATTTGCAATTAGACATTTTCACTGTACAGAGCCACACCTATCACCTTTGATTCCTAGTTAGCTTTAATGGTTACTTTGCCTAAATTCAGCACCAGTTATCTGACTGTGTTTTCAGAGTCACTCTTATTTTTTCCTAACTTTATGCTATTATCTTATTCAGTTCTCTAATTGAAAACATTGCACACTATTGGCTTCTATAACAAAAATGATTCTAAGATGAATTCAATGTTCTCCCAAGGTTACCAGAATTGTTATGTTATAAGTTCCACATTCACAAGGCACTGGGGGACATCTTCCTCTTAGGAAATGACACTTCTGCCTGCCATAATCCCCAACTTCATTTTCTTTACACCCAATTTCTGGCGATTTCACTCACTACCATTTTCATGACTTAACAATCCGAGTGACTCCCATGTTTTCATCCCCAGTATAAACCTGTCTCCTAATTCTAGGATCCCTCATTGATATGTGGCTGTGTGACCTCATGGCTTAGATGCTGTGACAGGTTGTATTGTGTTTCCCTCATCCTCCATGCAAAAGATACAGTAAACACCTAACTTCTAGCAACTCAGGGTATGGACTTATTTAAAGATAGTGTCTTTATAAAGCTAATCAAGCTCAAATAAGGTCTGGAGGGTGGATCCTAACTAACATGACTGTCTTCCTCATAAAGAAGAGAAAAATTTAGATACAGAGACAGCCACATCCATGGAGAGGACTATGTGCAGAGTCAGGAAGAAGAAGGTCAACTGCCAGACAGGATGCAGCCAATATCAATAGCACAAAAGATGTGAGCAATTGCCAGAAGCCAGAAAATGGAACTAATTCCTCTGTAGGGTTAGTTAAAGGAGAGAGGTCGGGGAGGGAGGCATAGAGGGAGGAAGAGGGAGAGAGAGAGAAAGCATTATATAGGCATCTTTATTTCAACTTCTAGCTTCTACGACTATGAGATAATAAATTACAACTTAAAGCCTCTCACTCTGGATGATGATAACATCTCTGTAAAGCCAAAGCAGATGCCTGAGAGGCAAAGGCATTCTAACCTCACTATGACCTCGAGGCTGGCACTCCTGCCCTGCCCTTCTGCCCACTTTTCTCTGTTGCTAGGAACTTCCCCTGCTATTTACTGGAACCAAACAATTTGAAGTTATCCTCCACTCCTGTCTTTCTGTCCCTCACTAAATCTTCCCTTGAAACAGAGCTTCCCCTGGTTATGTGGCATCTGAGTATATGATTTACCTCACAAAGAATCTAGAAATTGGTGTCATTATTTATTTTATACATATTTGAAGATTTCTAAGCATATGTTTATAAGTATTTATGCCCACATATACAATTTTTTGTTCATGAAACATCAGGAAAAATGTATGTAAAACAAGTGGCTTAGGCTTCTACAATATTATCTTTTCAGAAACCATGTCTGAACCAATGTTGGTCTTGAGCCACACCACACAAGTATGTTTTTCCAAAAATTGTCATCCATGGTGATGTTACAGTGGCAATGTAAGAATATGCTCCCCAGAGATACCTGTAGCTTACTCTAAAACTTCCACTGATCCATGAGCAGAAAAATATACATGCAACCACCAATTAAAAGACTCCACATCAAACTATGCTTCTAATGAAGGCACTTTGCCTTTGCCATCTATCTGCTTGATGCTATGGTTGCAGCAACCCTTGTTTCACTGTTGTCACTCTGCAAACTATGAGTGTAGGGTATTCTCTCAGCAAGGTATCTCTTGACTTCCCACCAAACATGCTTTTAGGTTTCATAGTAGCACTTATTTGTATAAACATTTCTAAATACCTACATATAAATACATAATATTATGTAATGTGTTTTTGTATTCTATTGTGCTAATTTTATAAATATGATAAAAAGATGAGTGATAGATGATACATAGAGAATCTTCTCTGTATTGCTTAGTCTATACAGAATAAGAACTATAAAGACTGCTATATTTTCATGACTATAAACTGTCATTGGCCAACATTTGTTGAATGAAAACCTTTAAGTAAGAATTGTTTAATATAGTGAAATAACACTCTTTCCATTCTTGTACAGTTCAAGACCTCCTACCTAGGGATTGGTAACACCAAAGTGTTCAAGTCTTCACGTCCTAATTAATGTACTTAAGATAATCCTCTATAGATATACCCACAGGCTAACCTGATTTAGACCATCCCTGAGACCTTCTTTCAAGGTGATTGTAGATTATGTCAAGTTGCCCACTGAATGAATAGAGAAAATGTTAGAATTCAGAGATTTCAAGTTACCTGAACCCATCAACTCTCCTTGATACTGGGTTTGCTCGAAGCTCATCCTCCCCTCTACTTGTCTCTTCTATTTTCTCCTCTCCTGTTTCCTCCCCTTCTCCCTATATCTCCTTGATAGAAAGGCTTCCTTTTAAATAAAAATCTTCCTCTCCACAACACTGAGTATTTATGAAGAGAATCAACCATCTAAAGAGTGTCATCCACAGCCCAGAACACAGAGCTACAGCCATCTGGAAAGGGATAGAATGGCCACGAAAGTGGATCACAGAAGCACCTAATGAGAGTGCTAATTAGACTCCACAGAAGCACCAAGCCTGTACTTCGGCAGTGAGCCCCACTCAAGGTGCACACAGAGGTCCTTTCCTGGGAGTCTCATCAGATTGGAAGTTACCCATTCAATGAGAAAGTGGTAAATATCAACCAACTTATTTTGTAGAACGCTTAGTCTGTCTGCATTTGTTTTCTGGTTTAGAGAACTGAGCAAGAGTAGAGAGTTTGACCTCAGTTCAGCTGAGAGGTATTCCATGCAATGTTTCAACTCCTGCTCAGGATGAGCCTGAGTATACACACAAGTGAAATTGTGTTTGCTTTGTTTCTGGTTTTGGCTAATTGTTCCTATTGGTGGAGATGTTTACCTAGATAAGATTTCCAACTTCATTTTACCTCCAGCCAGCTTGCTTGCCCCTTTCAGCCAATACAATCAGTGAGTTTTCCAAAACCCTTCCCTGTAAGAAGCAGCATGGAAATAATTTCAATAACTTTATGAAAATTGAACATGAGTTCACTAAAATGAAACTTAAATAGCATGGGCCATTTAACTCTATACTTTTGCTTCTATGCTTCTACCTTATTTTTTTTATATTTTATGCACTTAAGCATAAAATAAAATGAACAAGAATACTATCCTCTGACAGAGGGTTTACCTATATTACACAACTGTGTATTTATCTAATAGTTACTGGTTGTATTCAAGATTGTTGTATTCATTAATGCATTTTCTTATAAAGGCTTTGATGATTTGCAATAAGAAAATACAAAGTTGTTGATGACTCAGTTGACCTGTGAATGCAGGGCTAAGGGAAATAACCCTTGTAGCTAGTGTTTTGTTTGGTTTCAAACTTTGAAAACTGGCTGTTCTGTCCTTGCCAGGTGTTCAGTATCACTCTAGGGCAAGTTCAAGGAACATCTCTGTGTGGTAGTACATGTGAATGGGATTTCTGGAGCAATTCCCCATGTACACTGACTCATGACAGTTTTGAATGGCTTGCTGTATTGCTGAGTAACAGTATGGGGTCAGCAGTGAGAGGCCAATGAAGGACCAGGTAAAGGGATGAGGTAAGCATCTTCCAGATGGTCTGTCTTAGTCTGTAGATACTTTTCAGAGATGCTGACTTCAGCTCAGTGGTGTTGGTCTATTTTTAAATGAGACAATAATAAACATTAAAAACCAAAGTCATTTAAGACAAGATTGAATAGAGAAGTTAAATATTCTCTCACAATAAAACTACTTTAAAATTTGTAAGTACAAAGTGAAGAACTAGCTAGCATTAAATAAAAAAAGATGAAATATCCACTTACATAATAACATGAGAACAGGAATAATGATTAATTAGATCAACTGAATGAATATTTATAAAAATAAGATCAACTAGCCAGGCAGCAGTGGCATACACCTTTAATCCGAGCACTTGGGAAACAGAGGTAGGAGGGCCTCTGAGTTTGGGACCAGCTCCAGGACAGCCAGGGCCACAAAGATGAACCCTGTCTCAAAAATCTAAACAATAAAAACAAAAACAAGCAACAAAACAAAAGACCAACTGACAGAGAAGCAAAGACATAAAGATAAGAGAAGGCATCATGATCCCAGGATACTCTTAGACCTCAGGGAAAGACTACAAGCTGCCTCTGTCCAGAAATGAGTCCTGTTCCTTCCCCAACTCTCAGGAAATGCCAGTGCCTCTTCATAGCTAACAGACCTGTGTTTTGGAAATTCAAAAGCAAAAACACAAAATAAAAGGTGAAAAAGTATTTTCCAAAACTCAGAAATAGAAATAATAATAGCTGCATAAAAGATAAACTCAATAAGTTAGTAATGTGTGTATTTTTTATTTAGTAAAACAAATCTACAAACAAAACCTGTAGAAAATAATATTTTGGCGAACTTCTCCTAAAATCAGAAGCAAGAGAAGGTGTCCCCTCTCATCACTCTGACTCACAACAATATTAGAAATTTTCGATGGTTAAGTAGGCAAGAAACAAACGGTCAACAAAACAAGACAAATAAAAATAAAAAACAAATAAAAAAAAAAGACACCCAGATTGGAAAATAATTGAAATCTCTTTATTAGGAGAGCTACCATCTGAACATAACAGTCCTATAAAATGCCATAAAAGCCAACAAAAATAGTAAGTGAGCTTGACAGAGGTATAAACCAAGAATGAGTTGTATTTCTATGGATCAGGAACAATCAGAAGCTTAATTTTGAAAACAGTGTAATTTATAATAGTGTTCTCTCTCAAAAAAAAAAAAAGAATAAGAAAGAAAGATAGAAAGAAAAAAGAAAAGAAAGGAAGAAAGTCCTCCTGCCATTTTTACTACGTTGATCCTACCTAGCACCTGGTACATGAACTGGCTTTTTGGAGCCTGTTCCCTATGGTGTGATACCTTACTCAGGTTGCAGTGGCTTGGTCCTATATCAATATAGTATGCCAGACTTTGTTGACTCCCCAAAGGTCTTACCCCCTCTGAGGAGAGGATAGAGGGTGGGAAGGGGAGGGGAGGGGAGACAATGGGGACAAGAGAAGAAGAGAGAGGGGGAACTGGAATTGGTATGTAAGATGAAAAATAAAGTTTTTAAAATGAAAAAAGAAGAAAACTCCTTAAAACCCACTCACTAAAGTTTCTATGACATTATCAAAAGAAACTTAAAAAGACATGGGCAGAGAGACGTGCCTGGCAGTTCATAGACAGCAAGACTCAGCATTGTCATCAGCCCAGCCTTCCAAAGCTTACCTCTAGACCAGTTCCCAACTGATGGAATTCTACAGTAAGTGCAGTAAGTGGCAAGCCTTGAATTCCAGTACTGGGAGGCAGAGGCAGGCTGAATTCTGTGAATTCAGCCAATGGTAAAGAGAGAGAACAAAAAAAAAAAAAAAGAGGAGGAGAAGTAGGAGGAGGAGGAGGAGAAGGAGGAGGAGGAGGAGGAAGGAGAAGGAGGAGGAAGGAGGAGGAAGAAACAGACAAGTATTCAGTGCGTCTATAATAGCAAGACAAATGAGCCAGGCGTGATAGTGGAGTTGAGGCACAGGAGGGAAGGCAGCTAAATAGTAGAAGTGCCCCCCACAATCAAATGAAGAGTACCTTTTGAAGAGAAATAGATTTAATGGCATTCGGTGTTAGAGAAAGCAAAGTCTAAGACAAGGATGGCTGGGGGCTTCAACAGTAAAGAGCCTAATGATGGTGATGGTCAGCTGTGATGAATGCCGGCAGATGTCTGATTTGGGGGGAGGGGAGTCCAACTTCAGGAAATGAGGCAGTCAGCATAAATTTCCTACTGGTGTCATTTGGGAAAAAAATAAAAATAAAAGTGACATGTTAGCCAGCTCCTGACCCTTTCTTCCACATTCGGCCTAAAAGGTATAAGGAGCACCTCCCAGCTCACCAAGGACTTCCTGTCTCACTGCCGGGCTCTTGCTAGAACTGGAATGTCTCAAGTGTTTAAAGATGAGCTGTGTTTAAATCAACACAGGGTGCAGAAGGCTTGAAAAACACTAGGCAGCTTCCAGAACAGCCTGGTCTTGCTCCTTGTTCACTTGGTAGTAAACGTGATCTCCACTCTCTTCAGGCCGCTGCTGGTTGCAGACATATCCCAAGAGAGATATTCTCCTTGGCTTTCTTGGCGCAAGCTTTTCAAAACACCGGGTTAATTAATAGGTGTCCTGGGTCAGCCTGCAGGAAAACATGTTGAGCCTGGAGCTTTCCACTTTAATGCTGAACGGCAGGAAGGAATAAAGAAAATTTGTACCTGTGGATGTAATTGCTACAAAGGTAACTCTGCAGAGATGGAAATCAGCTGAAAGATTAACACGGTTGCACCAGCCAGAGTGCCCTGGCAACAGAGAGAAAATAATGTTTCAATTAAACAAAGGGCGGCTGGATTAGGGAGATTGTTCAGGATACTGGTAATGGAATAAAGCTCCATTTACCTACAGTCACCATTACTAATCTCTTCAGGGCAGTTCTAGACCACAGTTCTGAGGAGCTGATGGCTCACCTCAACCCCTGCTGTCTGCAGCTCTTGATGAACTGGTCTCTGAAGCAACTGCATCAGACTGAGGTCACTGGAGTTCACTGAGGATTGAAGAGGACCTGAAGCCTCTGTTTGGAGGGAAGGGGCTGCCTGTGAAGGCATGGAGAGCTAGAAGCAAAGAAGGAAACTTGCCTCAGAGAAGTGTGTGTGTGTGTGTGTGTGTGTGTGTGTGTGTGTGTGTGTGTGTGTGTGTGTGAAGGAATGGGTTCAAAATGGGGAGCCATACAGAAGGAGGGAATCATATTTCTACTCGCAACTGGGTTGTAGTTATTATTCCCCTAAATTTAGATGGCAAAATCTAAAACTTGGGATGGCAAGTTAGAGGTTAAGGTTTTGATCTTGGTGTGTATTCAGAGTCAATAACAAAGCAGGAGGGACATTTCAGCAGGTTAAAAGTTGAGAACTAGAGCACACTGAGCAAAAATAAGTTATGAAATCATAACTACCCATGTCCGAGGATATTCCAAGGCTAATCTTCATACACGCCCCAGACAAACCCACTATATAAATGTCTCACATGACAGATGGAATCCGTATGACAATAGATGCCTTCCTGCTCAGGACAGTTCAGGTAATGATTGTCCCAGACATCACATTCCATACTTTGTGTGGATCTAAAGATTTCCCCAGGGTTCCTGAAAGTCTCAGGGACTGTGTTCTGGTGGTGATGGAATTCTGTTTCGGTTTTCCTCAGGCAGGACAATTGTCAGATCACTTCCTCCTTCTGTGTTTGCTGCATCCAACAGAGCCTAACCGCAGTGAGAAACACAGACCTCCGCCTGCTCTACAGTCATTAGAGAATCCTGAACAACTTCCCTCTGATAGAGACGTAGCATGTAGAGGGGAAAAGACTTGTATCACAGATGGGATTCCTAAGAATCTTGGTGTACTCCAACACACCGTATCCTGTACCTCCAGGCTGTCACTGTCCATCTGCCTTATTTCTTTTTTCAATTTTCTTGTAGACTCTCTAAACAAGATCCCAAAGTTCACTGTCTTCTTATTTTGCTTCTAATTCCTATTTGCAAGTGTCTTTGAGGCTAAGTCATAAGGTCTCTAACAAATCTCCTAACCTTCCATGATTCAGAAAGTGCCCTCCAGAGAAGGTAGTCTGAGTTTATAAAACAACCTTTCTCATTCCAATGATACGGAAAGGAACTTTTCAGCACCCCATGGAAGAGAACTTCTCAGATTCACTTCTTAGGAGTTAAAACTGAAGGACGAGCAGATTTTGATGATCAAATACAAGCATTTAGATTGAGTTTTTTTCCCAAAAGAAAAATTTGGAGTAACATTTGGAATCTTGGTAAAGAATTACAGGAACAGAGCAGGGCAAAGCTGCAGCACTGTTATGAAAAAGAAGAGTCCCACAGAGATTCTAAAGTGATAACCAAATCTTTAGCTTGATCATTTGGTGGAAAGAACTCTGCTTGACTCTCGGGGTGGGGGCGGGGTTGGAACATGTTTCCAATGGGGGAGCTACATTTGTTACCTCTCTGAAGGACGCAGGGAAACATCCTCAATTGCTGGGAAATCTTGAGACTTTGTAGAACTATGCCATTAAATAATCTCTCACTCTTCTCTTACCTCTGAGGCATAAGATACTAGTGGAACTAAGTTACTTATCTAAATCAAACTCTAAATGTACAGAGGAAGAGACTCAATCTTTCAGAGGTAGGTGTTGGCCTGGGGCAGAGAGGGAACTGTTTACATCTGTCTACATTGTCCTCCCCTGGGTCCCACCCATTAATGCCTTGTAGATTTATTGAAACAAACATGATTTATGAATCCTGGGGAGTGACAACAAGGAGGATGTTTTGGACATCTGTTTAAGTGTTCTGTGCTCTTGAGTTGACAGGAGATGTAAGAGAACAGGAGAAAATTGACCTATAGATCATCAATATAATCCAGCTGGGCTAAATAAGGCAGCTTTTCATTAGCTATGTATGTTGGAGTAGCTGGAGATATTTTTATTCTGGTAATGAAGAGATAGATATGGCCTCTGGGAGCAGTTCTTGGAAATCATACTTTCTCCAGATGCTCAGTTTGGGAATGGGACAGATTAGCTTCAAGGCCAAGAGCAACAAACATTGCCATAAGTCCACTGGTAAGATAGCTGAGGCTCTTCAAAGGTCTGGAGACTTGCCACGGGACCCTTGGGATTTTGTCATCATTCTCTATAGCAACCTTAGAATCCTTTGGGTAGCAATTGCCATCAAGTGGTCAGTGTGGCCTTCTCAGGTGGCAGTGGGCCAGGGTTGGTGAGTTCACAGAATAATAATGCTTTCCAAACTCACTCTATTAGGCCTAAGACAGCCATTGAGTGACAGAGCTACCATTTGCATAATAGACCTCTAGCATTTAGTGGGCAGTAATAACACTACCCCTGTTCCAGGCTACCACACTTACTAGCAAGCATTGGCTGAATAAAATTATCTGAGAACATTTTTAAATACACAACCATGAAAACTGGTTTGTCTCTTCAAAGGAATCTTTTGCTAATTTTTATTAAATGAATGTTGTCAAGGGCATGCAAGTTTTAAGTTTGGAGTAAAGAAGGGTTAGGAAGTCAAGACACCAGAAATGTATCATTTCATAAATACCACCAAATCATGCATTGGCAACATAGAAACAGATTGGAAATTGTAGTCAGTCCTTGCTCACATCTGTACTTCAAGTCTACAGAGAAAAGGGGTGCAAGTTCATAGAAAGAGGCAGGTGGGAAAAATTAAACACAAAATATGACAGTCTAGTCGTAGAAAATGCCATCAGACAGTGGTTCCAGAGCATCCATAAGCAGCAAACCCTCTGTTACTCTTTCTAGGCTCTTGCCTTGCCTAGGAAATTATGAACTCCACAAAATTATGGGAAAAATGTAATGTTCTGCTAATTTAAGGGGTTTACTACTATATTTAAGTAAGATTATGGATAGCTCCTTAAATCTAGAGTTATTAAATATATGTGTAATGCCCAGCCATTTATAATCTAAAGATCTTAAATTTTTTTCAATGATACAAAAATATGTCTTAGTCTATGTACAAACTGAACACATATCCTTCTTTCCATTACTTTCATTGCAATTCTAAATGACATTTTAAAAGCTCTTTTAACTTCTTTTAGTTATGCCTTGCTTGTTTTTTGAGGAACATCCTAAAATCAAACTGAGATGAGTTAAATGAAAATCATCAAAGTCATAGGTTGGCTAGAAATGACAGTTGAAGATTCAACAGATAGAATTTTTCAGTTTCCCTCATAAAGAACAATGGAGTTTTCCTTTCATTTCCATTAAGAAGATAGAGAGCTGATATATAATTCATTCTTTTGTGGGAAAGGGCATAATCCAAACCTAATTATGACAGTTTTTCTCAATGTCAAGTCTCCATAAATGCCCCCCTGATATGAGAAATAGAAATACTGAATTGTTTGCTGTTTTCATTGTTGTTTTTTGTTTTGTTTTGTTTTGTTTTGTTTTATTAAAGACTGATGTGTGATTGGCATTTGGCTTGGTTGGATGGCAGGACACTAAATGCGGGGCAGTCATTATAGCAATGGATACCCAGCAAATGTGATGGTGCCATGCCTAAGTTCATCAGACTCCACTGCTCACAAGAGGCCCAGGGAAAGAGCATTTTTATTTAATGGTTAGAAAAGAGCTCCTGTTTCATAATGTAGAGTAAGCATTTAGTCCTTGATACCCACAGAGGACTGGTTTTAACCTCTTGAGGCAAATTTCATGGATGTTCAAGTCTCTTGTCTAAGACTGCATTAGCATATATCACATCTTCCCATGGGCTTTAAATCATCTCTAGATTCCTTATAATATCTAATAGGATGTAAATGATATGTAAATACTTGTTACATTGTATTGCTTAAGGCACAGTGACAATAAAATAAAGGGTAGGTTCAATGGAGATACAGTTTAAAAATATTTTGGATATGCTGTTTGTTGAGTCTGAGGATGTGGGGATAATGGGTTATTTTATTCACTGAAAAACGTGGAATTGTCAGTAAGAGTAGGGAGTGGAGTTCAGCATCCATCGTGGCTTTGCCTACAGTTCCTTATGCTGTGATGTTTCTGGGAGAATCACATACCCAGAAGTCGCACCATCACTCAGCCAGTCAGAGATGGGGGATACCAGTACTTGGGAATGGGAGCTTTCTATTTGGGGTTCATAGCTTGCCAATAAATGTGACTGGCAGCCAGAACCACCCTGGGTGCCACTCTCTTTCTCAATTTTGTCACCTTCAAATCCTTCCTTGACTTTATATAAACACCACGTTTTGAAGTGATAGACTTTTAGGATCTCTTGCGTTAATACATCATCAGTATTGTCATTATGATGTATTCACACAATACATCATCATGGGCCTGTCAGAGTTGTGATTTATGAGTCTAAAATGTGTTGTGGTACAGCAAGGCATCAGGGACCTCGCTGGCTGAATGCTTGTTTATTTTTATACTTAAGGGCTTTGAGAGTAAGTTTCAGACCACTTCTCAAAGAAAGGCTTGGAGAAGACATTCAAACAAGACTCCATTTCAAAACACTGGGGCAGCAGAACAGTCACACTTAAGATGTAAAGGTTTATGTTTCCCTAGACCACGTTAAGTGTAGAATCAAATCTCTATACTCCTAGTGACTTGTCTCTCATTGGAAAAATCAGACATTTTCATATATTGTCAGACTCCTATTCAGGAGACACCTAACAGTTAAGCATATGAGGTCCAGTAGGAAAGATATATTTTATTGGCTCTTTCTCATTGCCAAAAGCAATAAGAGTTGTATTGTATTTTATGATAGTAATAAAGGGGATTATTCAGAGAAAATTTGCTTGCAAGGTGGCTAGATGCTACATCATATGCACTCCCTTCCTGAACATCACATTCTTTCATAATGCCCTCAACAAAGTACTAGGCATGCACATACATTGAATACAGTGCCAAGATGTACAGTCATTTTTTGAAAAAGAGGAGGAATGAAAGATGTAAGTAGAGAATTGAGACAAGTTAAAAGCAATGCTGTACCCTCCAATTACAATAGCAGTATGGGGGAAGTAGATTCAGCAGGAAAGCCTTCTGGGAAAGGTGAATTATGGGGCAATGCAGAAAGAACATTAGAAAGGAGATGACAAGCAACATCTAACAGCTCTTCAGCTGTAGGGTGACAGTTCTTCCCAGAATGCATTTTCCCTCACTTGATCGCCAGAGCATTTTCTTAAGATCCAAAACCACATTAAATCAGGAGTCAGCAAACTTGAGCCAATTCAGGCTGTGCCAGGCCTCATTGCACAGTCCACCTCTACCCTTCAAATTTTTTTTCCTAGCTGGCTGCATTATCACTTCCATTAATGACAAAATCTGTAATGATCAGAAAGGCAGAGAGTGCCTTGGCCAAGGGTTCTCTATTTCTGGATCCAAAATCCTGAGGCCAAGATCCAAAACTTGGAAGGTCAGAGCCAATGTTGCCTTAAGCATATCTGTACACTGTGACACACTTTTCTTACTGCAAAAAAAAATTATTTAATATAATTAGCCAGGCCTGGTTCTTTCAGGCTTAATTCATTCTCATGTCTGGGGAGCCGGAAATGTGACTAGTAAAGAATTTGCTAACATGAGAGGCAGGGCCTTTGCCAAAAGTTTGCTAATCTGTAGGTTTATTTTTTTTGTCTCTATATAAAGGGAGTTTGCAAACTGGTTCAAATTAACCAGGTCAAGTTGTATATTTTATTAACTTCAAAACTTTTTTTTTTATTCCTTTCACATTAAAATAAAAAGTCCGTGGAGTTAGACAGGGTGGTAGGGATAAAGGGATGTTGTCTGCTTAATAAAAGTTACGAGGGGATATGTGTCAGCTGCAGCATTCCCACTTTCTGGCTCTGCCTCGGAGCAGCTGCAACATATCTACTCTAACTCAAGCCTTTTATGACTTTTAGTGACTTCTTTTTCAAAATCTATTTTATTGATTTTTCTAAGACTCTGACCACAGAGTGTTCCATCGAGAAGAAAGAACGCATTCAAACATAGGGAGCCACATTCACCCCCCCCCACAATGGGTCCACGTTTTCAAGACAACTTTCTTGTTACCTTCAGCCTTTTCTGTTGTTTTGCAGTGATTTCTAGACAACTAAAATTACTGTTTTGTCTATGTGTATTACAGTTTAAATTAGCCCCTGTGATTGAAATCTGTTAGTTAAGCGTCCACTGTTTCCAAGGTAGTGTTCAAACTTCCTGGCATGGGTTCAGCATTCTTTTAAATGAATAAGCCCATCTTTATATCCATGTCTCCTAACATTTGCTTACCTTAAACTTTAAAATTTTTACTGTATTGATCTACTGACTATCCACAACCTGGCTAGCCTCACTCTTGTCCCACCCCTTGTGAACACTCAACACTGCTTACTTCTTCCTCCTCCTGTCTTTTATGTCTTCCATGCATTTTGCTTATCTCATTCTTTGTCTCCCAAGTCTCACCCAAACACCATCTCTTTTGAGATTGAGCCTCTAGCCACTGACCTGATGTGATGCAAATGTATAACTCATCCAAATGACCAGTCTTTTCATAGTCCTGACCATTTTACTCTGGGAATTGCAGTACACTATAAAGTAAGTCCCTGGCCAAGCAACTGGCCTTTGAGAAAGACTTTGATTCTCAGTTAATTTTCTCCATATCTCATACGATACCTGGAATGTTCAGCCTTCACACAAATACACATTGAATAAATAAGCATAAAAATATTTAAATAATCCATGTTATGTTCAGGCCCTGCAATAAGCCTCACATTTTAAGTTCCATGCTTTTGTGATTACATTGTTATTTTAAATTCTTCACATTTGAACAACATCCCTTGTCGCCCATGCATTCATTCCTAAAGTATCTGGGTCATTTATAATCCTGCATGGACTCGGTTTCCATTGGCCTTACTCACAGACATACTAATTCCTGAGGAACTCCTGTCCTCCTGTTATCTTTTTCTCTTAATTCCACTAGAAAAGCAGAACAGTGTCTCCCTCTTGTCTTGACCAGCTTTGCGTCTAAACTGCTCTTCCTTTCTTATCCTATTGATTCAGAACATTAGGAGGCCAAATTACCAGGATGAAGTCTTAGCTTTCAGTTCAGCAGAATGTTCACCATGGCTCCTGGCAGGATCAGTCTCCTCCTCTAGAACAAAATTATCTGGCCAGCAGAGTACAAGGCCATGAGAACAGGAAGCAAAGCTTTTTCTAGTGGGTTACCAGGCAAGATGGTGAGTGGTATTATTCCTATTTCTACTCTTTGATTTAAGACCCAGCAATTCCATTCTTAGGCATATACCCAAAGGATGAACTCTCATACCACAAGGACATTTGTTCAGCTATGTTCATAGCAGCATTATTCATAATAGCCAGTACCTGGAATTAACCTAGATGTCCTTCAACTGAAGAATGGATAAGGAAAGTGTGGTACATTTAAACAATGGAGTACTACTCAGCAGTTAATAAAATTGACATCTTGAAATTTGCAGGCAAAATGACAGAACTAGAAAAAAAAAACATCCTGGGTGAGGCAACCTAGACCCAGGAAGACAAATATAATAGGTACTCACTCATAAGTGGATATTAGACATAAAGCAGAGAACAACCAGCCTACAGGCCACAACCCAAGAGAACCTATGTAACAAAGATGACCCTAAGAGAGACATACATGGATTCACCTAGGAAGGGGGAAAAAAAGACAAGATCTCCTTGGGGAACAGGAGGTAATGTGGAAGGGGAAGGGGGAAATGGGAAGAGGAGTGAGGAGAAATGTATAGCTCAGTTTAAAACAATGGCACAAATCAATAGGTAAATTCACACTTTTAAAAAAAGTATAGAAAAAAAGAAAAGACAAGACAAATCCTCCTTTCTATTGCATGGACAGTGTAGAAAAAGCAATTTTTAGTCTGTCTTGGGAAGGGATACCATCCCTCAATAGCATAAAGAATCTATGAAAATTGATCTTCACTCTTCAGTTCTTAAAAATTTCTGAGGTTGTAGCTCTCAAGGAAGAGTTATGGGAGGCGAGTAGATATGCAGAGAGAGAGGCATAAACATTGCCCATCTGGGCCACAATTAACAAATGGACCATGCAAGAAAGAAAGGAAGAAAGAAAGAAAGAAAGAAAGAAAGAAAGAAAGAAAGAGATAGAGAGAGGGAGGGAGGGAGGGAGGGGAGGAGGGAGGGAGGGAGGAAGGAAGGAAGAAAATAAGAAACCTCCAGACTTGACAGAAAACCAGTGCTATGTGAATAAAAGATCATAAAAGGTCAGAGTTCTTTTTTTCCAGCTCTCTGAGTCTCTTCTCTCAGAAGCTCTTCCTTCCTCCTTCCCCCTCCCTCTTTTACTCCCTTCCTCCCCTCCTTTTACCCTCCCTTCTTTTCTTCCTTCCTTCCTTCCTTCCTCCTTTCCTTCCTTCCTCCCTTCCTTCCTTCTTTCTTTCCCTCTCTCCATCCCTCCCTCCCTCTTTCCCACCCTTCCTTTCTTTTTTGCTTTCTTTTCTTTCATAATAAATTGCCTTATTTCTAACAACAAATAAACAAAATTTAAAAGCAAAAGGATTGTTAGCAAATCTAGATTCTATCACATCTATGTTGTTAAGCTGCATGCAAAAAGGCACACCATGTGACTTCCTGAAACCTGAGCTGAGGAAAAGAACAGAACAAACTGGTTGGGAAAAAAACCCATGGGCCTAAACCCAAAAACTAGGATAGGGAGGGGTGGCCTTCCTCAGGGAATGGCAGCTCCAAATAGTGAACACTGAAGACATATATAAAAGTAACATTACATGGATTCAACAAATTACATTTAGGAACATATATGTATATACCAATATATACATGCAATAAGAACTAATGAAAAAGAGGACATAAATTTGAAGGGTAGTTGGAAGGGATACTTTGGAAGGTTTGAAGGGTGGAAAAGAAAGGGAAATGTGATACAATTAAATTTAGATCTCATAAATAAGGAGAGAGACAAGATGAATTAGTCGGATTGTATTCTTTTTAAATTCTTTTGGTGCTTTTAAAAAAATTAATTATCATTGCTTTTAAATTAACCTACATGTTCGCTGCATGTTTGTGGTGTTGTGTACCAAATTACATACAGAATTTGCCAAGAGTAGAACACATCTTTAAAAAGGTGACAAGAAAAAAATTGAATGAAGTCTCTCAGAGCTGTAGGTACCTTTCAAGAAACCACAGCTCAAAAGTTTTGAGGCTAATATAGGCGGGCTATCAAAAGATTGGGCTAGGTCTTGGCCTTTCAAGTTCAGTGCCCTTTTAGTCAAACAGATGTCCAGAGGTTTGAAAGAAGGGCCAGCTAGTATAGCCGAGAAGTGGGCACTGGGATACTGAGCCTCACCCAGAATGTGACAATAGTCCTTCACCAGAAGGAAATGGAAAGAGGACTCCAGAGGGAGATTCTCTAACTGTTGTCCAACTTTACATTAATGCAGGTACTCAGCAAAACTAATTGTCCCCCAGGAACAACTGGAAATAATTTGTGTCATTTTTTTGGTTACTACAATTTTAGGATATATTATTGGTATATACTGAATATATAATGAGCAGAAGATACTGTGTTGCACAGAATGTAATGCTACTAAACTGGCTGGTTTTGTGTGTCAACTTGACACAAGCTAGAGTGATGGGAGATGTCATTCTGTAAATATGTTTCTCTTACTGGTTAATGAATAAAGCCTTGCTGACCAATAGAAAAGCAAAATAGGAGGAACTAAGAGATAATGAGGATTCTGGGAGATGTAGTAGGAGAGAGAAGATGTAGAGACTTGAAAGGAAGATGTTCAGACCCTCTCTCCGGTAAGATAAGAGGTGGAAACACTTAGATTAATAGAAATGGGTTAATATGTAAGACAGAGCTAGCCAATAAGAAACGCTAGTAATAGGTCAACAATTTTATATCTAATATAGCATCTCTGTGTGTTATTTGGGGCTGAGTCGGCTGTGGGATCAGGCTGGTGGGAAAACTGCTTGTAACACTAGAATCATCAGAGAAGAAAGAGATTAAGCTGTGGAAATGTCATCTTGAGATCCATTTGTAAGGCATTTTCTCACTTAATGACTGATAGGGGACGGCCCAGCCCATGCTGGCTGGGACCATCCCTGGGCTGCTGGTCCTGGGTTCTATAAGAAAACAGGCTGAGCAAGCCAGAAAAAGCAAGCCAGTAAGCAGCTCCCCTCTGTGCCCTCTGTGTCAGCTCCTGCCTCCTGGATCCTGCCCTGTTTGAGCTCCTATGCTGACTTCATTTGGTGATGAATAGTAATATAGAAGTGTAAGCTGAGTAAACCCTTTCCTCTTCAACTTGCCTTTCATTCATGGTATTTTGTCTCAGCCATATAAACCCCTAACTAAAACAACTACAAAAAGAATGTTTTAAACTAAAGTGTTATCAAGGTTAAAATCCCCTAGCCTAGTATTCTAAATCTACCAGAAAAAAACTCCTACTTGTTATAACCCCATTCCGTTTGCTATTCTGAACTAGAATTAATGAGAATTATAAACTGTAATGATCCATAGCCAAATACAAAAGAAAACTAAAATGGTTGATGAGAAAATGGCATCATGGTTAATATGGTTAATACCATTCTGAGATAAGAAGCCTGGAAGATTTGTGTCACTAAGAGTGCTCCATAGAAAGCTGGGGGTACTCCCAATAACATTCGTACATGGTGAGAAAACCATACTCCTCTGTGGAGAACTAGTGTTGATTGGTGAATGTAAGGAGAGGGGAGTCCCTGTCTTAGTTCTCCCACAGGTGAACCCAACAGGCTCCAGCCCTGGTTAACTCAGGGAAACGAAATAAAACACGACCTGAGAATTGGAAAGAGACCTCCAGGGAGAAAGGAGTTGATTGAGGATGGGAGACAAGAAAGGGTTGAGGTGAGCATGATCAGTGCTTTATACACACATATGAAAGTGCCAAAGGATAAATCTGGTTGATTAAAAAACTTGAGCAAGACAATAATTAAACCTTGCAACAGTTTTTAATGGTCAGTATATCATAAGCCATACAGACACATTGTGTTTATTTGTATAACAACCATAGGTCCTGGCTCCTTTCTCACAACTCTGCAGTACATTGGAAGATACGTGCTTCAGCCTCATTCTCTGACTGTCCAAAGTACACACTAACCCTTGACATCTAAACCCACAAACAAGCGCTACCCTGACTTGGAACTGCTGCTATGGACAACAATATAAGTGTATAATGTAGGTGAACATAAAGTATCTTTTATAAAGTTAAACAGTGAAACTGAACATTTTTATGCATCTCTTTAAATCACAACCAGAATTCCTTTAGCAATGAGTCCTCCCTTACTTTTAGTGAAGAGCTTGTTTGACTCTTAAACGTGTGCATGTTCGTGTTTTTCCTTATCCTTCTCAAAAATTACATGCCACCTAGTTAACAATAACATAATAAAAATAATCATTTTCTAGTCATCTGTTTCCACATATTTCTCTCGAGTTTGTTTATAAATATAAAAATTCCTTTCTTTGCAAATAAGTTTGCAAAGCTTATGAATGGATACATCAGAAAAGCAAAACAGAATGAACAAGAGTAAAAGCTCTGCCAGTGGGTTGTGAAGGGTTTTGCATAAAGGGGTGATGAACACAGTACTCTCCTGTTAGATGCCTGCTGTGGAATAGCAGAGGGAAGACCTGCATTTCCACAACTCGGTAAGATTTTACACTGGGATGATCTACTGGTTGACTAGCTTCCTGTTTTACAAATCAAATCACTATTTTGCAACCAAATGACTGTAGATTTTGAAATTCTTAGCTGATTTAAAAAATGGAAGACTTATGTAAGATGACAAAATTTTTCAGAACTGTACCTTGTTGATTACCATAGCAAGTTAAAATTTTCCTTAGGATAGATCATTTTCAACCCCTGCCCTAATGTACACAGTGTATGTGATGGAAAGGGGTGGAAGGAGACAGGAAGTAGATGAGTTGCCAAGGTCTGAAGGCTCCTTCTTCTCATAGCCCTTCACCTGGAGCCACATCAATTCTGTTTTATTGTATGCCTCCGTAAGACTACCTTACAACAAAAGATTTTCCCAAGTAAAAAAATTTGAACACCATTGCCCTAAGGGAAATTAGGCAGCAGACGTAAAGAAATATAATATAGGTCAAATTTTATCACAGCAAATACTATTATGACACAAATCCCTGTATAGCAAAAGATTTCTGAGCCTTAGGCAATAACCCATTTGTCTTAAGAAATATGCAATACAACAAAATAAAAGAATCTGGGCAATGTTTTTATTATTATGGCCTTTGACCTGTATTTCTTGCTTGTGGAAGAATGGATCTCTGTGTTGGAATTCAGTGTTCCTGGCTTCCTCTAGGTATGGCTGCTTTATTTCCAATCTGTCTGATGTGAACCCAGTGTTTGTGATGAAATCAAAGATTGAAGCCATTAAGCTAGGACGAGAAATGTGCTTATATAGTCCTAAATGATCGCTACTTAGCTATGATTAGAAAATAAGGGAATTAATCATCACTAAAGTAATATGGAGTCCCTCGAAGGCAAGGCAACTAGAAGCTACCTAATATTCCTTCCCTGTCAAAACCTGAGTTTTATCTGCATACAGTGACATCTGAGATATAGATGATTCTCGAGAGTTCCTTGCTATGAGGTACAGCCAAGGCAATGTAATAATTAAATGGGTGACTCTAGAGAAGGCTGTTTATGAGAATCAACCTCAAAAAAAAAAAAGTTGCCATCTTCCCATTTTGTGGTTGAGAAGTCAAGTGTCTTAGCTACAACTCTTGAGTGTCACCTGAGAAATTTTGTTGTCCTTGAGAATGGAAGCCATGTATTGTAAAG
Organism: Cricetiscus sungorus; assembly: GCA_030556225.1. Classification (NCBI taxonomy): domain Eukaryota; kingdom Metazoa; phylum Chordata; class Mammalia; order Rodentia; family Cricetidae; genus Cricetiscus; species Cricetiscus sungorus. Next base: position 10,867,884 of record JANBXA010000491.1, read on the forward strand.
CACAGAAACAGGAACGTCAAGTTCCTCAAGCCTTTGGAATGCCACCTGCCAGCCTTGTTTGCTGCTTACACTGAACTACTACTGTGGAAGACTACACACTTGTGTGATATATGCACTGTACTTGGTACTAACAGCCAATATATATTATGCCTCCCTTCCTTCTAGACTTCGGGATTATATGGCTTCTATTTATCTACTCATCCAGCATACAGTATGTACCTTTTTTTTATATATAAAGACAGTTATTTTCAGCATTTGAGATTTTAGTATTTAAGATAAATAATATCTTTTCTTCATGAAACTCTCCTTGATTCTAGTTAGTCTAACACACAGTTTAGTGGTTTTTTTTTTTTTTTCAGGGGTGGGGGCATTTTGAGACAGGATTCCTCTGTGTAGATTTTTTAATGGAGATTAAAGGAACAAATTAAAGAATACTTTAAAATTCTAATGCAGCTTATTGCATGCGATTTTCATTTTGTAACAATTTAAATTTCATTTGACTTTATTGAAATATAATTGATTCAATAAGTTGCACATTTTAGTCATATAATTTCATAAGGTTTTAAACATGCAAATATCTATGAAACCATTACCACAATCAAGATAGTAAATACATCCATCATCCCTAATAGTTTCCCTTTGGGTTTATAAATCTCCCCTTCCCAATTTCCCAACTTCCCATCCTATTCTGTGGCAGTCATTCATCTGTTTCCCTTCCCTAGAGATTCCCTTCTCATTTTTACTTTCATATAAATAAATACATTAGTGTTTGTTGATCAACAGTTCTCATGGAGAAATACATAATAACTGAAGATATCTACTTAATGGATAGGGAGGAAAGAGCCCTTTATGTTTACCTTTTCATTGTATGATAAAATAAATCTTCTCACTTGTAGGTATGGATATATTCCAGCTGGAACAATTTTAAAGGGATCCCCACTTACAAGACACATTCTGGCTCTTGACTTTGCATATACTTCTCCACATATACAGTCAGAGTATTCATATACAGTAGCTTGTTTTAAAAGAACTTCAAATGCAAACATATTTGTAGTTTTTATATTATTAAATATTTTCTCTTAATGATATGAACTGGTCTGATTGGTAAGTTTCAACTCAAGCACACTGTAACTGTTGGATCTTTGTAAGGAGCATGAGCAAAGTAGAGGTTTCCAGCTAGTAATATTTCACACAACTATGAGATTTTTTTAATACATATATGTCCTTAATATTGCATGGTATATACTGAGGCTAAATAAAATGTTTTTGTAATCTGGAATTGAAATTTGACTGAATATTCTGTATTTGTGTTTGCTAAGACCAGCAATTGTAAAGGATATATGGGATTGGGAACTTGATGGATTTGGTGGAGGACAGAGGATAAGAGTTCCCTTGATGATGGAGTGGACCCACTCACAAGCCAATGAAATTAGCAGTCTGTAATTGCTAAAGCGTAAATGCAAAAGGTTTGTACAACCCTTGAGTGGAGTGACTTTACCTCACTTTAAGTGACTTCTGTGGTTTCCTGTTCTAGCATAAGTCTAGATGCTATTCTTCCAAGAACCTTTTCAAACCAACATGGCTCCAGCCCTGGACCTCCTGGGAAGCCATCCCATGCAAATTAATTCTTGCTTTATCTGCTAAGAAATTGAACACCTCAGAGTCAACAAGGAATTCCACTCCCCAAGATGTGCTTGGGTTGTCCCCCCTCACCTCTGATTTTGGGGGATAAATCATGATGAAGAGCCCTTTCTTCCACTAAATAGACTCTAAAAAGGCACCCCTAAGAAGGTGCCAAATCCTTGAATAACATTGTCCCTAACTAAATGGGAGTGATTGACACTCATGAAAGGTTTCATCCCATTCGATGGGGAAGCAATTGACATAAATTTCCTCATTAGCAATTCCAGATCTCCATCATGTATGACCTTCCACGACACCTTTCAACTTCTTCCTAGTCATTCTCCATGAGTGACCTGCTACTGAGGACTAGAGTATGGAGGAGGATACAAAGTTAAGTTTTCAGAGTCCTTCTCTCTGATGTATTTTTATTTTTACTCTGGGACCACATCTTACTTAGGGTTTTCTTTGCTGTGAAGAGGCACCATGGCAATGGCAACTCTTTTAAAGAAATCATTTAATTGGGGTTGCTCACTTACAGTTTCAGAGGTTCAGTCCTTTATCATCATGATGGGGAGTATGGTGTGTAGTTCTCCAGACATGGTGCTGGAGAAACTGCTGAGAGTCCTACATCTTTCAAGCAACATAACAGGAAGTTGACTAACAATCACACTGAGGAAAGACTGAGCAAAATAGTGTCCAAAGCCATCCCCCACAGTGGCACATTTCCTCCAACAAGGCTACACTTCCTAATAATGTCATTCCCTTTGGAGGAGGCCACATTCTACTTCCTGACACACACAGGCTTATAGTCATATAATAATGCAAAAATCATGCATTCAATACAACTTCAAAAGTTCTCATAACAGTCTCAAACTTGCTTCAAAGTGCAAAGTCTAAAGTCTCTTCTGAGACAAATGCCAATCTATTAACTGTAATCCCCCTGTAAAATCAAAATAAAAAAGCAGATCACATACTTTTAACATATAATGGTGCAGGATATACATTACCATTCCAAAATGCAGGGAAGAGGTCATAGTGAGGGAATACCAGACCAAAACAAGGCTGAAAACCAGTTGGGCAAATTCTAAATTCTGTATCTCCATGTATGATGACAAAACACTTTTCGCATTTCCAATTCAGCTTTGTGATGGCAGCACATGTCTTTATCTTGGGCTAGTTCCACTCCCTATTAGTAGCTCTCCTTGACAGGTATCTCACAACTCTGGCATCCTCAACATCTTGGGTTCTCCAAGGCAATCTGGACTTCAACTTTGCAGCTACATGCAATGGCCTCACAATCTGACCTCTATTCAGAGACTCACCTGGCACATGCCTGGCCTCAGAAGCTTTATTCCAAAACTCCTTTCTTCTATCCATAATTCTAAAGACAGAACGACATGACCAAAGCCACCAGATTCTGCTGCTTGCTGGGGGCTGGAACATTGACCCCTTGCACAATTACATTTTCATCAGCTTCTGTCTTTCATTGCCTACGCTTGGCTGCTCTGAATCTTGCTCTGTAGACCATACTGGCTTCAAACTCACAGATCTACCAGCCTCTGCCTCACCAATGGGAGCAATTAAAAATGTGGCCCATCACTCTGGCTCTAAGATTTTGTTTTAGTTCCTTTTCATACTTGGAACTTAGCTGGTTGGGATCTTGTCCTGAGGTCACCAATCCCTTTATTGCATTTCTTAATCCTTTATCTCCTTGAATAAAAAATTCAGCTCTATTCCACTTCCTGGTGCTCTTTTCTCCTTAAAAATTTCACATTGTAATTTATCCTGCTCAGCTTGCTCCTTTTCATTATAAATTTTCATTAGAGTAACCACTAAAAAAAAATCACACAACAGAGTCTATACTAGGCTATTTTGACATTTTTGTCTATCAACGGAATTAATCCAAAATTCTTCGCTTTAACCTCAGGCAGACTCTTTGGACAAAGGCAAAAAGCAATCACTTCTTCACCAAAAATACCACAAGAATGATCTCTACACAACATACTAAGATTCCTCTCCTCTGAAACCTCTTGAGTAAGCTGCTGACAGTTTAAATAACTCTTAGCACATCTGTCTTCGATGTTCCAACTAGTATGGCCATTAAGCAGTGCTTAAGGCATTCCATTGCTCTCCAAACTCAAAGTACCAAAGTCCAGCAAACACATAGTCAGGCAATATCCTAATCCCTAGTACAAACCTCTGTCTTAGTTACAGTTTTTAATTGCTGTGAAGAGACACCATGACCATGGTAACTCTTATAAAGAAAACATTTAATTGGTTACTCCCTTACAGTTTCAGTGGTTCAGCCCGTTATCAGCATGACAAGCAGCATGGTATACAGCCAGACGTGGTGTTGGAGAAACAGCTGAGAGTCCTATATCTTACGAGCAACAAAAAGTAGACTTATAGTCATACTGAGGGAACCTTGAGCAAAAAGAATGCTCAAATCTCACTCCCCACAGTGACACACCTCCTAATAGTGCCATTCCTTTGGGGTCCATTTTCTTCCAAACCATCACGGACCCCATTCTAAATACATCAGTGCTGTATTAGACTTCCAATTTTCCAACTGTGCATCTGCTTAACTATGTAAGGAGATAGATGTCTAAAAAGCAAAACATAGCCCACACCATTAAGCCAATAGATTTCTGTTTCCTTGTGTTTTGTAGCTCTTTGAATGACCCACCAAGGTGAAAAGCTTACTGCCATTGTCTAACCTCTCAAGAATAAGGTCACAGAGTGCTTTGGCCCTGTGAAGTAAGCACATGAAGCTCTTTGTCTCTCCCATAGACAGCGCTGCGCAACCGAGTGGCCTGGGCTTATATAGAAAACAAATATGATTGTGAGATTTGAGTAGTATGAGTCATTATCTCCCTCTTATTTCTTTCCTCTAAACCCAGCCACCAATTTAACCCAAGTACTTAAAACATCTATGACCGGTACCTTGAACTAGAAAGATTTCAAGCAGAAATTATATTAGGGATGTTGGCTATTAAATCCCCATGCTGCTACCTACTAAGTGACAAATCATAAGTTAAGAAAGTTAAGAAAATGATGCTTTCTGACTGTCTTAAAGAGGTTTGTGTTCTATAAAGTCATTGCAGTCTCTCTTATTTCTTTGATTCTTTCCTTATGTCTCATATTTGGAAAGTGCTCAGTACTTAACTTATTTTCCAAGAAAGGACTGCAGAAATACTGACTGGTCATCCCTGCATTGCTAGACACACAAGTACTTTATATTTCCTACCCAAAGGTGAACCAAAAGTGATATTTGAGCAAGTTTCCCAGGAAATATTTTCCATACCCTTAACTCTCTAGTGTTAGTGGCATCTCTCATGTTCTCTTTAAGAGTTTTAATCAAACTTCTTATCATTACAGCACCAACATGAACAAACTAATTTCAAAATTATTTTTGGAGAAATAATTTCAAGTCCCTACTTAAAAAACAGACAAACAAACAAAACCAGAGTAAGTTCCAGCTCACTCAAGGAAAGACAATGAGCTGTAGGAAGGCAATGAACTAAAAACTGATACCTGGAAAATAATACTTCCCTGGCCTATGTATGTTACTACTCATGGCAGCCATGCAAGCTGTTGCTCACAGAGACACCTGTTTAAGTATAAAAGAAAATAGCAAACAAAATTAAGCAGGAACAATGAGTAAGCAGTCATCAAATAAGCCAGGTCACAAGCTTGAGCTATAGGATGAAGCGAGTCAATTTTCCTTCTGAAATGTCAGACCTAAGGAGAAAAAAGGTCCATGGTGGGTGTTGAGTGTTGAGCTTGAGCCAAGCCTTATTTCTTATTCTTCACTTCACATCTCTGTTTAGAATGGTGGGCATCCTTTGTGCACCTTCTCACCGTACCTCTCTTTAGCTGGTGTTTCTAGCCCCATCTCCACTCAGGTATCCAGTTCAGGAAATTTCCTTCTCCTCATAGCCAGCTGCCACTTTTGTGACAGCTTTCAGAGCTCTGTCACAGAATCTGTTATTCAGAGGGAAGTGTGGATGCTATGTCCTCGTCCTTTCTAGGGCATCATTTTCCTTTCAGCTAGAAGGAAAAAAAAGAGTGATAAAATAATGGGAGGTCGACACAGATGTCTGTTCTTCATAGCTGGACCCTGTCCTGTTTCTCATCTTGTCCAGCTACCTATTGCCATTGTCAGTCAGCCTTTAATCACAATGACATATTGTACAAGTTGATTCATAAATAGCCAGTAGCTTATATGACCCTCTCCTGAATCTACATGAGTTGGTTCATAAGTTATCATTTATACATGTAGTGCTTTATTTGACTCTCACATCTATGATAGGTAGATTTACAATAAATGATACTGAGTGTACAAGTAACAGTGACACTCAGACCTGCAACCCACTCCAATTCTATTCTGCTTCTTAGAAAAATCCTGTATTCATAAATGAAAAAAAATCTTAGCAACTTTTCACGTTTTTTTAAATATCTAAATTGTGTTTGAGATACCAGAAATCTAGTGGCAGTATGGGACAAGCATCATGGACAACACTGTGTCCAGAAATGAAACTGATTTAGCTTGATGGTAACAAGAAAAGGAAAAACTGCTAATTACAGAAACAATGTAGTGTTTAAATCGCTCTTATACCTGCGATTTCTGTATATCAGCTGTGATGCCAGCAAATCCATGTCTCTTCTAGCCATGTATCTATGGGTGGGACATAAGCATATCCAGTGTTATGACTTGGACCTAAGGGAATAAGATATGCTTTCAGTACTTGAATCTTTAGGAGACACATTAAGAATATCTTGTTAAAATGACAGATACTCAAAGGATTTTACATGAACATTATTAAAAAAAGAAAATTAATGGAAATAAAAACTCACTTGGGAAAAATAATTAGACTAATTGGAAGTTCCTTTTTGTTCTCAATTGTGGCTGCCAAAAAACCTGAGTTAACTACCTCCAAAAGACTTGTAATTATATTTCCAAATGCAGATGCCATATATAGTCATTTAGTACTTTTGGATCCATGTTGGATGCTGATGAATTTATAAATAATTCTTTTAAGTACACAAATTTTAAGTTCATTTAGACAGGTACCAGAGTGTATCATATGCCAACAAACTGTCAAAAGATTTGACAAGGAAGCAACAAATTGTGGTAATGATTTAAGAAGAGGAAAGGTTTTTGTGTGACATAAAATTCAATGCCAAGGACAATCACCAGCTCCATCAATAATAACTCACTTTTTAATACCAACAAAAATATTAGAAAATAATTTGTATTTTTCTGGGGATGTCATTTGCCTTGCTAAGAAATTTAGTCTTGTATTACCATGCTTGACTTAGTCTTAAACACTACTGGAATTATGAGTGATGAAGGTGTAGGAACCACAGTCTAGATTCTGATTCTCAGGTTTGAGTTGAAAGACTATGACAAACTCAAATAATCTTTGTTAAAACAATATAACTACAGAAGAGACTGGAGTCAGGAGATGAGCATGCTAATGCTGTCCCAAACCAGGTTAACTTGGGGATCTAGAGATGGCTCAGTATCAGTTCTCCTGGGTTTCCCCCCAAACCCCTGCCCAGAGAACTTGGGTTAGATATGCAGTTCATAAATGGTAGCTCATAGTAATCTATATATTCAGTTCCTGCCTTCATGGGCAGCAAGAGCTCATATGGTACAGACATACATGCAGGCAAAACATCCCTGTATTGGCAGTTTGTCAGTCACTTTTCTCTGTGTCCTACAGACTGTCTGGAAGAGTCTTCTACAAAACAAGAACCCTACAGCAATATCCATCTTGTTTCAGTAATCATCTTTCTGTGGGTCCTGCATGTCCAATTTATACAGCATAAAGTCAAACAGTACAGACAAGAGCAGTATCTTGCCCAAATGGCTAGTCTTGCAAAAGCAAACTCCATAACAAGTTTCTTCAGTGCCCATTTTCCTCTCAGATGTAATTGGTGTTGCCAGGAGCAGTTGTGTCTCATAGTCATGAAAAACCCTCAACCTTTTTAAATGCCATTTTCTGAAGGTCTTTAAAAGGTTTGAAGACTATCTAGCCATCTCAAATATATCTCTGTGTATCTAGAAAACCTAACTAACTTAACTATAAGTTTTGACTATTATAGGTAACTAAAATCTGTAGTAAATTATAGATTACATTTTTAAATGAGCTGTATAAACACAATACCTAAACAAGAGGAGAAATATATTTATCACAAAGTTGACCTTAAAATTGTGTCAATAAATGAAAATCCATTCCAAAACAAAGTATTCCTTTTTATACCATAATCCCCTTTTTACCTTTAAAAAGAGATTGGCTTTGATCATTAACCATTTATAATCAACCCCATTTAAAGGAAAACAAACATTTATAGACAATATTTGGGAATTTGGGAGTCATTCTTTCCAAACTGCCACCTGCTGGTAGGGTGTGCTGTCTTGGGGATTCTAAGAAGACACAGAAATCATGGCTGTGGTGGTCTGAAAGGCTGCCTTGACTCAGCTGTTTTGAATGTTGCATCACCTGGGACATTGTTTCAGAGGGTCTTGCTTGATCAAACTATGTTAGTCTGAAAGGAATCCACAGCTTTTCATTTTCTGTGGAAACAAAAATAGAAATTCTTTTCCCCAGTAACCTACTCTTAGACTTAAATTTTGAAATTAAAGCATATTTAAATATATAAATTGGATTAATTCAGCAGCATCGATAATCAAGTGTACTGTAGCAATTGTTGTTCCTTCCTTAGCAACTAAGCAATTCAAAAACAACACAATAGCATACAGTATCCAGACTTTCTGTATGCTTTACATTTTTGTGTGAATTTTTTTCCTCCTATTTTTTCGTTTTTTGAGACAGGTTTTCTCTGTATAACTTTTGCCTGTCCTGGAGTTAACTCTGGTTACCAGATTCACTTGGAAATCACAGAGATGTGCTTGTCTCTGCCTCCCAAGTTCTGAAAATAATGGTGTGTGCCACCACCCCCAGTTACTCCTTTTCTTTCTATATTTTTAAGCCATTTTGTCTTGTTCCCTCTTCTCTCCCAAGCCTACATATATTTTAAAACACACTGTAAACATTTAGAGGTTTTTTTCTTAATCTGAATCTGTCTTTACTATAAGTCTTTATCTTTTTATGGCCACAAGTCTTTTATCTGCTAAATAACATTTGTACTTGGGGCATATATGTTCGGAATTGAGACTTTATCTTGATGGATTTCTTCTATGATGAATAAGAAATGACCTTCATTTCTTTTGATTCATTTTAGTTTAAAGTCTAATTTGTTAGATATTAGGATTGCTATGCTCACTTATTTCTTGGGTCCATTTGATTGGAAAGTCTTTTCACGACCCTTAACTCTGAGGTAACTTATGTCTTTGAAGTTTATGTGTGTTTCTTGTATGCAGCAGAAGAATGTATTCTGTCTTTGTATCCATTCTGTTAGCCTGTGTCTTTTTATAGGCGAGTTAAGATCATTAACATTGAGGGATATTAATTACAATTGATTGTTAATTCTTGCTTGTTTTGGATTTGGTGGTGGTGGTGGTATTATGTGTGGATTTCCCCCATTTTTCTTTTGGCTGTTGGTAAAGTGGGATTATCTATTGACTATGTTTTTGTGGGTGTAGTTGACTTCCTTGGGTTGGAGTTTTTCTCCCAGAACTTTCTGTAGGGCTGGAGTAGTTGATGAGTATTGTTTAAATCTGGTTTTGCCATGGAATGTCTTGGCTTCTCTTTCAGTAGTGATTGAAAGCTTTGCTGGGTATAGTAGTCTAGGCTGGCATCCATGGTCCCTTAATGTTGGTAGAATATTTATCCACAACCTTATGGCTTTCAGAGTTTTCATGGAGAAGTCAGGTATAATTCTGATAGGTTTGCCTTTATATGTTACTTGGCCTTTTTCCTTTGCTGCTCTTAATATTATTTCTTTATACTGTAGTTTTGTGTTTTGATTATTATGTGGCAAGTTGACTTTTTTGTGGCCCATTCTATTTGGTGTTCTGTAAGCTTCTTGTACTTTTATTGGCACATCTTCCTTTAGGTTGGAAAAGTTTTCTTCTGTGATTTTGTTGGATATATTTCCTCACCTTTGAGTTGGATTTCTTCACCTTCTTCTATACCTATCATCATTAAGTTTGGCCCTTTCACAGTGCCCCATATTTCCTGGATATTTTGTGTTAGTGATTTGTTGGTGGACTTAAGCTTTTTCTTTGGTTGATGAATCTATTTCTCCTAGCGTATCTTCAACACCTGAGATTCTCTCTTCCATCTCTTGTATTCTATTGGTTATGCTTACATCTGCAGTTCCTGATAATTCATCTAGCTTTTCTATTTTTCCAGCGTTCCATCAGACTGTGGGTTTGTTTGTTTGTTTTCTCTTTCAGCTTTCAAAATTTCAATTGTTTCTTGCAATTTTTGGTTTGTCTTTTCTTCTATTTCTTTAAAGGATTTTCTCATTTCCTCTTTTAGGGTCTCTATTATCTTCATGAAGATGTTTTTAGGGTAGTTCTCTTCTGATTCATCTGTGTTGTGATGTTAAGGTCTTGCTGATGTGGAGTTCCTGGGAACATCATATTGATCTTTCTGTTGTTGACTGTGTTCTCATACTGTCATCTACCAATCTCTTCTTCCAGTGCATACTTGTGGGGTCTCTCCCTCTCCTGGTGGGTACTGGACCAAGGTTTTCTTCCAGAGGGTGCAAGCAAGTCTAATACTCTGATGGCTGTCCTCTTCCAGTTGGTGGAGGTGACACTAGGATGCTGGTAGACTCTAGATAGGCTGTCCATGGGGACAGGCACCCCTATATGCATACCCCAGTCTTCAGGAGGTTCTAGGCAGTGTGCTAGAATGCAGACAAGAAACAGGCCCATGCTTACCCACCCCCTCCCGTGAGCGGAGGTGGGAATAGGGTTCTGGCAGACACTAGGTAGGCTGGTCTGTGGGGGCAGGCTCTCCTGCATGCAGTCCCCAGTCCTCAGGAGGCTCTGGCTAGTGGTGTTACGTTAGTCTCTGTGTGATTGGAAAGTATAGAGCTTTTCTGATGTATTGTTTGGAGTAGTCTGTGAGGTTGGACCACATCAGCTAGCAATTTTGAAGTTATTCTAATGAAGAATTTTGAGAAAACTGCAACAGAAGCATTCTGAGAAACAGGATCATCTGAGCTACTTCTCTTTATTGGTATCTGGTCCATTTTTTTCTGAAAACACATAAACTTTTAAAGGTAACATATATATCTGCATTCACACAAGTTGGGAATGTATGGTTTGCACAAGTCAGTTAAAAGTAATTTTTGTTCTATGTCTGAGAAGGTAAAAGGCATCTATCAACTTTATAAATTTATTTGAACTGTAAAATTAAACCTCTATCTATGTCATATGAAAGGATGGCATGTATTAATAAGTTATGAGGTCTTTGTTGCCAATAACTTTTATATGTTTCATCCAGTCTCAGAGCTATTCTCATAATAGAGGGACCAGCATATATGTCACCTGCCCTGTAGTCTTTGTTTCTTTGTTCATGTCTGTAGCCAAGAAATTTCAGGAAGTCTCTCCCAATCAAATCTTACTTTCATTAATTTTGAAAAAAACTATAACTTTTTATTTACTGTGGAAACGAAAGCATGACATCTCCACCACTGTAACACATTTCTCAACTTCCATTCTGAAACCAAGACATCTCTAAAGAGTATAGGCTGGTTTAGTTCACAGCAGTCCCTTCTATAATGTCTCTCAGTCGCTGCTGTTCACTCATCAGTATTTAAAAAATTCAAAGTCAACAAAGCACCATACAGGATCCAGATGTCCTGTGCATTTCCCATCCCTCCATGGCTTATTTATTTTATATTACTTTATTCTTTCTTTAAAGCCTTTATTGTTTAATACTATTTATTTTTTATAACTATTTATACATATTTTCTCCCCTCCCCCAGACATTTTTGAACACACTGTCTGGACCTGGCTTTACTAAGTGCCTGCAACGTTCTATGACCACATGAGACAAATCTTAAACTGCCATGTCAGTCGCCACAGAGATCAGCTTAGTGCATGACACTGGCACTGGTCCTGGTGTATGGTGCTGATGTCTGGTGGCTGGTGGCTGGTTTCATCCCACAGGGAGTGACCTGAAACTGTGTCTCTTTATGCTAACCAGCACCAACCCACTTGAGAGACTGCAGGACATGGAGTCCACATCCAGCTCCTTGTCCAAAAATTTTCTTAGCTTTCCTAGGCCTTATGTTTGGATATTAGAGCCTCCATATTGGATGCCATATGTAATGAGTCATTTTATGTTCCATTTGCAAGCTCCCAAATAATGACACTGAGTCTTCTTAATTATGAAAGTTCAGCCTTAGTTTACACTTGTTTTACCAGCTCTTATAACTCAACTTAACCCATGTTTTTATTAATCTACATTCTACCATGTAGTTTTTTTACCTCTTTTTTATTCTGTATGTCTGATTACCTCCATGTTTTGTTAGTGTCTTCTCTGCACCTCGACTAGTTCCTCTTATTTCTTTCTCTGCCTTGAAGTCCTGCCTATACCTCCTGCTGAGCTTTTGGCCCTTCAGCATTTTATTAAATCATTCACAGAAATATATCTTTACACAGTACACAAATATCCCACAACAGAACAAAACAACTGGGGGGGGAAGTAAAGGTAATGATGCCTAATGATATTCTACTATACTCATAGATTGTTGCCTGGCCCAATTGTCATCAGAAAAGCTTCATTCAACAACTGATAAAAACAAAAGCAGAGAACCACAGCCAAATATCAGGCCAAGCTTTGGGAAGCCAGAGGGGTAACCCACAGAGTTCACTAACCTGGCTTCATAGGGGCTCACTAAGACTGATGTGCAACTAGAGATCCTGTGTGAGATTGACCTCTGAATTTATGTTGCAGTTGTGTAGTTTATTTTTTTCTTGTGATACTCAAAACAGTGAGAACCTCTGCCTCATTTCCCAGCTTTTGGGATCCTGTTTTAGTTAGGGTTTCAATTGCTGTGAAGAGACACCATGGCCACAACAAATTTTATAAAGGAAAACATTTAATTGGGGTGGCTTAAAGTTTCAGAGGATTACTCCATTATCATCATTGTGGGAACCATGGTGGCAGGCAGGCAGACATGGTGCTGGAAATGAGCTGAAAGTTCTACATCCTAATGTGCAAGCAATGGGAAATAGAGTGTGATACTGGGCATAGCTTGAGAATAGACTTCAAAGTCCACCCACACAGTGACACACTTCCTCCAACAAGGCCACACGTCCTAATGTTCCAGTTCCTTTGGGGTTCATTTTCTTTCAAACCGCCACAAACCTTATTCCTTATACTGGGTTACCTTGCCCAGACTTAGTATAAGAGGCAGTGCCTAGTCTTACTTCAACTTGATATGCCATATTTGGTTGATATCCATGGGATGCCTTCCTTTTTCTGAATAGAAAGGGAGGAAGAGTGGATGGGGGAGCAGAGAGGGGTGATAATGAGAGGAGAGAAATGATGGAAAACTTGTCAGGATGCAATGATAATAATAGTAATCATCATCACTTATATAAAAAAAGAAAATGCCTTCAAATAATCATAACCAAAGAAGTTAAAGATCTTCACAACAAAAACCATAGCATACAAAACAAAGAAACTGAGGAACAAAACACAAAAAAAGACTTCTAGGTTCAATGTTGGTGTGGTTTATATTGTGAAAATGTACATCTTAGCAAAATCTACCAATAGATTCACTGCAATCCTAGCAAAAATCCTAATGCAAGTCTTTACAGAAGTAGAAAAATATCTTAATATTTATACGGAACCAAAACCAGCCCCTGACAGCCAAAGCAATCCTGAGCAAAAAGAATAGTTGTAGGAGTCATCATACCAGATATTAAGTTATATTACAGAGTCGTAGTAACAAGAACAGCATGGTACTGGTACAAAAACAGAGATATAGATCAGTGGAATAGAAAACCAAGACAATAGTTCCTACAATTAAAGCCAAATGACTTTTTTAGAATGATGCCAAAAAATGACATTAAAGAAAGGGAAGAAGCTTCAACAAATGGTGCTAAGAAAACTGGATGTCCACATGTAGAAATATTAAAGTTGACCTCATCTTTTATTTATGCCAAAAAAAAGTCAACTCTGAATAGGCAATATCAACATAAGGCCTGGAATTCTGAAAGTGTCTGAGGAAAGAGTAGAGAATACACTTCAAGATTGACATAGAGGGCAAGAACTTTCTGGCTAAGATTCCAGTCACTGAGGGAACTAAGCCAACAATAAACAAATATGATGTTGTGAAAGGAAAAGGCTTCTTACAGAAAAAAGAAATTGTTCACTGAGTGCACAGGTAGCTCCAAAATAGGAGAAATTGTCTGCCAGTTATATATCTAACAGAGCATTAATATGTAGAATATACTAATGACTCAAAAGAATCTAAACATCAAGAAAGCAAGCAACTCAATTTTTCTAAAAAACATGTATTAAGTAGAAATTTCTCAAAAAAAAAACAAAACAAAACAAAAAAAAATCAACATACAGCTAGCTAGAAAACACTTCTAAAAGTATTCATCATTTAACCACTGCAGAAATATAGATTAAAACTACTTAGAGATTCCATCCTATCCCAGAAAAGCAATCTTCTAGAAAACAAATGACAACAAATGATGGGAAGAATCTTGGAAAAGGAGAATTCTCATTCATTGTTGTTCTGAGTATAAATGGAAATAAGATAGCAGTTTCTCAAAAAATAAATAGAAATAGGATTTTCAAATAACCCAATAATACCATTTCTTGGGTTTTTACCCCAAAGACTCTACAGAGTTTCCTTCTACAGAAATGCTTGCACATCTGTAGTAGCATCTGGCCTTGCCAGTGTATTTGCGTTAGTGAACACACCCCTTTGGGCATGGCTTCATGTGTGGACCAGACCTGAAAGAGGAAAGTGTGAGGAGGGCTCTCTCACATTCTCTCTCTCTCTCTCTCTCTCTCTCTCTCTCTCTCTCTCTCTCTCTCTCTCTCTGTCTCTCTCTCTCTTTCTCTCAGGTCACAGATTTCAATGGAAGGGCAGAGAAAGGCTCAGAAGTTCTTTATTATAATCTGTGTAAGATGTTCCCCAATAAAATTTATCTAGGGTCTAGTGAACTCATTATTCCCACCTTCACACATCTATATTCATTTTCATTCTATTTACAATAGTTGGGAAATGGAATTCTTCTGATAATCATTAACTAATAAATGGTTAATGAAAATATGCTATACATAATGGAAATTTATTCAACTGTAAAGAAAAATGAAATTCATAGGAAAAAATAGATTTGTACTGGACAATGGTATACTTAGTGAGAGAATCCAGATTTAGAAAGGCAATGGCTGTACATCTGTCTCATATACAGATCATAGCTACAAATTTTTGGAATGGTGTGTTTAACCCAGAATGTCTTTAGAAGCTGGGAAGACAAAAAGGGTCCTTTGCATGGGGAGCAAGTTAAGGACACATCTCACATGAAATTGGAAAGAGGGAAGTGTTCAGGGAAAGGCAAAAGAGGAGAGAATAAAACAAAAAAGGGAGGAGTGACCAAAACTAAGGATTTATGGAAAGCCATATAAAAACCTATTATTTTATAAAGTCATCAAAGGTGTAATTTTTAAAAGAATTTGAATGGAGGCACCTTGCAGGGGTGGGTAGTTGTACTCTCAGAAATCATACGTTATTAAATAAAAGTATCAGTGCCACATTTGAACTCAGAGATGCTGAGGCCATATGCACAGGGCTTGCATGGGCTGCACCAGACAGGGTCTTACAACTGTAAGGAGAAATGGACACGTGCTCCATCTCTAACCCACTGATAGCTACTTACAAGAGAAAATTTAATTTTCTCTAAGGGAGTCTCTCTGCAAAAGCAAGCTACTCTCAAGGGTAGGCTGTAAGCCTAGCTATAGACAATAAATGGAGAATGAACTCAACTGCATCTCTGAAGGTTCCTTGTCTCAAAATGTCATGTTAAGGGATTTTTTTTTTCTTCTTTATTTCTTCTTTTTAAAACTTTTATCTTTAATTTTTATAATTATGTTGGGTTTCTTTTTCCTTCTTTACTCTACAGGTCCTTTGAATATATAGTAAAACTCCCACTTTTGTGTTTACATGGGATTCCCAAGTGTGTCTGTGGGTCTGTATCTCTTTCCTGTGCTTTTACTTTGGTTCTTATCCTTTTGCTTGTTCGTTTTGTACTATTTTGATGTGTCTGGTTTTTTTAATCTTATTTTATTTCATTATCATCCCTTAGACACATGTTTTCTAATGAGATACAGAAATGGGGAGGATCTGGATGAGAAAGGAGTTGGGGAAGAACTTAGAGGAGTAGAGGGAGGAATGATGTAGTCAGAATATATGAGGAAAAAAATCCATTTTCAATAAAAGGAAAAATAGTTCTAGGAAGTTATTGGTTAGAGAGGCCCTAGAAACCTCCAAAAGAACACAAGCTATTGCCATTTGTCTTGGTTGATTGTCAAGGCCCCACTGTTGACCAGTTCGTACCTGAAAAGGGGAGTGTAGATGAAGAAAGAAGCAAGCTAGAGAAGAGATAGAGTCAGGAGAGAATCCAGTGAATACTGTGATCAGCCCCAAGTGTATTACTCAAAGCTCTTATACACTCCAACCAAAAAAAAAGTGGGGGATGCAAAAGACTTGTTTACCATTATACAAAGAACAAACACATGTAATTACCTCCTTAACACCCCAAACACCAAGTAACTAAGCCCTAAACCAAATATCTTGTTGTTAAGGTAAGACATCCATTAGCTACACTTTAGGCCAAATATCCTGTTGTCTGGATAAGACATACAATAGCCACACTTTAGGCCAAACATACCATAGTTTAACCTTGAAGCAGAAATAATGGGCTCAAACTCTCCAACCTTAAATTAAGATTTCCTGAATGAAGATGCTTCTACGGCACAGTTGACCACAAAAACTAGATGGTTAAACTCTACTGCTGAAGACAACACCTACTTTGGTCAAAGAACAGAGCAAAATTAAACTGAGTACTGCTAGTGTCTCTCTATGTCCAGAGCGAGGGAAACAGGGACATAGTTCTGAGTAGGGGGTGTATCTGCTGCAGGCTTGAGTGTTGCTTGCATTTCCTGGCTCTCGTGAACTAATATGAGCCTCTGAGTGGGCAACACACTATACATCAGTGTAGCATGGTCCCTCATGTCTTAAGAACACTGCATTCTGGATCCAACAGCAGCTGCCAACATAGATCCCTGAACTCAGTCTACAGCCTATGTACTAGTGGTCTGTTGGACTAAGACAGAGAATAGCCTCTGAAGTACTGGCAGTGTTTACAAGGTGTTAAGTTCAGGGAAAGGGGGAAATAATTTAATGTGTTCCAAATAAAACCTCTGAGAAGTCTCTAATGTTACCCATATGCTAGGCCCCAAACTCTGGCTCAACTCCCATTTCACATTGAAGGTCATCAACACTCAGGTGGGGGTATTTTATTTCCCACACATATGAGATTCCATTTGAACTCTTCAAACTAATTTATGGATGTGTTAAATGACACAGTGTGAAGATTGGGTATAAGTAGGACAAGCTGTCTACTTGGCTTCCTAATGCAAGTAAACGACTAGTCCCACATGGGATCTCTTGTGGTACAAACTCGAACTTTTGTTCCAACCTTGACCAAACTAAAGGCCTAAATTCATAAGAACAGCCAGTTTGAAGAAGTTGATAGCCATTATTCAGAAAGACTGCCGAACAGGACACATTCACATGTCTTAATCCTGCCGCCATCACCTCAGTTACTGCTAAGAAACAGGAGAAGGAAACAAATTACCTGAGTGTAACTGAACCGGAGTTAAATACTCACCCCCTGCAATTTTAGTCTGAACAGATGTCCTTCAAGCATTTGGGATTTGGCTGAATCCCACCAAATGGGGAACACGGCAGAGGCCTGTCCTTAGCTCCCCTTTTGTGGATATGGCATCAAATGAAACTGAACATGATCCTCATGGCTATAGTCATGTTATATTTTTAGATGCTTTCTTAATATTTTAAAAATGTATGCTCCAATATTTCAAAGTCATCCTCTTCGGGCAGGGGAAAGAGATTGAACAGGGAAAGTCATGGTCATATAAAGCAACAGCAGACCATAGAAGATGCTTTCTCTAATCTTTAATAGTAAAACAACAGGGTAGATTTGAAGACACTCTATATAACTAATAGTGTAGAACTAAGCATACCACACAGGCTTTCAGGAAATCACAGAACACTGCAGAAATAACAATTCTTAATCACTGCAGGGAAATCATGCAGAAAATACTGCATGTACCCGATAATAGCCTAATTTCAGACCACACCATTGTGTCTCCTCCAAGGGGGAAAACACCAGACCACACTCAGCAACCCTCTATTTTTAGGGATACAAAACTAGAATGAAATAAATTCAATTGCTTGAGCAGTGAAGACTGCGTGAAAATAAAGGGCAGCAGCCACAACAAAATTATTTTGCACACCAAAAATATGCAAACATATTAGTAAGTTTAAGACTGAAAGAAAGACGGGTGCAAAGCCACCATCTTGGATCTTCATGGAGGCTAGAGAGAGGCAATGATGTTCTCTGTCACACTTAAAACTCACAGAAGCTAACATCCTAACATAAATGTTGTTCAGACCCTATTGGAACCATGGTGCTCAGTACAACACAGCAGCAACATGGGATTTTTGGAGTAAGGAAAGAAACAACAAATGCATTTAAATTATGTAAAGTATTTACACGTTTAAGAAATAAATTTTGAGGCCTAAATTAGTGGTAAGCCAACTGCTAGGTTTTAAATGAGAGTTTTGTCTCTTTCACAACTCTTGAAATTTATGTTGATATTCACTGTTGTCCAGATTCATAGGATTGAGCTGTTATGATTTTAATTAAACTTGCCGAGTGGCATATTAAAAGTAGATCTAACCAAAGATACAATGAAGCAACAGGGTGGAGCTTAATAAAATATTAAGCACTCGTGTTTTGTGGTTTCTCCTCAAATACCAAAGTAGATTGAACTGGAGTGAGGGAATATTGGCTAATAAATTTCCAGAGGAAAAATGGCACTGCCTCTTTTGTGAAGTTGGAAGCACAGGAGGCAGAAAAACGACCGTGGAAACGGATTGCCCAGAGTGCTTTGTTAAGTTCAACTCATGCAATGAAGTTGCTGACACCCAGGGGAATTCTTTAGCAAAGTAAGATTTTTGTTCCCAGAATGTTGTATGTATAGGTCACATACTGAGAGCTGAATTTTCTAAAACTATGCCTAGGAAACTTCAGAAGAAAATAGTGATGAATTCTTAACCCATGGAAGGCAGAGGAGATATCCCCATTGCATGAGAACCCAGTATGCTAGCACTGGTTAGCAAAAGGCTAATATAGCTGTTGTCCTTGGCCCTCCCTGTAGCACTAATCCAAACAACTTGCATGCATAAATGATGCTTGATGCACAAGGTTTTACACTGAGTTTGCAGTGTAAGGTTTGTTTATAAGAGTCATATTTTTAACTGCTTGCCCTTGGGGCTCTTTTCTGAGCAGTTATAAGCCACAGTCAATGTCCATTTGTTTTTAAAGGGAAAGCTTTCATTTCCATGAACTTTCAGTGAAAACATTTCAAGCCTGGAAACAAAGTTCTTAGCTTACATTTTCTGTGGCTCAGAGACCTCTAGCTAAGTCTAATAGTCCTGTTTACCATGGTGAGCTGGTCAGCCAGAAGGACACTTGTGAAGTTCTCATCCTTTCTATCCTAGCATTGTGTCCCAGTGCAATCTGTGTAAATTCAACCTCTCCGCACTCTCTTTGCCCACCACCCCTGCTGTGAAGGAATTTTCTCATCAGGCCTTACTGAACTTCTTATATGGTGTAAGCCCTGTGGTCATTAGGTACTTATGAAAGAACACAAATTCTGTTAGTCCTTCCTGCCTTGATTGAAATCCTTCCATGTGATTTGTGTCCAGGCAAAACAATGATCTAAGACACTACAGAGTGGGGAAGTGTCCTTTCAGCATTAAGGCCACTTGAAGGGACAGGCAAAGAGTGTGAACCTTCCTGAGAAAATTGTATGTTTTCTTCACAGCATACCCACATATGACAATATCGTTCCAGCTTTATTTGGTATTTTTCCCTACTACTTTTCTTTGCTATGGACCGTCATAATGTAAAGAACATGTACCATTATGAGGTTCTAGAAATAAGGCATAACTGGGCCCTACAGATAAGATGCAGCCAGTGTGACCATGCTGCAGATTTCTTTACTGAATCCTGAAATACCAGAATGCATCGGGCCAAGTGGCCATGGTTCTTACAGTTAATTGCTCATGTTTCATCCAGGAAGTACTCTTGTTTATTTATACAAGATTGGGACTGTGATGTCAAAGAAATTAGCCGGGGTCAATTTACATCTTCAGGGCAACTCTTCAGGGCAAGTTCTCACTTCGAGGTCACCGAGAATGGTCAGAATGGTGACCTTTCTCTGAACTGTTCTATAAAACTGGTTCATTACCTGCCTCTGGCTGTACCTCACCTAAGCTCACTTGGAGCTCCCTCTAGGACGTTCTCTAAGACACTACTATTAGCAGAGGGAAGTGTTACTGTACAGGGCACTTTTTACCACTAACATTTACATCCATCAGTGCATCTGGGAAGGAATGAATCTAAGAGAAGACACTTGTCTATCATTTAAAAGGATAAAAGGTCAGACCTTCCTATCACTAATATTATCAACACCATTAGTATTTTGAGCCCCAGTGTAAAAGGTCTTACACACAATGCTCAATTACTAATAGTCTTGTGATAACCTTTTTAATTAAAATGCTTTTTGAATGTATTAGCCTTCACTTATTATGCAAACACTTCAGTTAAAGACACATGCATTTTTCTTTTATCTTAAGCTCATTCTTCTTAATAGATCTTCTTGGATTTCTCTAGGAAAATAAACTTTTCTGTTGTGAGACATCTTATTATGAGTAGAGTCATATCCCACTCAAGAGCTCAAGAAGTCCTTGATCACCTCCTCTTTTCTTCTTGTAATGTTGACAATAGTCACTAGTCACATCATATACTAAGCCTCTTGAGTATCTGTTTGAATTTCAGCAATTCTTAATAGCTGAAAATTTCATAGCTAAGAAAGCACCAAGTTAGTTGTAGTCTATAATCTTTTCTGGAATATCTTTTCCATCTCCCCATCCTACTAACAGTTTGGTTAGGGCTCTTGGGATGTGATGCCTACACTAGTGCATCCTGCAGTCTCCTCACCATTTTGCCCACCTCCACATCTTACCCATCCCTAGTTTTTGTAATTAAAAATTCCTCGAAAACAAACTTGTCATAATTTTGTGTTGGGCAAAACTGTATGCCAAGCCCTTTAGTGTTCACAGCTTTAGGGAAGAATTTATTTTCCAACTTTATAGAGTCAGAAACAAATTCAAGATACTAAAAAAGTTAAGTACAATCACAAGCTAATACTTATTCTACCCAAGATTTGAGTCTAGGCTTATATGACTCAAAATTTTACACTCTGGCACAGTCATCCAACCTCCTGACAGTGTGACACAATATTGTCACCTACAAATTCAGGCTCAAAGGGCATGCAATTGGGTTACCACTAAAATTTCATAATGTTAAATAAATGCACTAGTTTCTGTTGGGCTGCATTCATAACTGTTCTTGGCCACGTGTAATTTGCTATTTGTTTCCTAAATAATGTAGAAATAAACATCCAACTTTACCTCTACAAGGGAGAAGAGTCATCTTTCCAAAACATAAATGTTGCTATTTGGGTCACTACTTCCAACTCTGATAGTCCCCTCATCGATACAGGCCACACATTGGTTTGGCTTGCTGGTGTTTTGTCTCTTATCTTGGAGATCACCATGCTTATCTCTAACCCAGTCTTATTTGACAAGTTGCTATGCTTTCAACAAGTGACACTCCTTCTGCTTCTCCATTCCTTCCTATATGCTGCGACTTAGTCAATAATGATGGTCCTGCTTCCTTCCACCAGGAAAATCCTCACCTAGCCTTCAGGATACGTTTGGTGATAACTTTCTGTGAGACAAACTGTGCATTCTCTGGCCAAGCTCATGTGTACATCCTTGACTACCTTCGCCTGTCACATGTCAACATTCCTCTGGTTGGGTTCTCATCAGTGTACCCAAAGTGCTGGTTGACTCTTTGTTTGAGTCACTAGTCTGTGGCTTCTGCAAAACTCTGAACTTTATTGGTTTTCTTTTTCCTTCTTGCAGGGCTGGAGTACATTTATTAGCAGTTAGTTATGAATAAGAAACATTCTATAAAAGCAGTTTTTAAGAAAAAATATCACAAAATAGCCAATTTTGACTTTTTTTTTTCTTCTTACAGACTTTGTGGAATGGCTAACATAGTCAATTCTTGTTGCCAATTTACATATTTGTTTTACTTCCTAACATCATTGTCCCCTCCCTCCTATTCTCCCACCCCTACCTTCCCTATATAATCCTCCCATCCTCTCTTCCTCCCTTCTATTCAGGAAAGGTCAGACCTTCCATGAATATCAACAAAACATGGCATATCAAGTTGCAAGACTAAATACCCCCTCTTTTTAAAATGCTAGACAAGGTGACCCAGTATGAAGAGTTGGGTCCCAAAAGCCAGCAAAAATGTTAGAGACAGCCCCTGTTCCCACTGTTATGAGTCCCACAAGAAGATGAAGCTACGCAGCTGTCATATATATGTAGCATTCCTAGGTCAGTTCCAAGCAAGCTCCCTGGTTGTTGGGTCTGTCTCTCTGAACCCCTATGAGCCCAGATTAGTAGATTCTGTGATTTTTCTTGTTATGTCCTTGGCTCCTCTGGCTCTTACAATCTTTCCTGCCCCTCTTCTGCAGGATTCCACTAACTGTGCCCAACGTTTGGCTGTGGGTCTGCATCTGTTTCCATCAGTTGCCAGATGAATCCTCTCTGATGAATATTGTTAGGCATCATTACATTAACTTTTCACCTCCGGTTGTATTTGGTTCTATCCTGGGCCTCTGGACCATCCTGCTGGTCTTGGTGCTTCAAGAGTGGGCTCACTTTCCTGGCATGATCTCAAGCTGGACCAGTCATTGGCTGGCCATTCTCACAATCTCTGTGCCACCCTTGCTCCAGCACATCCTGTAGATGGGACAGATGGTAGGTTGAAGTTTATATGGATGGGTTAGGGTCCCAATTCCTCCTCTAGAAGACTTACCTGGTCATAAGAGATGACCAGGTCAGTCTGTGTATTGCCTGTTGCTAGGAGTCTTAGCTAGGGTCATACTTATAGATTCCTTGGATTTTCTATTCATCAGGTTTCTACCTGACCCCAAAATGCCCACCCCTTTACAGCCATCCCTTTCAGTACTGTCCCCTTCCATCTTCCTCCCCTGATCCACAGTGTTCCTATCCCCCCACACACCTTACTCCACCCTCAAAATCTATTCTATTTTCCCTTTCTAGGGAAATCCTTGAGCAATCCTTGGTACCTAGCCTCTTTGGTCTGCGGATTATAGCATGGATATCCTTTACAGCTAATATCCACTTATAAGTGGATATATACCATGTTTGTCTTTCTGGAACTAGGTTACCTTACTCAATATTTTCTAGTTCCATCCATTTGCTGGCAGTTTCATGATATCATTGATTTAAAAGCTGAGTGATACTTCATTGTGTAAATATACCACATTTTCTTTACCCGTTCTTCAATTGAAAGACATCTAGGTTGTTTCTAGGTTCTGGTTAATACAAATAAACCTACTATGAGGGTAACTGAAAAAAGATCCTGTGGTATAATGGAGCATACTTTGGGTATGGGCCCAAGAGAGGTATTACTGGGTTTTGAGGTAGATTAATTCCCAACTACCATGCTGATTTTCAAAGTGATGGTGTTAGTATTTAGGTATCTGTATTGGCCTGCCTTTAGGGTCCTGACAGGATACATCCTCAGCTGCAGGCACTAAGAGCACCTCATGTCCTCCTGTGTAATTGCATTCCCTGTTAAAAAGGTGGACCTTGCCCACCTCCATCTCTTTCTCTTTTTCTCTAGCTGTATGCTTCTCTCACTCTCTCCTTCCCTCCCTCCCTCCCTCCCTCCCTCCCTCCCTCCCTCCCTCCCTCCCTCCCTCCCTCCCTGTCTCCATCCATCCATTCATCCCCTTCCCTTCCTCTCCCATTATCCCTGTCCCCAAGAACTGGTCTCAAGCCCCATTCTCTGTTCCTTCTCATTTCTGGTCCAACAAACCTCCCATGTGAACCCTGTTATATGCTGTGACTCCATTCTTTCATTCCTTTTTAAAATTATAGCAGACTGTACAAGTTTGCACTTCCACCAGCAATGGCGGAGTGGTTGATTTGCTCTGCATCCTCTCCAGCATGAGCTGTCACTTAGGTTTTTGATCTTAGCCATTCTGACAGGTGGAATTTCAGAGTCATTTTGATTTGCATTTCCCTGATGGCTAAGGTTGTTGAACATTTCAAGTGTTTCTCAGCCATTTCCTATCCCTCTGTTGAGAATTCTCTGTTTAGATCTGTAAACCATTTTTAAATTGGATTATTTGGTTTATTGATAGCTAGTCTCTTAAATTCTTTATATATTTTGAATATTAGCCCTCTCTCTGAGGTGGGGTTGGTGAAGAACGTTTGCCATTCTGTAGGCTGCAATTTTCTCCTTTTGACAGTGTCCTTTGCCTTATGAGCTTTTCAGTTTTGTAAGGTTCCCTTTATTAATTGTTGATGTTAGTGTCTGCTCTATTGCTGTTTTGTTCAGAAAGTTGTTTCCTGTGATAATGCATTCAAGGCTGTTCCCTGCTCTCTTTTCTATCAGTTCAATATATCTGGATTTCTGTTGAGGTCTTTTATCCACTTGATAGATTAGGATCTAAACTGCATTCTTGTACATGCCCACATCCAGTTAGACTAGCACCATTTGTTGAAGATGCTTTCTTTTTCCATCATATAATTTGTCTCATTTTTTGAAAAGCAGGTGTCCATAGGGTTGGGAATATATGTTTGGGTCTTTGATTCCATTTCTATTGATCTACCTGTCTGTTTTGTGCCAATACCATGCTGTTTTTATTGCTATAACTCTGTAGTAGAGCTTTAAATCAAGAACAGTGACACCTCTTAATGTTCTTTTATTGTACAGAATTGTTATAGCCATCCTGGGTTTTTGTTTTTCCATATGGATTTGAATATTGTTCTTTCAAGGTCTGAAAAGAATTTGTATTGGAATTTTAATGGAGGTTGACTTGAATCTGTAGACAGTTTTTGGTAATATGGCCATTTTAACTATG
The DNA here is from genome assembly GCA_030556225.1 of Cricetiscus sungorus. Classification (NCBI taxonomy): domain Eukaryota; kingdom Metazoa; phylum Chordata; class Mammalia; order Rodentia; family Cricetidae; genus Cricetiscus; species Cricetiscus sungorus. The sequence goes on from JANBXA010000491.1 coordinate 10,892,807, forward strand.
TTACTCCTATGGATCCATGAGCATGGGAGATCTTTCCATCTGTGGATATCTTCGCCAATTTATTTCTTCAAAGACTTAAAGTTCTTGTCATACAGGTCTTTCACTTGCTTGGTTAAAGTTACCCCAAGATAGTTTATATTATTTGTGACTATTGTGAAGGGTGTAGTTTCCCTTATTTCTTTCTCAGTCTGTTAGCTTCTGGCCTTTTGTTTTGCTTTGTTTTGTTTTGAGCTAATCTTCTTGTATTTAGCCATTTCATTAAAGGTATGTGTCAGTTGTATAGGATTCTCTGGTAGAATTTTGATGCCACTTATGTATACTATCATATCATATACAAATATGACTTTGTTTCCAATTTATATTCTTTTTACCTTTAATACTTCAAGTATTATATTTAATAGATATGGATATAGTGGGCAGACTTGTCTTGTTCCTAATTTTAGTGCAATTGCTTTGAGTTTCTGTACATTTAATTTAATGTTGTCTATAGTCTTGCTGTATATTCCCTTTATTAAATGTGGGTATGCCCTTTGTCTCCTTGATTTCTCCAAGATGTTTATCATGAAAAAGTGTTGGATTTTGTCAAAGGCCTTTTCAGCATCTAATGAGATGATCTTTTTTTTTTCTTTCAAACATTTGTATGGATTACACGTACAGAGTTTCATAAGTTAAACCATCACTACATCTCTGGGATTAAGCTTACTTGATCATCATGGATGATGTTTTTTGTGTGTTCTTGGATTCAATTTGCTGTTGAATATTTTGGCACCAATATGCATGCATGGAATTAGTCTCTAATTCTCTTGCTTTGTTCAGTCTTTGTGTGGTTTGGGTATCAGCATGACTGTGGACTAATGAAGGAATTTAGCAATGTTCCTTGTTTCTGTTTTGTAGAATAATGTGAAAAGCATTGATATTAGCTCTTCTCTGAAAGTCTGGTAGAATTCTGTACTAAAACCACCTGGCCCTGGGCTTTTATTGGATGAGAGACATTCAATGACTGCTTCAATTTCCTTAATAGTTATGGGTCAATTATAAAATGTTAATCTGACCTTGATTTAATTTTGATAATTGGTCTCTATAAAGAAATTTTTCCATTTCTTTTAGATTTTCCAGTTTTATGGAATACAAGTTTTGGCAGTATGATCTAGTGATTCTTTGGCTTTCCTCAGTGTATGTTGTTATTGTCCCTTTCTCATTTCTGTTTTTGTTAATTTGGATATTCTTGCTGCCTTTTAGTTAGTTTAGATAAAAGTTTGTCTTGTTGACTTTCTCAAAGAACCAACTCTTTGTTTCATTTATTTTTTCATTGCTTTCCTTATTTTATTGACTTTAGCCCTCAGTTTGGTTATTTCCTGCTGTCTTCTCTTCTTGGGTGTGTCTGCTTCTTTTGGTTCTATAGCTTTCAGTTGTGCTGTTAAATTGCTATTATGAGATCTCTTCAAATTCTTTATCAAGGCACTTAATGATATGCACTTTCATCTTCATACATCTTGCATTTGTGTCCCATAACTTTAGGTATATTGTGCATTCATTTTCACTGAATTCATGGAAATTTTTAATTTCTTTCTTATTTCTTCACTGACCCAGTAATCACTCAGTAGAGAATTCTTTAGTTTCCATGACACTGTAAGCTTTCAGATGTTTTTGGTGTTGTTGTTGTTGAGGATGATAATCAGCTTTAATCTGTGGTGGTCAGAAAGGATGCAGGGCATTATTTCCCTTTTCTTATACCTCTTGAGACTTACTTTGTGACCAACTATGTGGACAGTTTTGGAGAATGTTCCATGCAGTGCTGAAAAGAAATTGACTTTTGTGTTTGGGTGAGATGTTCTGTCTACATCTATAAGGTCCATTGAATCACAACATCTGTTAGTTCCAATATTTCTCTATTTTGTTGTCTTCTAAATGATCTGTCCATTGATGAGAGTGGGGGTATTGTGAAGTCTCCCATCATCAATCTATAAAGGTAAATGTGTGATTTAAGCTTTAGTAGTTTTTCCTTCATAAATGTGGGTGCCCTTATGTTTGGAGCATAGGTGATGAGAATTTAGATGTCATCTTGCTGGATTATGAAGTGTCCTTCCCCATCTTTTTTGATTAAGTTCGCTTTGAAGTATATTTTGTTAGATATTAGAATTACTACACCAGCTAGATTCTTTGCTCATTTGCTTAGAAAATCTTTTCCATTCCTTTACTCTAAAGTAAAGGTAATCTCTTCGATGCTGAGATATGTTTTCTGTGTGCAACTGAAGGTTGAGTCTTGTTTTCACATCCATGCTGTTAGTCAGCGTCTTTTTAGTGTGGATATGACTCCATTGCTATTGAGAAATAAGTCAATAATCAGTAATTGTTAATTCATGTTATTTTGTTATAGTTCTTATTAGTGGTGTGTGTATGCACGCACACGCGTGCACGCATGCGCACATGCATACATGCAAGCATGTTTTCCTTCTCTGACATGCTGGTATAAAATTATTTACTTCCTGCTCTTTTGTAGCTGTAGTTCACCTTCTTGGCTTGGAGTTCTTCTTCTAGTACCTTCTGTAGGGCTGGATGTGTAGACAAATAGTATTTACATTTTATCATGAAATATATTGTTTTCTCCATCTATGATGAATAAAAGTTTTTCTGGGTATAATAGGCTGGGCTGGCATCCATGGTCTCTTAGAGTCTACAGGACTTTTATCCAGGCCTTACTGTTATTGAGAAGTCAGTTATAATTCTAATCAGTCTGCCTTTATATGTTACTTGGCCTTTTTTCTCTTTTAGCTTTTAATATTCTTTCTTTGTTCTGTTTGTTTAGTGTTTTGATTATTATGTAGGAGGGGACAATCTTTTCTGGTTCAATCTATTTGGTGCTCTGTAAGCTTCTAGGCCCTTTACAGGAATGTTCTTCTTTAGGTTAGTAAAATTTTTTTCTATGAACTTATTAAAAATATTTTCTGGGTTTGAGATGGAAATCTCCTTCTTCTATTCCCATCATTCTTAGGTTTGGTCTTTTCATAGTGTCCCAGATTTCCTCAATGTTTTGTGTCAGAAATATTATAGATGAACATTGTCATTGACCAATGTATCTATTTCTTCTATCAATATCTGAGATTCTATCTTCCATCTCTTGTCTTCTGTTGGTGATGCTTGTGTCTGTAGTTCTTGTATGCTTATGTAAAATTTCTATTTCCAGAGTTCCCTCAGTTTGTGTTTTCTTTATTGCTTCAGGTCTTGAACAGTTTTGTTCATTTCCCTCAACTATTTGTTTATTCTTGGCTTTCTGGACATTATTTAAGGTATTTATTCATTCTCTCTTTAGGACCTCAGTCATCTTCATAAAGTAGGTTTTAAGGTCATTTTTTTTGTGCTTCAGCTCTGTTGGACTATTCAGGGCTTGCTGTAGTGGGGTGGCTGAACTCTGGTGGTGACAAATCTGTTGCCCTGGCTGTTATTGACTGTGCCTGTGTTCTTGTACTGATGTTTAGACATCTAGATTTGGAGTGATTGTAGGTCCAGGTGCCAATTTCTGGATTTGTCTTTGCTGGATGGGTGTTTTCTTCCTTTGTCCTGTTTCCTCTTTGGTTCTCTGTCTGGAGTGTCCTGTGGTTAAGAAGAGGGTCTCCTTCTGCACTGAGGCTAGACTTATGATGGCCTGGGTGGCCTCTGGTCCAGTAGGGAGTTGCTGCCTAAGTTGGGGACTGGAGTTCTGGCTATGTTGGTACCCTATGTCTAGAGCTCCTGTGGGGTTCATGATGCTTGCCTGTATCCTGTTAAGGTAGAAAGCTTCTGCCAGTGGTATTGGAAGGGGGAGTTGAAGTTATGCTAGGTGAGTGCAGGTGGAGAGCCATCTTATCTAAGGTTGAAAATGTTGGCCTGGCTGGTTAAATGGTAAGATTACATTTGATTGACATAAGAAAATGAAGAAAAGGAAGAGGATCCCAAAATATAACCCCTAAAAACTGTTAAGTGACCATGATCTGTGATATTGTCCTAGCTTTCTTTCTTCTGTCTAGTACCTCTACCCACAGATGTTCCTCTATAATCTAAGGAGATTGGATTGGATCCAAGACTTCCATAGATGCCTGAATTAACCCATTCTCAAATTCCCCATACATTATAGTTAGAAATGAGCCTATGTCAAAGAAGACACATCATTTGCTCTCTGACAGAATTAAGTATGTGCCTGCCTAAAATAAGCCATCACAAGTGACAGCCCAGCTATATGAAAGGAAGCTGATCCAGAGGACTTCCTAGAGAACTCCCCATTTGCATGAGTAGTTGGACATCTAGTTCCTTCTTTACATTCCCACTTGAACCTTAGGGTGGCTCCTGAAGGACATAAAGCGAATATCAGGTAGTGTCTTTGATGAGCCCCAGGATTGCTCGTGGTTATAAAGTGGATTCTGAGATAAAGGAGAGGACAGTCCCAGCACCAGGACTTCATATCCTTCCTTTGGATTTTCTGTCCAACCACTCTTCCTGCTTAAGCTCATGCAGGTGTGTTTTTATTCCGCTCAGTTTTCTCGGGAGGAATGGGCTCTAGAGCAGTTGGGAAACTGAGTGTCTCCTTAATTTCCTTTCTAGTGCCCCCTTCTTTCCTTTCCTCAAACTCACTCCTTGCTCATGACCTGTCACTTTCATGACCTTCACCCTTTTCCTCTCTTTTCTTTTTCTTATTTGTCTATTCTTTTTCATGTGTATGTGGGTATATGTTTGAGTGTTTAGTGTATGTGTATGCCTGTATACCACTTGGTGAATTCTTGGAGCCCACAAAAGCCAGAAGGTATCATATCTCCTAGAACTGGGTTTACAGAGGGTTGTAAGCCACCATATAGTGATGGAAGATGTCATTCTGTGAATATGTTTCTCTTATTGGTTAATGAATAAATCACTGTTGGCCAATAGGAAATCAAGATAGACAGGGCTAGGAGACAAAACGGAGAGAGGAAGTGGTAGGGGGGAGAATCAAGATGGAGGATGGAGAGAGAAAAATGCCAGCCCCTCTCTCTGGTAAGATAAGACCATATGGAAGTACTTAGGTTAATAGAAATGGGTTAATATTTAAGACAGAGTTACCCAATATGAAACAAGTAACTGGCCATCAGCATTTATATCTAATACAGTATCTCTGTGTGTTATTTGAGGTTGGAACAGGGAAAAATCTTGCTCATAACAGTATAGATTCTGGGAATTGAACCCAGATCATCCAGAAGAACATCCAGTGCCCTTAACTGTTGAGCCATCTGTCTATTCCATCTTTTCTTATTCTTTTTGTTTTATACTACACTTTCCAACTTATTTAATTTCCAAACCACTTCAAGGAATTTGACTTCCTCTGTCCAATTTCAGCAATTTTCCCAGCTGATCTTTAGGACAAAGACATCTTCTTCAGGATGACTGTAATAAAACTTCATTATATTTTCCCCACATTGTGCTTAATTTACATTGTGTTTTCATTTTCAATATTACAACAGACATACAAGGCAAGATGAGAAACCAAAAAAAGAAAGACGAAAAAAATCACAATCATAGATATGCTACTGTATGCACGGAGGAATTGTGTCTGTTTGTAGTGAGCATCGGGAAAGATTTTGCTCATAGAGAGGAGCTTTAGAGAGGGCACAAACAGATATGCCTCAGTGTTGTGGATTAAATTGGGAGGAAATGTCCCACTCAAAAGAATGATCCTGTACCTATACTGAAAGATGGCTGGTCTTATCCCACTAATGATATTCTCCTCACTTTTGTAACACTGTATTAGATAGGTCACTGCGCAATTAAGACTTGCTTGGACTCAGCCCCACTTAACCCAGAGATATGGGTAAGCAGGATTTCCCCATCTCAACAGCTATTGCAGAGTGAAAGTGGCAGTTTACCAGCAGTCAACGCAAAGAAAGGCTGAGTGACAGTCCTAATTGACCGTTTCTACCCATGCTGAGTTTCAGAATGAACAATATGAGCCAAGCTGTCACAGCTTTCTGCCAATCACAAGAAATTTGACCTAGAGGAAGCACCATCTCGGAGAGAGCTGTTGAACTACTTACTAAATCCATGTTCCTTTGCATCATCATCCATTGCACCCAGGCTACCATGGTGAAGGGCATCCCTAATCATATCATAGAAATCATGAGTTTAGTGGGCCACAGACAATGATTTCAAATCTAAATATTTTCTCTGGCTGACCAAGCAAGAAACAACTCATTACTTGACACCATGTAGTTATAGAGTTGCACATTTGTTCTTTGGGACACTTAGCTTTCGCAGAAGTGTGGCCTAGGTAGCATGCAGCATTATAACACCAGACAGAAAACAATGAATTCACATCCTAAGGTGCAAAGAGAACTTCATACTGAGCTGGTTGACTGTGACAAAATGGAGTTCAGGTGATTCCAGAGAATTATGCAGGGAAATTCAGTGCCACCTTTTTTCCCCCACCTTTTTACTTCCAATGAGATGTTTCTGCTCTGACACAGTTCTGACAACAGATATGTCATGAGCAATGAGGATTGGAAAGAAGGAAAGATTCACACAGACAGACTAACTAGACAGACATCAGCAACACAGATTCATGCTCAGCCACTCCGGGGCGATCTTCTAATAATAAGGTCAGACACGTCGGTATTTTAATGTCTCTACAAGAGGTTACCAAAGTAGCATTGCATACTATATTCATTGCAGAAGAACTAAATAGAAAATACAGTGTTTCTGTCAGCAATTGTCAGCTGCATTCTATCAGAGGATGTGACTTCTGCCTTCAACTTCAAAAGTTATCAAGAGACCATGGGAAAGATGACAGACTATGGATTCTCTATCACTCTCATCAGTAGCAAAAGAAGGTCACCAGACAAAGAGATGTCTATCCCAATTGACCATCCATATGTGGACGCAGGCAGGTGTACTTGAAGCTTTCACGAGTCACCCAGTTAATTTCCAAATGGTAATTAATTCATGGACATTTGTATTATTATTCACAAATATTCATGACTCTTCTCTTGTGAAGAATTACATTTTTTCTTCCCCTTTTTAGGGAGTATGGCCATGTGCCCTGCTACAGAGGGAGAAAAATGCATAGAAAGAGTGTGTGGTACCTAAGCTATGTTTCTCTCTTCTTGATGACCAGCAATGTCTCAGAGAGGAATTGCTCTATCAATCTTATCCATCAAAATTCATAGAACAAAAAATAATACTTTCTAAGGCACTGAAATTTGCACATTGTTACCAAGCCATGACTTTGTCTGTGCTCATATAAGTGCTCTACTAAAGCTAATGGACCAACTATAATAAAGCCAAGACTGTTGTCATGTTTGCCAAGTGCAAGTGCAGTCTTTCTGTTGCCATGCCCTTATTTCACCTGCATCCCATTTGCTATTTGGATTCATTCTGTTTTGTATTAATCTAATCTGCCTGAAGAAGAACAGCAGACAGAGTAACTCCCCGCCTTAATAGATACATGTTCAGCAGATGATTTTATATTTTCCTAAGAAGAAGCAAACATGAGCATGATTATTATTAAGATACACACACACACACACACACACACACACACACACACACACACTCACACACACACACACACACTTGCAAATAAAATAATCAGCTGAGAATTCTATTGAAATCACCATACCTGATTCCGAGCTATATTATAAAGCTAAAGTAATATAACCAGCATGGTACTGACACAAAAACAGACGCAGGGGCATTGTGAGAGAATAAAACAGCATTGTGCAACCACGGCCAACTTATTTTTGACAGAGGTGCCAAAATATGTATTTTGAAGAAAAATCATCAGCTTCAACATGGTGCTAAGAATCTTCATGGCCACATGCAGATTCTTAAGCTAGATTCCTTATCTGTTGCCATGATGAAAATCATCTCCAAACTGATAAAGGGTGTCAGTGTGGGACCTGAAATTCTTTTTTAGCTTTAGGGGAAAAGATTTGGAATACAGTTCAAGAAATATGCAAAGGAAAGAACTTTCTGGGTAGTATTCCAGTCACTAGAGAAATAAGGTCAACAACAGATAAATGGGGTCTCATGAAATTCAGATGTGAAGGTTTGGGTATTGTATAGTGACTTTCCCATTGGTGTTACAAAGGGTCCTGACAGAAGCAAATGGGCAGAGGAAGCCTAGATATGGTTTATGGTGTCAAGGAAATGACAGGGACAGGAAAGCCATGGCTGTGTGAACATACGCCGGGCACACGTGTGATCGTGTTCCCAGTGGTAGCAGCCTGAAAAGGGGACTCCTCTCATGGAGACAGAGCAGGAATAATTGCTGAAAGTGGGACCAGGTACATCCTTCAAAGGCCTGCCCTCCCTCACCTTCCACCAGCCCACACCTACCTCTTAAAGCAACCTGCCCCTTCCACAGCCACCTTCAAGAAACACATGAAGCAGGGGAGCAAGCACTTAAAACGCAATCCAGTGGGGATAGTTTAGAATCAAGCCATTAAGAGATATAGATAGACAATCAGAGTAAAGGTCCTGGGATGCACTCCAATACTGACTGGGGTACTGAGATAGGTAGAGGGGAGGCTTGCTGGAGGGAACTCAAAGCCATTGTGGGGCAATGGGCACTGGGCTTCAGAAAAGCAATACAGAAAGGATGGTCCTGGAAAGCCAAAGAAACCTGTCTCTCATGCCAACACCTTTACTGTTTTGTTCAGGAGGCAACTGTCTGTTTCTTAAAGGGCCGGTCAGGGTAACTGTGTAACTCAAGGAGTTTATTTTCCCTTTCCTAAGAGAGTGATTGTGAACTGGCAAGGTTAGGTTAGGAAGCTGCCAGAGGTAGGAAAGATCTAAGGCAACATTGTGTGGGCCATCACTCGCTCAGACTTTGCAGCAACCTTTCCTTGTATGGCTCTAGAATAGCAGGGTTCCTTCCATCCTGTGCCTCCTCTCTAAATGCCTCTAAGTCTAAGCCATGGACCCCATTAAAGTGTCGGTCATGTGCACTCCAAAAGGAACTCAGGGCAGCAAGTAAGAAGTGGCCCAGTTGCAGAGACAGAACATGTCAGTTCGCTCTTCCCCTAGAAGCACTTGGCTCTCTGCTAGCAGACAGGCAGTTCAGCTCTCTTTGGATGTCCCACGCATTCCCCTGTCCTCCTACTGGGCTCTTTTGGTGAGTTAGCAATGGAGCAAAGTGGCATCCTCCTTCATTAACAGCCCCAGAAAACTTGACATTTCATGGCAGACACTGGTAGTTAAAGCATTTCACCAAGCTTTGGAGTGAGAGCCTTGGTTTTTGTTGTTTTTATTACTTCCATTATTCATGAAATGGCTCAATCTGGAGGAGGCCCATGCTCAGAGAACGCTCCCCTCCAACATGGCCGAACTCATGCTGAGCTGCACGGATGCTGAAGATGTCACCCACAGCAAACATGAACTGCAGTGGCAATGAGAAGCCTGTGGTGAAGAACTGGCTTTGGGGTGGGGGTAGGGGGTGAACTCCCGAGAAAGGGAAAGATGCATTTGATTGTTTACACGATTCATTCACGGCACAGCAGGCAGTATTCACACCATACTACTCACCCTAACATAGATAATTTGATTTTCAACCTAGTTAGCATGCATTCAGACATAGCAATACATGAAAATATATGCTTTAGCAGTGAATGTTAAATAAGGTTGCACACTTTAAGTCGGAATTTGTTAGAGGTAAGTGTTGAAGTTGGTAGCTGTGGAAGTCCTAAAAATTTTCATTCAACACATGGCATGTATGTTGAAATTAATAATAATAATAATAATAATAAGAAGAAGAAGAAGAAGAAGAAGAAGAAGAAGAAACTTATATTAGCTCTCTTTCATGAAAGCCAAATACATATATCTACACACCCAGTGATAATAATGCATTTGTTTTCTTTTTTGAATTGTTTCTTTTATGATTTAAAGAATCTCAAAAGAAAATGAGAACACAGCCCTCTCCCACGTGATTAAAACACCACTACTTCCGCCGAGCAGGAGACTGTAAAATATCCAGTCGGATCCTCTCCCAAGGTGGGCAAGGAAACCAATCTAAAAGGTCCAATGTGGCTTTTCCAATTGTGAGGTGAACTCTGCAGCCTTCTGTGGTCTCTGTCTTCTTCCCATTAGGATTGATTAAATAAAATGTAGGCAAACATGTACTTGTATCACACAGTTAAAATCAGAGCTTCCCAGCATAGGTGGAATATATTCATGCCCTTCCTAGCCTCCGGGTCTCCAGGTCTCCAGGCCACAGACTTGTTAGGTAATATGTATGGAAGATTAATTCAGTGTACCTCTTGCCTCCTGACTGCCTTATTCTCCAGTGTTCTAGCTTCATTTCCAAGCTATGACAAACACCCAAACAAAAGCAGTTTTTTGGAGGAAAGGCTTTATTTGGCTCACAAATCTAGGTCGCAGTCCATCATTCCAGACAAACTGGTAGGAACTGAAGCAACTAGACATATAACAATTAAGAGCCAGTAAGAATGGCCCTGCCACTTGTCACCAAGCCCAATTATCTGAGTTTGACTCCCAGAATCTATACAGTAGAAGGAGAGAACCTGACACCCATTAGTTACTCTCTGACCTCCATAGGTGCTCCATGGCATGACAACAGGAAAAAATATAAATAAGTAAATTTAAAAAAATAGAAGAGATGGTTCAATTAAGAGTATTTTTTGCCCTTACTCAGGACTTGAGTTTGGTTCCCAGCACCCATGTCAGGAAGTTAACAACCCTCTTTAAGTCCAGATCCAGGGAATCCTGCATCCTCTTTTAGTGTGCTTGCGTGTGTTGTGTGTGTGTGTGTGTGTGTGTGTGTGTGTGTGTGTGCGCACACACACACACACACGCAAAAAATAATAAAGGTAAAATCTGAAAAACACAATGACAAAACAACAGGACAATCTACAACAGCCATGTTCAGTAACTTGTTGTAGATAACCCACTAAGATTCTTCCCTGGTTATTCTAGCTGGTGACAGTTAAAACTAAACTGCACAGTCAGTAGGAAAATTCCTTAGCTATTGGGAAGATATGTTGGAAAGCACGGATGTTGGTCTTGAACACTATGATGACCTTCTGAACCTAGTTATGGCTTCCAAGGGAATTATAAAGTTGAGTTTATAGTGAAAAGACTGACTTATCTTTTCATTGGTGATAGGTGAAATCCTTTGTCAAATATTTTGATCTGAGTCTTCAGTAAGTGGTACTCTATGAACTAAGGAAAATTTCTTAATTGGTGCTGGAACAATCAGACCTGAGATTATAATGCCTGGGATATAACATAGGAGGAAGGGACAGAGCAGATGACTCCAGATGGAGATAAGGAAAGACAGCCTGAGGAGACCTTGCATCTCTCCCCAGACCTTGCATATTGTGCTACACCCATGTTTCCTTCATATCACAAATCACCAAAAAGGATTTTGATCACAGAGGTCTAAGAGGATACAAGTGAAGAGCCAGGAACTATGATTACCACAAGAACCCAGTCCTGGCCCCAAACCTTCCACCTCTAGGAGGCCCCCATAAGACCCATGGAAGAATGATGCATTTAGATTACTTCACAAACCCTGTCTGAAACCATAGTTTTAAAGAGAAGTGTGAAACATACACTCTAGAAACAAGATGTTATGCAGTGTTTAAAAATGAATTAGCTCCTAAACAGGATGAGGAACTGTTTCATGGAGGAGGAACTGAATCATTCTCCAGTGATGCAGGGACAGGGGCAGAGCAGTCAACAGGCTCTCAGGCCCTACTACTCACATTTACTCATGCTGCTAGCACTCACTTACAATTCAGAGTGTGGGGGACGCCTTAGCCACTCTCCATGTCAGTATCTGCAGCTATTAGCAAACATCTATTCTTTCTAGGCTTAGATTTGGGGAAAATACATGTTAGAGTGTGATGCACACACTGAGCCCTCCATGTGCCATTCTGCCTTGATGCAAACCCCAGGCAGGAAACTAAAGAAGACAATGCTTCCCTCTTTCTAGATTTGTTATTTGTAAGTATCTGTAGGTACCAGACTCTAGAGTTTCTTCTAGCACCTGCCTCAAAAACCACCTGAGATTCTTTAGAAGTGTATTCTGCCTCTGAGAAAGAAGAGCTGTGTGTGGGGTGGAATCTGCTGTTTGCCTTACAGCATAGTGTCACTTGTGTTTAATGACTATTTTCATCAGGCTGACATTGGTGACAATTAAAGAATTAGAGGAGCAAAGACAGGACACTGCCTAGCTCAAAGGGCAGCACAAATACTGTGCACAAACCTAAATAAAGAGGAACAAACCTTACCCTGATCTTTTCTCCCAGACTTTCTCTATAAGCTGAGCTGTCCCCAGACAAAGGAGAGAACTGCTCATGTAAAATGATGGTCTCCATGGTGCTGCCGACAGAATGCATTCATTTTCCTAGAATGGAGTGCCAACTAGGCCCAGCCACCTTCTGCTCCTGGAGAATGATTGTCTCAGCCCAGTGCTTGGGAGGTGCTCTGGAGGCCAGCAGTGAGTCCCATGCTCCCAGGGCCTAGGCTGAGCTCCTGCAGCAGCCCTCCCTCCCCTCCAGCCCTGGAAACCTTGGCAGGCCCTAGTTCTGAGCCGGCACTTCCCCACTGATGTGGAAATTGTCAGATGTTATGGTAGTTTAAGTGTATTGCTGAAGCTTTCACCAAAGTGTCGTGCTCCCGGCTCATGCTAAGCAAAGCAGCTGGTGAATGCTATGCTGTGGCTGCAGATGGATTGGTGGTGGCAGGCCCAGAGCTCACCACCTCCACCTAAACAGGTGTTTGTCTCTGTGTTTTCCAGGTGGCCAGAAGGAGCCTGATTATTCAGTGAGGGTAGAAGCTATGAGGGGTAGGGGTAGCTCTCCAACATTGGCAAGAGGGAGCAGCCAGTCTCTTGGCTGTAATCCATCTCTTCACAAGACATGGTCTTACAGCCAGAACTTTGCCATTGGAGACTTCATACTTACTTTGAATTCTAATGGTCAGGCCAGCAAGGGGATTGTGGTGTCAACCCCCATGCTTTGTCAAGAGCCTAGTCTCATTGCCTGTGGGGGCACTAACCAGGTCAGCAGAATTGGAGGCCACTGGAGCTTTCTGCCAGAGCATTGCTGCTTCATCATCCCAGTTGCCAGGTGGAGTATGAGAAGATGAATTTGCCATACCATGTTATATTTTTCCACAGCCCTGCCTTCAGAGATCCTCCATAGTCCCTGGGAATGACAGGCACAATCAACAGCTAGCCATGAAATCACAATACAAAAACAAGCAGCTGTGCATTGGAAGGCAGACATCCAGAAAGCACACAAGCACCTTTTGCAACGAGAAGATTCACAAGTGAGATTGCGATGCAATCAGGGTAAAGGAGATTGGAACCATCTGTCTATTTGAGGGTTGCCTGAGATGAGCACAAAGGGCCCTGTGGAACTCTTAATTGGAAAACTTTAAGGGAAATAGCATGACTTCAAGAAGAACCATATTCAAATGGAGAAATAAAGGAAGATCAGAGTAGTCCCCAGCAAGGGTTCTGCAACTGAACATGAAGAAGCAAGAAAGCCAGTTCATTTCCCTTACAGCTCAGAGCCTGCAAAACCCAGGGGAAACCCTGAGCATAAACTGGGGCCTCTACACTCCTATACATGAGGGATGTGTGGGCAGGGAATAGACGGCTCTCAGTCCCTTCCAAAGACTTGGAATAAGTTGAGTAAATCTGTCATGACTTATAAATGGGAGAGAAGAGTGGGAACGGGCCTTCTCATGGGGCCACCTGCCCCAGAACTGGTGCTGTGGGTGCCCCTGCTTTTCCCTGGCTTCTGTGACACAACACACTGGAGGGGACAGGAAGACAGCTGACAGATTTCACATGGCACTCACTGTTGGCAAAGAGACAAGTCTAGCAGCAGCCAAAGCCTTGTCATGATCCAATCAGTCCCACAATGGTGGGGCCTCTTCTGGCTAGTGGCAGGTCACAGGAGTGTGGGAGCCCATCTGACCCCCACATCTGACTCCCTAAATCATACTGCTTTCCCTCCAGAAAAGCCCGTGTGAGGAATTCCTTCAGCAGAGTTTGTTTATACAATGAAGAAATGTTGCTGGGATCACAGGCAGGTGTCTTCCTACTATTATTTATTTATAATTCATAGCCCAACTTGCTTAGAAATGGATTAAAGAATAATAAAGCCATATATACTCATATAAACAGGCTTGTAGTCTTGTTTCTACACCAGAATTCTTGAAATTCAGATTCAGATGGCTCTCATTTGGGGGTCCAGTCCTATGAAGTGTAGGATGTCTACTACTTGTACCCTAGCTTCTACTCACTGGATAAACAGTACACATTCCCCCCCCCCTCAGGGTGGCAATTAGAACAGCCCCCAGCCAATGCCAAATGTCCCTGAAGAGATGCCCAAATAGTCTCTGGTTGAGAATTGCTATCTAAAAGTAAAGTGATATTATACAGAAATACGTGTGTGTGCATCAAAAATTGTAAAATGCAATTGCAGATCTAATTGGGCTTATTCTGAGCAAGTTCCAGGTGCCAGGAGCTGGTGTGAGAACTTTTTAAAACAATCTTATTTCACACACCAATCCCTGTTCCCTCTCCCTCCCATCCTCTCACTCTTTTCACCTTCTCTCCACCCCATCCCCATCCATTCCTCAGAGATGGTGAGGTTTCCCACGGGGGATCATCAAAGTCTTCCACATCATTTGGAGCAGGACCAAGGTCCTCTCTGTATCTAGGCTGAGCAATGTATCTCTCCATTGCTCTCCATTGGAGCAATGGGCTCCAAAAGGTCAGTTCAGGGACTAGGAATAAATACTGGTTCCACTGCCAGTGGCCCCATAAACTACCCAAAATCCCCCCCAACTGTCACCCACATTCAAAGGGCCTAGTTCAGTCTTAAGCAGGTTCTCCAGCTGTCAGCCCAGAGTCAGTGAGCTCCCACTAATTCAGGTCAGCTGTTTCTGTGAGTTTCACCTTCATGGTCTTGACCCCTTTGCTCATATTATCACTCCTCACTCTCTACAACTGGATTCGGGGAGCTCTGCCCAGTGCTTAGCTATGGTTCTCTGCATCTGCTTCCATCAGTTACTGGATGAAGTCTTTGATGGCAATTAAGGTGGTCATCAGTCTGATTACAGGGGAAGGACAGTTAAGGCACCCCCTCCACTATTGCTTAGATTCTTAGCTGGGGTCATCCTTGTGGATTCCTAGGAATTTCCCTGTGGCTGGGTTTCTCCTTAACCCCATAATGGCTCCCTCTATCAAGCTATCTCTTTCCTTGTTCTCCTACTCTGTCCTTCTCCAACCTCCTGAGTAAATTGGGAGCATGGGGCGAGGGAGTGGTAGGAGAGTAGGGAGGGGAAAAGGAGAAGAGGGAGAAGAACATGAGAAATCATCGGGAAGGTCAAAATTTCTTGAGCACTTTCTTAAAGCTAAGCTTCATGCCCTGGATCAGAACATATTCCGTTTCACCAGGTGTGGTTTTAAAGAAGGACAGACAGACATGCTCTGCGTCAGGAGGAAGATAGATACTCCTAGGCAGGAATCAGTATTATCATCTCTATCAAAGCAGAGGACAAATACAATTAAAATTGGGAAATTATTCTGGAAAGTAAGATATTTACAAAACAGGCAAAAGGCCAAAGGAAGGAAAAATGATTATACAGTATTAATGTATAGGGTCACAGCACTATACAATCCTCTTCACTGAAATTACATCATGTCTGTTAGACCCCACACCTCACCTGGGGAAAGGCTGCTGCTGTATCAACTTACACAGATTACTATTTCCACCATCACTGCAGTGGCCTTAACTGCTACCCATGCCTCATCTACAGCAGGTAAGTTGGCCCAAGGCAAAGGCTGGTATGGTGATTTGAATGTAATTGCTCCCCCCATAAGCTCATAGGGAGAGGCACTATTAAGAAATGTGGCTTTGTTGAAGTAGGTATAGCCTTGTTGGAGGAAGTGTGTCACTGTGAAGGTGACTTTTGAGATTCCATATATGCTTAAGCCATGCCCAATGTCTGAGTTCACTTCCTGTTGCCTGTAGGTCAAAGATGTATCACTCTCATCTTCTTATTTAGCACTATGTCTACATATATGCCACTATGCTCCCCTCCATGATGATAATGGACTAAGCCACTGAAACTAAGCCACCCCAATTAAATTTTTTCCTTTATAAGAGTTGCTGTGCTCATGGTGTCTCTTTACAGCAATAGAAACCTTAAGACAACTGACATTCCACCATGGGCCATATAGTTCTAGTCACTAGCCTTTTCTGCAACTACCATCTGTTTTTGTTTCTGTTTTGTTTCTACTTTTATGCAGATTTTTCACTGAGGATTGATCTTCAGGATGAGTTTGGTACTATAGCCTGTGGGAAAGCTGACTAGAGCAAGGTGAGAGCTGTCCAACCCTTTAGACCCTAGAGGCATCAATTGTCCATGGATTTGAAAGTGAGCCAATCTTGCACATAGAGATATCCATTGATGCTCCCATCTGACCCCCACACCTGTGCCCTCCTCTCTCTTAACCTTTGCACTTGAAATTTTGACAAAGATCAGACCCATACAGCAGCAGAGCAGCATGGGAAAGCCGCTTCTCTGCATTGTTAGCAGAGCTGAGGAGTAACTCTGACCAGCCTACATTTTAAAGTTATGAGATTTGAGACAAAGCCTGGGGATTTGTTTCAAATCAGTAAATCCCCAGGAAAGGAAACCTGCAAAGCAGACATGGAAGAATACATCCAGGAGGAGAAAGCAGTGGACTACAGGGCTTGTTTCAAAGGCCTGGGGCAATGATTTTCATCCCTGTTCAAAACTGTGCCTCACCATGAAAAACAAAAGCAGGAGACAAGCTGCAGACGGGAGCATTGGCAATCCACCCTCCAGTCAATCACTCAGTATTTGGAGACAAATGAAGGTATCCCTTGAGTCATTCTACTTTGCAACTTTTATGTGAAAGTTTGACAAATGATGCCAATGAAAGGTACAAGAGAGTGATTAAAACCAGCCCTGCAAAAACAAGGGTAACTATTCTGGGCTTGAGTCTTTCTCATTTCCCCAATTTTTATTCTGAACCCATAATCTCACCACTGCCTTGAGTTTTCCAGAATTCTCTACACTTCTTTTCCTCAGTATGCAGACATTATCTGTTTGTCACCTTCCCTCCATTCTTCCCTAGTACGTGAGTTTGTTTGTTGAGATTTTTTAAAACAGTTTGTATTGATGGGCTGGTATTGAAGTATTTGTTCAATGTGGTAAAATACTAATCCACGTGTGGATTAGTGTGGTGGCGTTTTCAGCATGGATTCAGCAACAAGAACTTGTCCAACAACTCTCTCAAGGGACCTTTGCTGTTGGTGAAATTATCCAGGGTTCCTGTTTAAAGCAACGATCTATGGTTAAATGAGACAGACAGACTAATAATTCCTCTGAGCAGAGAAGACAGCCGCTAAAGCAATGGTTCTCAACCTGTGGGTCCAAACCCTTTCATGGCAGTTACATATCAGATATCCTGCATATCAGATATTTACATTACTATTCATAACAGTAGCAAAATTATAGTTATGAAGAAGCAATGAAAATAATTTTATGGTTGGGGTCACCACAACATAAGGAACTGTGTTGAAGAGTCATAGGATTAGGAAGATTGAGATCCACTGGTATAAAGGGACCAGGTCAGTCTCTGAGATAACCCATAGAAACTGTAGAGCTTCTCCATGCTGTGCCCCTAGCTGCTGCTGCTTCAAAGGCAGGGCAAGGCAGGTGTTCCTCGACTGACCTCTGATTTCCAGGCTTCACCTTTGAGTTTGCTGCCTGATTCATCAAATCTACAATCAAGGTGGTAACCTATAAAAAGAACCAACCCCATTAATCGCAAAACACAGGGCTCAAGAAACTCTCAGACACCAATGTCTCATGCTAACTGGACTAAATCAGAGTAACTGTATTCACACAGGAGTCTGTCCCCAAAGAGGCTGCAGATGAAGTGAGAAATATCTAAAGGCATTGAGAATGGCAGGGAAATGAATGATGCTCAAAAACAGCAATTCCAGACTTAGTCTCAATCTCACCTGCATTACTCAGAGCTATTGGGAAATGTCACCCTGCCCATTGGTAAAGATGAGGCTCCACTTCCCTCCACCACACTCAATGGCAGGAAATAACTCAGCAATGTGTCAGAGAGGTTCTGAGGGGAAGATAAGACACAGTTGCTCATGGTGTGTGTGTAAGCCCGTTATGAAAATGCAGTTAGGAATCCAGGTCTAAAATAATAAATTATTTGATTGCACATAAATATTCGGCTTTTCAGGAATCCAGCATCTACTCCCTTTCACCCTGAGTAAAATGAAATATGAGTTACTGTTAATAAAGCATTCTTTTGTTTCTATCCCATCTGTTGGCCTTTGAAGACCATCACTCTCAAGCTTCACCAGCATTTGTTACTTGGCATATGCCTGGTGAGTAATTCTAACTGAAGCCATAGCTAGGGTTAGCACAAAGTTTGTTAGTTCCAGCCATACAGTTTTTAAGAGAAATACATTTCTAAAGTGGTGCTTGTAAACTCTTTTGTCCCCATTTACAACCATTTCTATAACATAAGCTGTTTTAAAATGAATACAGTTATTATTGGTGGCATTATTACCTCTCCATCCATGTTCAATAAGACGATGTAGGGAGAATGGGAAGGACAAGCAAACCCCCTTTCAGGGTGACAGGTAGGAAATGTTTGGACCATTAAGGCATTAAGACTAAGGAGGTATGAGTCTCTTCTAGCATGCAGGACAACTTCTATCAACAGCACTGTGTGTGATGACCTGGAGAGTAATATTAGACAGGTCACATTGCAGAGAATCCCTTGTTTACAGTTGCAGCTGTCATTAATATAAACATCTATTGACTTCTCAGAAGGCACAGGAAATACTACTGGGCATTAGAGTGCAGAAGACGTGAAATATCAAACAATAGCAGTATGTGGCCCACGACCCACTCTGCACCAAAGAGCAGCATGGCATACATCAGAGTGAGGCTCACAAAGGAAAACCCAATGCATCCCTCTGGAAGTACAAGAATGAACTTGGTGGTACCTACCCAGTCTCTGACCTTCTCTTATCTTTTTTTTTTTAAACTGTCCTTCAATGGGGCTGAAAGGCAATTTTCATGCTATGGCTCTAAATATCAGTTTATCCCTCTGACATGGTTCTGGGCATGCCCAGTAGGGATGATTTAACGCTGCATTGATGGCTTGCAACAGAAGAACGCCGTGTGAAAAGGTAGTGTGCCACAGCTAATGGGCTCTTGTTTCAAAGGGATGCTGTGTGTACATTACCAGTGTGGAGAAGGTGCGGAAAGGCCCAGGCAGCCATTAGGAATGGAACGCTGCTGATGATGAAAAGGCACTTTGCTGGTGAGGGAATGGCGGGAGAGAGAAGGCTTATCTGTCTTTTTGATTAGAAATGCATGCTTCCTTTCATCATCTGAGCTGAAAAATTGGCTTCTGCTCTTGGTTTATGAAACCATTTTTCTTTTTCCTTTCTTCCCAGGTTTGCAAACTGCTTAATAAATTAGTTACTGTGAGGTGTATGGGTGCCACAATAACCTTAGAGGCTTTTCCCAAATGCATCCTTAATATTTTATAAGTATTTAAATAGATTTATTCAATTTGAAGTGGCTGATTTATTAATGTTGGCATTCTGGCTCAAAACAGAGGTTCTATGCAGATTTAATTGATCAAGAGAAACATCAAGGAGGTTTTCTGATGCATTGAAAGGTTTTAGGAAATTATAGAAAAATGTTTGGTACAACTAATTGAACAGAGTAATGAAGCATCCAAAGCCCAAAGCACAGACACTTGAAATGAGTTTATCAAGTCTAGGGTCACACATGTGTTCAGATGGTCCATTCATTTCCTAATGCATGTACTCTTTTTTGAATCCAACCAGTGTTGCACAGAGTTCTGGTTACTGGCACTCTTCTTTCATTCTGTGAAATCCAGTCTAAAAAATAATATCACAAAAACATGTCTATTTGTCATCAACAACAAAAGTCAAGTCACCATATGTACGTTTTCATTTTGAATTGCATATAAAAAGGTAATCCACCAATCCTCTTCAAAGTTTGCAAACATGCTCAAAATTTGGAGCTCCACTGAGTTCTTCTCTCCAGGAGAAGAAATAAGTCCATAATGACTTCCTAAGCAGTGACCCTGCATCAGAGGTCTGAACAGGCTAGCAGACCAGTCATACTGAAGGACTCCATTAGTCTCTCTACTGAGGCAACAATGATTTAAAGGCCACCCTGAGTCACTCATCATTCAGCCCAAGTTCAGAAAAATCAGATACCAGACTCCAATGACATCAGGCATTCAGACAGAATCTTTGCTGTGTGTCCAGGCAATCTGTGAAAAAGCTAAATTCTGTTCGATTAGACAAAGGTCAACATGAGGATTTAGCTCAAATCACAACGCTTCAAAGAAAGTCCTAGGAATTAAGAAGAACATAAATCATCTTTTAAAAATATTTTTTCTTATTTATTGCATTCTTCATGAATAATACTTGTTGAGTATTAAATCTAAATAGTCAGACACACAGTCCTAAAGAGGATGGAATACGCTGGAACACTCACAGTGATCAGTGTCTTGCAGCTTAATAGATAATGCCCCCGTGATACCTAAGAGAGTATGTGAACAATTATGGTAATTATCCATTCTGAAAACTATTTTATAGAGATATGCTACAAAAGAAAATAAATTACACCGGGGTCTAAATGATCTGAAAGCAGCAGCTCATGTTCCTCTTTTCTGAGGCCTTTTCTTTCCTAGTGTCTCTTTGACTGAGAGAGTTGAAAATTACAGCATTTGTGTTAGAATCAAATGCAAATGGAATAATTGTCCCTTCTCTAATCAAAACACATTTGTGGATTGAAATACCACATGGGGCAATTTTCAGTTAATCATGGATGTTAATAAATATGACTCTAAGCTCATAAACAAACATTACTTTGGATAATATATTGTAGGAGATGATTGTTAAGCTTGATCAGACATGTAACAAAAGCTGAACTTTACAGAAAGTCAGCAAATTAACTCCGAGAACAGAGATGGGGCATCAACGGTAATGAAAGATTAGATTTAGCTATGATGCTTAGACACATCACACATTAGCATTAGGAAATGTTCAAGCTGGCTTTCCTAAAATTGGAAATATTAAATCATGTGAGTATTAGCTTCTTCAAAGAGCAAAAGCTTTGTGATCAATGATAGAAAGGACTAGAAAATCAGGTTTACCAACATTAAGATCACCCAAGCCAGAGTGGGTGCTAACCAAGATGCTAACAAACAGTAGTGTTTACAGGGGAAATAAAAACCTTTGTACTTTCTTCTTCCACCACTGAGCTTGTAAGCCAGTATATGAGGCTGTTTGCCACCCCCTTTCTCTAGCCTATCCTAATATAATGTGTGTCTTTATTTTGGTAACAAAATACCTCACTGGGGATCAAAGTACCTCAATCCCCTGTAAGAATGGGCCTAGAAAGACCCACAGAGCTGCAGCAGTACACAGAAAAGCTTTCAGGCTTCCTCCACTTCTTGCCACATAGATAAAGTCAAAGCATTGGACCTGGAGAGATGGCTTAGCGGCTGCCTTTGCAGCCATGTTGTGTGTCAAAGGATAATTACTCCTGTTAAATAGAGCTCTCCTTTCAACTGGAGGTTCCTAGCTTATTCCTTCATTTCTTCCAACATCAAGAAAGAGAAGAAAAAATTAAGTAAGCTATATGCAGACAGGTTCTTTTCTCAACCCATTGCCTTCTTTTCTGTGGAACTCGCTCAAGCATTTATGAACGTCCATGTTTTCAGTTCTTAACAATAATGAATAAATGAACACAAGGCACTTTAAACATATTTACAGAATAACATCTCCCATCACCCCAAACCACTGCCTGATTGGCGTGCTATGGACTAGCTGTAATATGCTCGTTCATGTCAGGGCCCATACGTGGCTCTTTTTTATATAACCAGGGTCCTTCGAAAGTATTAGCTGTTCTGAAGATGTCTGTTGGAAGTCCATCAAGAAGGCAATGAACTTTTCAGGGCACAATATCTTAAAGGAAACTATAAATGAAATAGGTCAAGGATGAGGCACATGAGTGGCTGGGAAAAAAAAATCCCTATTTAGTTTATACAAGTTTTCTTTCCTGTCTGTAAGGACACCATATAAGGAATAGTAACTTTTCAAGCCAGCAGCCTGAACATATTTCTTGGTCTTATAATTCTCACAGTTACAGACATTCCAAGGTAGAGGGTCATTCAAACAGAACTGTAACTTCTTGTGTATGTTTATTTCTAAAGTATCTTATGCATAGTTTCCCAATGAACTCATAGAAGGAGGCTACGGGAATGCTAACTGGGTAATTTTTCAAGCATGCCTAGAAGCAAAGCTCAAAAAGAACTGCTCTGGGCTTATTAAGATCTAGCTGGAGCTTTCACTGCGAGGGTCACCTAAACTTTAGCATTTATCTTGGAAAGTGTGTTAGTGAAGGGAAGAGAGAAAAATGCTGATGAAATTTAAAGAATTACCTTCCCCCATGATCACAAAAATCATGATGACAGGGCAGTGTGGCAGAAACCAACAGGAATGTGCCAGCCAGGAAGTCAACCATCAGCATTCAGGTGTCCCTCCAAACTCCACCCACCAGCCAGCAGCACAGCCACAGACTTGTGACCATCACGTAGAATGTTGATGCCCTGTCTTTGAAATCAGGTGGACAAACCATGGTGACAACACATCCTCTATGGCTGACAGCTCAAAGTCAAAATTTCAAAATTTGTCTTTCTGTATGCACAATAAAACCATGTGGCATCTTGGAAAGAAATTTTGAAAGGCAGACACGAAGACAGCCTAAATGACAAAACCCACAGCTGATTGTGGCTAACGCCAAGATAATGTGAAGAGTGTCATCAAAAGAATTTCCTTACAAAGGCTTAATTATCCATGGGAAAAAGTGTTTGCTAAAAAATCCAAGTGATTTTAGTTTGGGTTTTGGTTTTTGTTTCCTTCAGCCTTTATGAAACAGAAATATTCTTGGCGTTTGGGACACATAAATGAGTAAGAAGCAAATCCGGACTAGAGCTTCTAGTATAAGGAGGAGAAAATTCCATAATTAAGAAAGATAGAAAGAAAGAAAAAAGGAAAGAACTCTCCTCCGAGTCAGAAGCTGTTATGCTAAAGGAAAGAGGAGTACGGGGTCAGAGGGGCAGGAGTTTTGAAGCTGGGGTGGAGGTTTGGGTTAGGTTTTCCTATTAAAAAACCATGTCAGAGTTTACTCCATTTAGATGACCCATGTCTGATCTATGCTGGTATCAAGGAAAGTGAGTCCTGGTGGTCTGGAACAGTAGAGGAATGAAGAAAGCTGGACTCTGCTAGAGAAGCATAAGAAGCCTCTGGACTAATCCATCAGGAGTAGAGCCCAGGGCTGTTTCGGAATTCAAAGGCCAGGCTAAAACTCAAATGCTCCCTCGGACAATTAAAATAGCTCTTTATGTGAGTATATCCCCATTTTGTTAGTGCCCAGGCTCTGAGTGTTGCTTATTTTTAGACAAAAGAACAAAAAATCTTTGCTGTTTTTAAATTAATTCACCTATTATCCCTAAATCTTGTCTCAAACAACAACAGAATTAAATTATAGCTTTGATGATGAAGAATTTTCTTAGTTGTCAAAAAAAAAAAAAAGAAAAAAAAACCACTGTACTAGGGACTGGGGAGATGACTTAGTCACCAGAAAAAGCACTTGCCACCCAAATCCAAGACCAAAATTTGGATCTCCAGAATTCATGTGAAGTTGTACACTTGGCAGCAGGTGTATGCAGTCCCTTATCACTCTTATGATGCGATGGGAGGTGGAACCAGGAGAATATCATAAACTGGTACACACAGCTGGGAACAACAAGAGATCCTATCTCAAACGAGGTGGAAGGAAAGGGCTAACGCTTAAGTGGATGAGGCACAATTAGCAATGGAAGGTCCCAGGGGAAGAGAACATGAATCACAGCTCAAGCCTAGATGTTACAGACTTTATCTTTTCGAGTATGGAGTATCTCCTATGTCTCAAGGTTTGGGGTGGGATAAAATGACACAGTGGAGCATATAAAGGGTAAATGAAATATGCATCATGGTTACTCAAAAAGTACTGCTTGTCCCTAACCTGAAGCAATGGAAGAGGGTGTTTTAACTAAATTGTAATGAAGCTAAGGAGGATAAATTGGTTTGCCAGGCGAGAAGGTAATCCCCATCTGTGCTCCATCTGCAGAATAGGCTTCCAAAAGGCATTTAGAAGAAAGGTAAAAAGGTTTGGAAGAATTTCAAAACTTCATGTCCTATAATTTAAAGCCAATTAAATGGTAGGATTTGGGGGTAGAATTCTCTTCAAAAAATTCTAATGTCCCTTGGAATGTGTAGACGCTCTACAGCACCCACTGAAATCTACATAGGATAAATTCTAACAAAATAGACATTGACTACAAAAGATCTAGGCTCTTAAATTGTTTATTTTTATCTTAAATGCTTTAGTGAGAGAGGAAAGAGTTATAACCTGTGGGAGATGATAAACTTCGGGTACTTTTGCTTGCTATTGTTATCAGCCAACTCACTCTGCTCTTAGAGGATTCAACACCTCTGCATGCCACATGAGTCATGGCAGCCATTGCACCTTGATTGCCTCATGACAGGAATGTCCTATGACTACTTATTTTGCATTAATTCATCATTCATACAAGAAGCTTCTACTATGTCCCCCATTTTATATACTAAGAACCAAGGCACAGGCACAGGAGGCTACGTGCATTTCCCTTAATCAGAAAGCAGCTCTAGATAATTCTGTTACTAACATACTCAGTAAAGTACCTATTTCTTTTCCTCTTGACTCTTACTTCTCTCCTCTCCCTCTCTTCCTTTATATACCCCCCTTCTTGTCCTTCTTCCTTTTTCATCTCCTTCCCCTCTTTTGCCTTCTCATGAAACCTGAAATAGGGGTTAGGAACATGGTGTTATTGACTGGTATATATGTAAAGTCTGGGAACAAGGTTTGTTGACAGGTATATATGTAAGTGTTTGGAACATGATGTTGTTGCCTGGTGTATCTAGCCTGAGAGAGTTCCATGAGCTATTTGACTGTTTTCCTTGACTATCCTGCATCTACTCCCTTGGAGCCTCTCCCCTACATCTGCTCCCATTTCTTCAAATTGTTGACTGTTATCTATTTGAGGTATTCCAAAGAGCTGAGGCAATAAACACACAAAATGTGAGAGCACATTTATATGCCATAGCCTGTATAAATATGTGTACATTTGTCAGTGCCCACAGTGGTGTAATATAAAGCAACTGTTGTTCCTGTGAATCAGTTCAAGCTACAACTCCTCAGATGGTGATAAGAGCCCTTACACAAGGTGCCTTGCACCCCCACAACTGGGCCTATGGTTGGCGACCTAGTCTTAAAATCCAAAGCCAAGTGCCATATTACTGGTTCAGCCATAATCAGACCAATTTTGACATAAGCCATTCTACAGAACCTCACCTTGTAATCTCATAAGCTCATGAGATCCAAGATAAGAATTCTTCTTGGACAGACCTATGAGAAAGCTGCTTTAGCTGAAAGCAAGGATCTAGTGGACCCTGAAGGCAACATAGCTACAACATTCAATTAGCTGAGAGTTCATTTAGCAAACACAATTCCCTTTATTTGATGTGCTCTTAGTGTTGCTTATGAGCTGTATTCTACTTAGGAGTATGAACTCACCAATTATTTACCTTGCATTATGAATCATTTATCTAGTCAATCTAATATTCTTCCCTTATGCATCTTAATACCTCAATTAACTATTATGAGTCATTTGTTATTTGTATACCAGAAAACTGTTTTCCAAGTTATTACTTATTGGTCATAATCAATTAGGGAAATTTTTAGGCTATGGCTGTCTTCTATAAATACACTGGTAAAGTTCAACTCCTACAATTTCTGAAAATTAAGTTGTTTTGTCACTTGGGAACTCTCATTAATCTCAACTTGTCAGCCTTGTTTATGCAGGTTATAATGGGCTATGTGTGTGAGTGAAATGAGATGCTGGAAGGCTTTTCTTAACTCTTTGCTGAAAGTAAGATGGAAATACTTTATTAAAGTGGTGATTTTGATTTGTAGAATGTGGAGAAACTGTACTGGGGCAGTGGCCTGTCTGTTCCACTTCAACCCACCAGAATCCCAGTGTAGGTTTGTAATTAAGAAGCCAGAAAAAATGTGGGAAGACCAGATCGTGAACATACCCAGTGTGCATGCAGAGAAAGAAAATTCGGAGAAGAAAACCAAATTTTACTGACTTCCCTCTTTACCAACAGCTTTAAGTGCTCTGGGTGTATCTGTCTCATAGGTGAGACAAGAGAAACATCATAGTAGTCCAAAAAGGACTGAGCAAAAATTTAGATGTGAAATGCCACCGATGAGGATAAGATGGAGGGCAGTGATTTAATGATGACCGATAAATGATGACCATTTATCGGTCATCATTACTGATGAGAAATGTACAGTATTTATTAAATCCAGGTATCCCTACCTTTAGTAAAATCTCTGACATAAAATAAGTCATAAAAGGCTCCCGAGTCAACAGTTTAGAAATCTGAACAGAAAATATAGGGCTTTAATAAAGTCATAAATCACTGTAAAGGAAATGGTAGGTGTTACTACTCCACAAGTCTGTGGGGCTGATGAAGAAGGATCTAAAGAATAGCTTGGATACTCAAAAGAGCTTTCTGATCAGAAACAAACCTGAGGAATAACTGTGGGGTAGAAATGTCTGTTTTCTCTCTAAAGAATGAGGGAGAGAAAAGGGCAGAGGCACTGCTTTTGAATTTTCAAGCAAGTGCAGGTGGCTGGCCGCACAGCCACCGATTCCATATGGTGAGTGCAGAATTGAGAGCCACAGGAGGACAAGGTCATTGCTGAATAAAGTATCCAATGGCTTTGAGTCTTCTGAGTGGTACAGTGTCCTAGAGCTGCTCTGAGACAAAGGAGCTGCTGTGGTACAAGGAAGTTTATCCAAGGAATGGAACTACTGAATAGCAGCAGATGTCCTTTCCAGTGACTCTGATGCCACCATTGCTTCTTCCCAAATAACAACAGCTAAATCTTAGTGCTTGCTCCACTGCAAGCACTGTACCATGGTTTCATTTATGGGCACGATACCACTAGAAAGTAGAGATGATCATTCTACACTGAATAGCCAAATACAGTTTCTATGACTTTCGGGAATTTAAGGCAAAGATGTGAGCTTAAACTTCCCGTCCAGTCTCCTATTTGAATCCCCACCAGTTTGGCTTCATCTTTGAGTCTAAAATTCCTCGATGCCAATGCCAGACCAACTCATCCTTCACACCCACACAGGGAATCTGAAAACTGTAATGTGACTAAGGGATCCGTGGTATCACAATCTTGTTTTCTTTTCAGTCTCTCGCAGTGGCTAGCACAGAGCAGATAGAAAAAAAAATGTTGGAAAAGAAAGGCAGAGAAATTGCTGAATTTGACTGTCTATGCTAATGTAGTATAGAAGTCATATTATATGGAATGCTGTGGAATGTCTGGCTATGTTTGCTTGAGCAAATAATTTTGTTTATCTGAACATCTCTATCTCCATCTATAAAACAGGAATTTGGATCCAGGAACTGCTCTGAACCCTTACACAATCCATGTTCTCTAGCTTTATATTCCCATTTTGATGTGGATTGTGTGAGTGTTTGTTTGTCCATCAGTGATCCTGCTAAATTTCTTTTGTGCTAAAGCTTTTGCTGTGTGCCAAGCATCTTGTATACCTGACCTGCTGACAACAAACCTGTGAAAGCAGAACTCTCATCCTTACTCAGAGGAGAAGGAAAAATGTAATGGCTTTACAAGCCAGCATCATGCAATCAATAAAGGAGACCTTGATCTCTCAGGCACTCAAAAACTGACGAGTCTTCCAGGACTCTGATATTTGTTGAAACTCTTAGCTAAATGACTTCTTAGAAAGCCTAAACTGTGGTCCTGCACAGTTTCCAATGCAGTCTCAATTAACAGAGCCTAGAACTTCAGAAAATGAGACCATCATTCAGTCATGGTGTTTGGAATCACCATGTTCACAGTCACAGCTACGTCTCCAACCCTGGGCAAGAGTCTTACAAAAATATAAGATCGCTGCAGACCTGTCAACACTTGGCAGTCTCGGCCAACTCTCCCAGGGCCAGGCCTCCAGAGCACTTTCTGTCTGAACCATTCAGTTGTCACTTAATCATGCACTCCCACAGCTAGCCTGTTGCTTCATGTGCCTTAGTTCTGCCTTGCCAACACAAACACAAGTTCCTTGTGTCCTGAAACTGAACCTTAGATTTCCTTCCAGCAAGTCATATCTACACCAGGGAGAGACCCATTAAGTGTCCTTCTCTTTCATTAAAGCTATCCAGCATACTCTCAGTAAAGGTTAATCAGTGTGTTCTTTCTCTGCTCAACTGTAGTGAAGATGTTAGCATGCCTCCAAGCAACTGTTACTTAAGGAAAACCACATGGGAGGGTCTCCCAGACCATATCATGCCATCCAGTCTGGCATTTTTCCACCAGAAATATTATGGTACCAAGATGAAGAAAGCAGAGATATTGTCCTCGTCTAGTGAGGGGTTCGAATCAAAGCTCTTCAGAGAATAGCCAGATGCCCACACCTGTCCTATTGCTGACAAAGTGAAGAGCAACAAATTATAAGACTTCCTAGACATACATATAATTAATTCTGGTTTAAGAAGCCTTACACAGCAAAGTCTTTCAAACAATTCAGAGATAAGACCAAAGCATTGTAAGATTTGTTATCATAAAAGCAAATTTGTCTCTGTAGAGCAAATTTGTCCTGCAAAATAAAATAAAAAATGGTCTTTATGTCCATTTAAGAACCTGTGAATTTTGGGAAACTATGAAATGGCTACTTAACAATTTGTACCTGACACTTGATTGTCATATGCAATATTGTATGAGAGACATGCTGTCTTAGTTACTTTTGTATTGCTGTGGTATGACAACATGACCAAGGAAACTTATAGAAGAGTTTATTTGGTGCTTAGAGTTTCTCACATGATAGTCATGTGAGAAAGTTCCAGACTACCACATATAAAAGACCAAGTTAGAGACTTTTATTGGCCAGCAACTGAGATAAGGCTTTTATTCCAAAGAATCTCTTGGCACTGGCGCTCAGGGATACAGAATTTCTAAAGAGTATTCGGTGCTGTGGAGAGTTGTGTATTTACCAAAGTTTGAGGAGAGGAAAACAATTTCTGCCCATCTCCAGCTGGGCTCTGTTGAGGAGGCGTCCTATGCCCTTGAGATTTGCTGCTAACAGCTAGGAGAGCAATAGAAAGTTGGTGTCAAAGAGGAGCTTCAAAGTGCTGACTCTGAAATGTTCTTTAAAAGTGCTCTTACTTGAAGAAGTTGTAAAGAGTCAGAGCTGAGTGGGAATCTAGCTGGGAATAGTGTTGATAGAGTCTAGGCTGTCCAGCTGTGAGGGGTCTCAAAGCACTTAAAGAGGTGACAAATGTCAGAGGCTTCCTTTGGCCCCCTCCAACAACTGCTGCTGACAGTAGATACTACCACAGCAGCCAAATACCAGACACGCTAAGTCTTATGCCTTGTCTGGAGTCCACCAGGACCAATCAGGAGACAGGCAAAGCAGACATCAGTGACCAGAGTGGCCCTGGTGCCTCAGATAAGAACTTAGACATCCAGACTACCTAGTGATCTAACTCCACTAGGGAAATATAGAGGTCCAAGCTATAGATTCCTCCATTTTCTCTTCTCAGCCCCTGAACTTACGATGTAAAGGTATAAACTGAAAGTAGAGTGTCACTTCTCATTCAGGGATAAAATAGAAAGTCATACAAAGGAATCAATAGAGATTTTGGACTTTAATGTACTATGTTTAAACACAAATTATTTGATGGATTAGCTGTGCAATCTTTAAAAATTAAGTTGTATTTCCCAACCTCCCAATCTTCATCCATTTTTATTTTGTTCACATTTTTTATTTGTGAGTATACACATAAACACACATGCATCTGGAGGTCAGAAGGCAACTTGTGGGTCTGTCAATGTCTCTGTATCAAGTGGCAGAAAGCATCCTTAAGCTGAAAATAATAATAATAATAATAATAATAATAATAATAATAATAATAATAATAATAATGTGTGATTTTAAGTAGCTAAGAATCTAGATGATATCCAGCCTGATACTTCCCTAAACAACACCTACAACGTCCTACTCTCTACTCGGTTAGGCTTTCTTGAGTTAGCTGTGTTTGAGGCAGTCCCCAGTAAGTTCCCGCACACTTCTTTACAAATACTCAGTGTAACCAACCAGGGGAAATATTTGGAGAACAAGTTAGAGTACTATTCTCATTGGCAAACCCAAACCCAACTTGTTGAATTGCTTGTCCTTGTGTGCCCATGAGATTGTTCTGATGACCAGTGCCTTAGCATGGTTGATATCTGGCTTGAGGGTGAGGAGATCTGGGACCCCACAGTATGAAAAAGTAGTGTGGTTAGCAAAATCATCTAAGGTCTGCTTTCATTCATGAGCTGTGGAGAACAAAGGCCTTTGCAGCATTCTTCTGTGTCGTTTGTACAGTGCTTATCACATCCCATTTTATATGTGAGATGCTAATCCCTGAGGTCTGCAGAGAACAGATAGATTTGAATTCTTTGTTTCCACCCACATTGTTTTCCACAGTGCATTGCCCACCACGAGTAAATAGATGAACGATAATGGAAAATTAATACATTTAACAAACACATTCATTGACAATGAATGACTGACATCAACAGTTGAAGTAATTGATCTAGGGAAGAGATTAAGAGGAAAAATATGAAATTGTACCATTTTCAGAATAACTCAAGAGGAAGAACTCAAAGTCCATTTATTCAGATCCCTGCCTTTCTAAAGGGATTGTCCAATGAGACTGAGAACACACATTGTTCATGTGTACCCAAGAACCTCACAATGAAAATATGTCCGATTTGAGAAATAACTAAAGGAAACTACATAAAATGAAGAGGCAGGTAAATGGATTGGAGTGAAGAGGTTGGGTGACAGACGTGTTTTCTGAACCAAGGAGAGTGCTCTTGCAGTATGTTGACCACCAGGACTTTGGAAGAAATACAGCAGAGGTTCAGATAGGACAATTCACAAATGAAATCACCCAAAATGTCTTTCTTAATGATTAAATATTGTATCCATCTGACCCTTTGTAGGGAAGGTCTTCCCTGGTGAGATAAAAAAAAATAGAATACTTCTGGCTTTTTCTTTGGTGTTTTGTTTTAAGAAATCACCAATTTCACTTTGTGAGGACTACACAGCATACAAATGGTTATAAGGAAATCATTATTGCCTCATTTAATAGGTCTTGGATATAGCTAGGTAGCTAGGTGGTAGGATTGCAAAGCTCTGGGGTTGATTTCTTCCTCAAAATGTATGTGAAGGGAGTTGTGGACATTGAGATTAAATGTGTCGTTGGGTCAGGGGAATGTTTAACAACATAGAATAACATATGGCAAAATAGCAAGCGGGCCAGATTCAGCTATGCTTCTTTAAATTTTTAATTAGATTTATTCACTTTATTTTATGTGTGAGGGTGCATGCCATTTGTGCTAAGTGCACAAGGAGGTCAGAAGAGGGCATCAGATGTCTGGAAAAAGAGTTGCCACATGACTATCACCCATGTGGGTGCTGTGACTTGAACCCAGGCCTTCTGCAAGAGCAACAAACACTGAGCCGTCTCCAGCCCACCTTTATTGGTTTGTACAAAATGTGATTGACACACAGCCATGCCCAGTCCCATACTATTGTCTAATGGGTGTTTTCTGTGCCTGATAGTGCAAAGTGTGACAGTTTCAATGATTGTATTGTCCACAAAGCGTAACATATTTAGCACTAATTAAAGCCCTCCCCCCACCCCCCAAAAAATCCAGCCTTAGGGAAACAGGAGGCCATTCTTCCAGTCCTCTGTTAGTCATTTCAGTGCAAGAGAGTGTCACACTGTCACCATCATGAAAGAGTAGACAAGGAGAGAAGGAGAAAGGAGGGCAGCTGGCTGCAGGAAGGAGGCACACAGAGGAATGAAGAAGAGTCAGGAGGAGTCTCATGGGGTCTCCCTGAAGGAGTGCGAAAAACAGTCACAGGAAACATCCAGTGTCTTTGTCTGCCTCCAAATATTCCTCACACATGCCACTGCAGCCCATTTTAATGTTTTATTTCTTCGACCCTCGAAGCATTACCAAACAGTTATTATCTGAGCTTCTAACAAACAATTATTCCAGCTCCTAATTTATATTTCAATCATTTTAACTACTGATCTTATGATCACATTCAGGCACTGATCACATTAGTGCCATTAACTATGCAGCAACCAATAAAATCTGCATGAGAGACTTACTCCGTATATACTCCCTTAGCACAATTTATTAAAATAATGTAGACTATTAACGTTTAAACTAAATGTAATATATATATTTAATATAAAAATTCTCATTACTGTGATTAATAAAATTTTTACTGTATGCTGATATTTAGTTAGAGAAAATGAACAAGTTAAGCCAACTGAAGTATTTCAGTTACATTAATTTAATTAAATATGACTTTTACATTATGTAGGACTACGTATATACTACTGATAATTCTAGCATATTTAAGGAATCAAGAAACAGAATCACTACTATCAAAGGTACAATTAAATCATCAGAGGTCTTTCTAGACAAAGCATTCTGACTCTTCCTCCTGAAGAACTCTCACTTTTCCAAATAGGACCTAAAGAATAACACCAGATAAAAAATAACACTGCTTAATTTTCCTCCTTGATATAGTCTTCTTGTTTTTAAATACGGGTGTGTGTGTGTGTGTGTGTGTGTGTGTGTGTGTGTGTGTGTGTGAAGAGAAAGAGAAAGAGAGGTTGAAACACACATACAGACACAAAATGCAAAATAATTACGAAGCTGGCTCTTTGGTCATCTGATTATCCACAAAAACATCTCTCAAAGTGATTCCAAAGTTTAGATGGTGGTTAATCCACTTTCTTCCGTCTTGCTCTTGCACCGGGATTTAAGTTGATAATAACTTCTTTGTTGCTCCCAAATCTAGAGACCTAGAATACTTCAACTTGTTTTTTATTCCATCAATAAAGTGGTAGTGGGAGAATTTAACAAGCCAACCTTCAGTTGCTCCCCCTCTGAGTTGGGTATTCACAGGTGCATTGGTGATACTTAGGGTATTATGTCTTCTCTAAATATGTGCGTGTGGCGTGGGTGGTTTATGACCATCTGCCTGTCTGAAGTGCCTCCCAGACTGCCAGGGCCATGTGCCTATCATGCTGCTCTTTCTTTCTCTATTGATTCTGTCTGTTCATGACTTCGTCCTAGCTCACATGCTGTCCCATAGCCATTCCAGATTAAAAATATAAGAGAAGGGGAGGGGAGGTGGCTGTTGGTAAAATACTTGCCATGCAAGCATGAGAAAATAAGGACCTAAATTTGGACCCCAAAAGCCCAGGTAAAAAGAACACCTAGGATCTAGCACCTGTAATCCTAGCACAAGAAAATAGAGGCAGAGGGTCTCTGTGGTGCCATGGCCTGCTGAACAGGGTCCTGGAAGCCTGACTAGGTCAATGAAGAAATGAAGAAAGAACAGACACACAGACACAGAACACCTGGGATTGGGTAGGCTGTGGAACAGCTACAAATTGCAATCATCCTGGAAGAGGAAGCTATGGTTGACAGTTTCTACATACATTGGATTTGTTGTTGTTGTTGTTGTTGTTGGTGGTGGTGGTGGTGGTGGTGGTGTGTGTGTGTGTGTGTGTGTGTGTGTGTGTGTGTGTGTGTGTGTGTTTTAAGTTAACCCATAGTAACATGGATACTTGGACCAGAAAGAGGCTCTGAGGTCCTTGCCATGGCTGTTCTCATGTCAATAAGAAACATTCACTTAAGATTTCCTCATTTTACCACACTGGGACTGGCTGGCCACCTAACTGTACTGAGCTGTAGAGTTTCAGGTTCAGTGAGAGACCCAGTCTCCAAAAATAAGATAAAGAAAAATAAAGGGTAATGGATGATACCTAACATTGACCTCTGTCTACAAACACACACACACACACACACACACACACACAATTAAAAGAATAAATAAGTAAATGAGGAAAGCACTAATGGTAAGCTTTGGAGTCATAGCTTACTGACCACATAACCATGGATAAACATTTAGATGGTTTAAGCTTTGGCTTCCATTCCTACCAGTGGAATGTTAGTACCTCTTTAATAAGATGACTGTGGATATTAAATGATTGCTAAAGATAAAGTGCTTGGAAAAGTAGCCTACACTAGTATTATAACTACAATGCTCTCTATAATAAAGGAAATAGAAACTCAGAATGAAAGTGCCATGTTGCTAATGTTTTAATGGTGACAAAACCTGGGCAGGCTACTACCAGACACCAAGAAATGTGAGTTCTCTGCAAAGAGAAAACATGACTTTTTCCATGTTGTCCTGCTTCCAACAGTGAGGTAAAATATGGAGCATTGGCCATCTGTAACTCCTTGTTCATTCTTTGACATGAGCATGTTGAATGAGAGTAGATCCTCAGCCAACAAGCCCTACCTGGGGGAATCCACAATGCCACACCTCAGACTCTGTCAATTTGTTTTAAGATTTTCTGTTTGGGAATGGCTGAAGCCACACATCTATCCAGAAACACAGGTTCACATGAAAGATGAGAATCTGCCTTGGGAGTCTACTCTGAAAATGCATGGAGAGCCCTGATGATGGATAATGTTTTTCATGCTCCAAAGAAAGGTGTTTCTGCTTCTACAGCTGAGAAGGGCCAAGGATGAGCTGAAAGCAAAACCCTAACATAAAGGCTGAGATCGGCACTAATTATTGTAATTCTTAAACTGAGAGGCCAACCAGGACCTAGCCTGAATTATCACCCAATCTTCGTAATAGATGTGGGCAGGAAAATCTCAGAAAAGCTGCCGACTAATAGGCTGGAACAGATATTCCCACACCAAATCCATCCCAATCAGGTGGATTTATCTGGAAAGGACAGCCAGGCTATAATGGGAGGCAATTATTAAATGCTGCACAGTGAACTTCTGGAGGCAAGGAAGAGGCGGCTGCCATTTCCCATCTTGCTATGCAGGGCCTTTGATCATCTAGCTGCTGCATCCCACCCCTTCATTCAGCAATAATTTGAACTGAAGGCAGCATTGTTCAGGGAGAGTTCTGAGAACAGAGTCCTCTCCTCCTCCTTTTTGTAATGAACTAGCTAATAGTATGTGTGTCATCACCTTTGTCAGTTTCCCCGGCCCCATAACCCTTATTGTATTTCACAGTTATATTAGAAACCTCTAGAAAAGGCTTTTTTCTTCTGTTAGGTAACCTCCACCCCACCACAAATCTGTTCTCTCTTTTCAATGTCACTGTAAAGTACTGTTAGGGGCTGGTACTTGGGATTCTGGGTTTGGACTCCCTGATCTAAATTCTAAACCCAATGCAGAATAACTTAGCAAAATGCCTTGAGTTTTCTTTCTTCTAGGTTCTTACCAAGAAAAAAAAAAAGGACCACACCATCCTATCTTCCTTCAGGGGAGAAAGTTAGTGAGCTCACACAAATGTAGGGTGAATTCATTGTTAATAACTGGAACATGAATGAGAGCTCAATGCACTTTTATAACCATCACCACCACCATTATCATCATTTTCCTAGGACTTGTTTTTTACATCTAGGAATCCCAGATTCCAATTTTATAGAGTTTTTCACAATATTTTTTATTAATTCTTCATTTTTTACATTTCAATCCCAGTCCCCCTCCCACCTCTCCCCCCACTGTCCCCACTTCCATCCACCCCACCTCCCATCTGCTCCTTGAAGAGGGTAAGACCTCCCCTAGGAAGTCTACCAAGTCTGTCCCATCATCTTGTTGAGGGAGGACCATGGCACTTCTCTACCCCCCACATCCCTGTGTCTAGGCTGGGGAAGGCATCTCTCCAAATAGAATGGGCTCCACTAAGTCAGTTTGTATATTAATGTGAACTCATTGCCAATGGTTCCCTATTTGTCACACCTGAGTCAGTGATCTCTCACTAGCTCCGGGTCAGCTTATTCTGTGAGTTTCCCCATCATGGTCTTGACTCCTTTGTTCATATTATCCCTCCTTCCTCATTTCAATTACACTCCAGGAGCCTGGCCCTTTAGTTAATTGTGAACTGCTACATCTGTTTCCATCTTTTATAAAGGTTTTAAAGAAAGCTCTCTTGTTTATTTGATTTTCAGGACTTGAACAAAGCATTATTGCAAAGCCTTGTGCTGGTTTATTTCGTGCTGAGTGACTTTTTTTTCTTACCCAGCTTTCAATTTACTTTTATACAATCATGCCTGTACATTATTTAACTTGTAGCTAATAGGTCATTTCATCCACACCTACTTTTCTTCCCCCTCTCTATTTTTTAAGTACAGTTTCACTTTCAAGTATAGAATAAGAACCTCAAACTTATACTGGTTTGCCCCTATTTCTACATGAAGCATCTGCTTTTTGTGTGTGTGTGTGTGAGAGTGTGTGTGTGAGTGTGTGTGTGTGTGTGTGTGTAATTTCATTTCTCTGTTTGTACCTCTTTTGGTGGTATGGTTATGTAATTTCCCATTTACTTTTCCTTTTCTTAAGAAAGTGTAATCATGTTTAATTTACCTTTCAAAATAACCACTGACCTTTAAAAACACTGAAATTTAAAAGAATGCATGTTCTGAAAATAATTGCCATCACAGCATTATAAAACTAGCAAGGTGCTCGGGAGATCTCATACAGTTTTTCAACAAACTATGCTCAGTCAATGGCATATTTAAGGGTTTTTTATGGATGTTGGTGACACTAGTTGTAACTGGAAGCATGTAACAAAGATGATAAAAGATTTGAGACAGCACAGATCTGTGACACAGAAGTAAGAAAAAAGAAGGTATCTTTAGCCAGTCAGAGGTCATGGGAACAATTAGCTATGTGGAGGTTGTAGGATGTTTGTGTAAGTCTATGTTGATTTATTTTTAAAGAAAATGTTGTTTGATACTAAGGTGTGGTGGCTGCATATACCTATAAACAGTGGTCACAGTACCCAGGCAAGTAAGCCCAACCCTCATCCTATATCTCTTAGAAAAGTCTGAAAGTCTGGGTGAGGAGATTGTGTGAGATTTGAGAATGCAGCCAAGGAATTGTGATGTCATCCCAGTACATGGGTCTGATGGAAGTCGTTAAGCAGAACAGTTTGAAGAAGTCAATCTCTATACATAAGGGAAAGTTCTGGAGAAAGAAGAATTAAGAAGCTTCAGTAATGGGTTGGGAAAGAAGTGGTGAAGGTTCAAAGTGGGGTGTGTGCCTAAGAAGAGTAAAGCACTTTGAGTTAATAGTAAAGGATTTTAAAGTTGATCAGATGTATAATTGCAAGCAGAAATTACATCTGTAAGCACTGTGCCACCAAAGGCAGATGATGGCAGGCCCTCAATGTAACAAGACTGTGTCTTGTATTCAAAACCCACCCTTGGGTGCATTGCCATGGACCTTTGGTGAAGTGGAGCATCATGACAGAGAGGATGCAAAGAGGACAGAGCTTCTCATTTCACAGCATGGAGGTAGGAGAGGGCAATAGAAAGGATACTTCAAGGCAAGATACAGCTCCTAGCAATATCCTAATGATCTGCTTCTCTAACTAGGCCTAACTTATGTATTTTTCCATCACCTTATAATACTAACATCCAACCATGAGTTTATCCCTATCTCAGTAAACTATGTGGTAGTTTGAATGTAATTGGCTCCCATAATCACATAGGGAGTAGCACTATTCAGAGGTTTGGATTTGTTGGGAATGTCCTTGTTGGAAGAAATGTGCCACTGTGGGGGCAGGCTTGGAGGTTTCCTATACTCACGACTCTGCCCAATGTGTCAGTCAACTTCCTGTTGCCTTCAAGATATAGATCTCTCAGCAACTATAGTACCACGTCTGACTGTATGGCCCATGTGCCCCATCATGATGATAATGAACTGAACCTCTGAAACTAAGTGAACCACCTCAATTAATGTTTTCTTTATGAGTTGCTGTGGTCATGGTGTCTCTTCTCAGTGATGGAAACTTATCTAAGACACACTGACTGGGTTAAAGCGTCCATGACCCAATTACCTCTCAGTGACTAGACCCACCAGCTTAGGACCAAACCTGCAACACAGATTCAAAACCCAACACTTAGATATGTTTTTTTTAATATTGACTTTGATGTGATATCAAGGTATCTAAGGGGACCTAAAACCTCATAACTGACTAGAATAAATTTGGGACTTGCAGGTATACCAAGGTAGGTGAAGCAAATTTTCACACAAGTGTAGGAAGAATATTGCCTTTCAGAGAGGGAGGTCAAAGAAATATTAGTTACCAAGATGGTGAGACATAGTGACAAGTACTAAATGCAAAGTTAGCAGTTAGGTGAGGGATGGTAACTGCAGGGAACCATGGAGTTGGCTTGACCTAGCTGCCTTGAGAGACATGCATCATAGGTTTTCAGGGTAGAGTCCATTTCTCCTGGGGCACAATGTGCCTTCCTATTCCTGAGAGACTGGTTCACTCCCTCTGGCACTGAACCATTCAGGCCACTTTGTGTTTCTCTGTTTGTCCCCTTAGTATTCAAGGAAGCATGGAAGCTTGACAGGACAATTGGTCTTAGATATGAATCTTGTGTACCCTGTCTGGCTTGCAAACATCACTGTATCTTGACAATTACAACTGTATTGATCCTAGTAATTGCCATTATATTCTGTTTCTGGCAAAAGCATAAGAGATCTAATTGCTCTCAATAAAACTATCACCATCTCAGTTGTGCTGTGGCCCCTCCAGCCTGGCTTGATTTCATTCTTTAAAGCCATATCAGGTGAGTTTGGCCTAGTAAGTAAGCCCAGACACTTGCAGGTAGCAATTGAAAGTAATATTTTTATCTGCTAGTGGGAGGTAAATTATGATTATAAGCAATGGGTATATAATTTAATACCTCTGGGCATTTAGTAAAAAGTCTAAGTCACTATTTTGCTTTTAAGATATTTAACAGATAAGCATAAACAGATAAAGTACAATTTAGAAAGAAAACTCTGGTAGCAGAATGCTTTATGTTTAGCTAAGATACCTATCACTTCGGATATAAGAGCTAATGATACAAATTAAAGAGAGAAATGTTAGGTGTTTTGTACTTAAGATGGGCCAAGACTTTTAAGTCTAATCTGAATGAAGAATTATGCAGGGACAGAGAAGGAATAGTTTCCACTCTTCAAAACTTAACATATTTAAATGCAAATCTTGGGATATTTTACACGCAAATTGAGACCTTCAAATTATCTTCAAAATGAGAAAACAAGAACAAGAGTGTTCTTTCTGCAGTTGCCAGTCACTTTTCCCAGTGTTCAGTGGTCTATTCCCATTGCCACAGCACCAGAGCTGAGGCCCTACACAGAGACCAAGCCTTTGAGTTTGCTCTGCTTTCCCTTGCTCCCAGAAGGTCCTAGCCATTCACTTAGTTCTCCAAACTCAGGTTCAGATAAGATTTCATATCTTCTTTAGAACTGCATAGTTCTAAAGCTTTCAGTTTGGTTTAAGACATCCAATTCTATAAGCTCCACAAACTAGTGTGCCAATTAAAGGGAACTCAAAAAAATATGTCTTTCTCATGATGAAGCATAATGAGAAATTAGTTTCATTATATCTTATCCCAAGACCTGAATGTTCTCCAGTCTTCTGCACATTTGAAGCATTCTTGTGCTCACTAGGGTAAAGAATGGTGTCCACATACCAGGATCTGGATTCAGTAGGGTCCATCTTGGCCTTACTTGACTACATGGTTGCTATTGACATAGTCAAGACAGAGTCACCAGCACCCAAAGTAGCAAGCATCCATCTCGCTGTCACTGTCTCACTCAGACTTGTATTTCCCAGGTAATCTTATCCTCTCTTACTGTTTAAAGGAGAAATGCTTTATTTTTGCTCAAAATTCCAGATTATAGTGCAACAGAGCAGGGAAGTCAGTGCAGTAGGAACTCATAGCAGGTAGTCACACGATATTTGCAAGCTAGAAATTAGAGAAATGCACACATGCCTATTGTTCAGCTCGCTTTCCATACTTAGTCAACAGGACTGAGTGGCTTTTAGAAGATGCTACGTATGATGTCTGCACTGTCTTATGAAAGAAGAATTTGGTCTATCAGAAAAAGAAGGGTCCACTGCAACAAGAAACACAAAGATAATAACAAACAAAGTGAAAGAAGAAAACGGGGTCTGTTTCAATAATAATTAGGCTACACCTAAAATCAAATTGGTTTCCTGAATGTACCAGAATGTTCTGAGATTAACATATCTGGTTATCTATGGCCAGTTGCTCCATCTGCCAAGTTACAGGCTATGGGAGCACTTTGAAACACAGTGAGTCAAACTGGTAATAATCAACCTTCCTAATGTTGTGACCCTTTAATACAGTTCATGTTTGTAGTGACCCTCATGTTGTAGTGACACTCAACCATAAAATTACTTTTATTTCAAATACTGTAATTTTACCTGATATGCAGAATATCTGATATGGAGTCCCCAAAGGAGTCGAGACCCACAGGTCGTAAACCTCTGATCTAGATCCAAAAATGCCACCAAATGTTCTCTAAGAAATGTCAACTTTGTGCAATCACAGCTACAAGCCCAGTCTAGCCAAATGGTGTGTATAATCTTAATATGAGTAGACTAGCTCCTGGGAAAGCCCTCATTTCAAAATCTGGAGTCGAATCCATAAAATGATAATCATGGTTTCTTCTACTAATAACTGAACATGTGTTTTGTAAAACAGTAGAAAATTTGCTCATCCTGATTTGGTGTTTGAAGATGAATTTTGAAAAGCTGTGCCTTTCAATTCTACCCTGAGTTTAAAATACAGTGCACCTGGGCAATCTGGCTCTCTCCAGGGATTGCACTAACTCTGGAAGTTTTATGAATCTGAAGTCCACCATATGGAACAACAGTGCCATTAAAATGGGCATTAAAAAGATTTGTTCACTCACTAGATTTAGGCAGATAATAATACTTGGCACTTATATACTGCCTTTCACCTGCCTACCTTAAAGTAAGCAATTTGTAAACACGTATTGTTGCAAAATTCTCTTAAGCCAGAGTTGTGCTAGCTACAGAAAGCAGTTCCTGCCTACCACACTATCAGTCCGAACCAAGATAGTCAAATGATGGAAAGCAAAAGAGAACAAAGTGTGGAAGTACATTCTTCAACATAGTATTTCGTGCAAGCGGCAACTGCAGCTCTTCTCCTTGGGGAGAGAAAAGGAGAGATGCTGAACATCCGGCATGTGTTTGCTCTGTCTTGTCAAGCTTTGGATCCACAAACACAGAATTTTCATAATAAGAATAATATTGTTACTTAAATTAACTGTGAATGAAATTGGTTGAGACCTCATAACCATTTCCGTGCTAGTGATTCAGTCTTTTGATGATCAGAATTAATAGGATTTCTATGCAATTTCAATTAGCTTTCCTATGAATGTCATTTCGCTTACATGTCTAATTTTTATGTCTATTTTGCAGTAGATCATAAACTCAAAGCAATAATTCATTATGTCTCTAAACCACTAGCACCTTTCATAGCGTAATGTGTGTGTATAATCATATGTTTCCCCTCTCCATCATCTGACTACATATTGCCTTCCTCTCCTGTATTACCACCACATTTTATGATTCCTTTACCTTGTATAGCTGAAAAGACTTGGGGGGGCGGAATAAATTTTACATGCCCAAGGAAAAAAAAGAGATCTTCCAACTGCTTTAATCTATCCCATGGCATCTTAATATTGATTACCAAAATTGTGCTTAAATAAAAGCATAGCTTAAAATGTATTCTAAATAATATGTGTACATATGGAAGTCTGTTAACGGCGTAAGACAAAATCCACGTCATAACATTCAGCTACTGAGTTCATGAGATATACCACTCAATTTCACCCTAATGAGGAAACAGGAAAAGATTTCTTTTAATATAGTCAAATGTCATATTATCAAACTTCAAATTTCACATTTTAAAAAGGTTGCATATCATCATCATAGACTTCATAATGCCAAAGAAGGGGATTGAAACTCAAATGATTACATGGGCTAGACAGGTGAATAAATGGACCAAGTACTCAAATGTAGGATAACAAGGAGTCCATGAAAACAATGCTATGATTTGCATCTAAAGGAAATTATTTCTTAGAGGACATAAACATATATGTTTAAAATTTATACACAAACATGGTGAGATGTGTGTAGACAAGTGGGCTCATATTTTAAAATCTAGTATTATCCTAAAAACTGAAAACACACACAAGCCCTGGAAAGGGGCCATTGACTCTCAGGGCTAAGTGTTGCAATTTTAAAAAGCAGCGCATAAGAAAAAGACAAAAACAAACAAACAAAAACAAACCATAAAAACGCCATGCAACAGAGGTTGGGTGAAGGGGTTTTTTACTAGGGGGAGGTGAATGGAAATAGGGGGAAGGAAGAGGGGAAACTGGCCTCTGGGGACAGGAGTGGTAGAAGAAATGAGAAAGGCAGAGATGGGGAAGGAGGAGAGTCAGGCAGAGAAGCAGAGGGGGCCTGGAAATGGGAGGTGGGCAGGGCCCTTTTAAAAGGGAACACAGTGAATATGCAGATGGTGCTCTTAGTGGCCTATCCTATCAGAACTTCAAGGAGAGGCCAGTACAGAGGCCTGAATACTAACACTAAACAATTATTTTCCTTTTTTTATTAATAACATAATTTAAAATTTTTACACGTCGATCACAGTTTACTCTCCCTCCCTCCCTCCCTCTTACCCTCTTTCCCCTGTGACATGCACCCTGGCCACCCTCCCCTCCCATCCCCCCACCCCCATTCCACTTGTAGGGCTATGCTATCCAGGTTGGGTCATGTAAATCTGTCAAGTCATTTGAAGTAGGGACTAGGACTTCTTTCCTGTCTCTAAACAAATATTTTCACACCTTAAAGTAGACCAAGTATGGACGATATCTCACTTTTCCATAGAAATTGAAAGTTTGAGATATTTTTTCCTGTTACTACCCCCCTTTTGTCTCTCATTAGAAAACAAATAGGCTTCCAAGGGATTATAATATAATGTAAGCTAGTAATAACAGAAAACAAAACTAACACATCAGAATTGGACAAGACAAATGACAAGGAGGAAACGAGTTCAAGAGAAGGTAAAAGAATCAGAGGGATCTTTGGGCTCTGAATGCTTGGTTTCAATTTTTTTTAGATCTTATGCACTTCAGCTAATTAAATCATCCTCACTGGTTAAAACCTTGTCTGTTTGCCAGGCACTGGTGGCGCACACCTTTAGTCCCAGGACTCAGGAGGCAGAGGCAGGTGGATCTCTGTGAGTTTGAGGCCAGCTTTTTCTGTAGAGAAAGTTCCAGGACAGGCTCCAAAGCAATACAGAGAAACCCTGTCTCAAGAAACAAAAAACAAACAAACAAACAAACGAATGAATCTTGTATCCTCTAGTGTTCAATAAAACGTGTTTATTTTGTCTGGGGAGAAAATGACGTGTGGCAGCAGCTGAGAACCATGAACTGTTTCAAATTTAGTTTCCAACAATGACAAACCGAGCATATTTACAATTTAAATAAGATTATTATTAAGAAATTGCATTGTTTCTTGAAAACAATCTGTAAGTACAGCATGTTCCACAACACCACTAGAATGCAGGCCTCTGAACTTCAAATGAGCACAAACAAACATAAAGTTAACACTGGTGGGGGCCCTGGCACTCAGTCTGCAATAGGTTTAACACCTTCTTATTTTATACGCCTTCCACATAAACAGTTTTATATTGGCCTCTGATATAGTGTTTCCACTGGCTCAGTGTTGGGGTTGTTTACAGGCACCAATTAGCAGCTCTAGAATAAAAAGGAATGTGTGTGTGTGTGTGTGTGTGTGTGTGTGTGTGTGTGTGTGTGTGTGTGTGTGTGTATTCTGTGTATTCTAAAACATCCTTTGGGTCCTACCATTTATTTGTGAAAGTACTCATCAGAAAATGTATGATATGGTTAATCACAGTACTCTGGGAACATGATCACAGAAGAAATGTAAACCATATCTTTATAAACAAAAGCAGAAGTATGATGAACCTCATTCACTCCATGCACAGAAGTCACCACAGGGAGTGGATGCTTACACAGCTCCTCTCACTCAATATAAAGCAGAGTGTCACAGCTCTACACATGTCCAGAGCCTACATGTATTATGTTCAATTTTACCCCAACTGGCAACACACTTATTAAATTAAAACTTTGCTTATTTCTGTATCTTCCAACAAAACAGACATCCATGCCTATTAACTTAAAAAATACAGTAAGTGATTTTCAAGTGTTGTGTGCTGCTGTGAGTTACATAGATTTTATTTGCAAGGAACACAGGAATACATTCTCATCTAACCTGGATGTCCACAGACCCTAATTACTTCT
Source organism: Cricetiscus sungorus (assembly GCA_030556225.1). Taxonomy (NCBI): domain Eukaryota; kingdom Metazoa; phylum Chordata; class Mammalia; order Rodentia; family Cricetidae; genus Cricetiscus; species Cricetiscus sungorus. The sequence goes on from JANBXA010000491.1 coordinate 10,937,375, forward strand.
TTTAAGTAAGGTGTAAAGACAGTTATTTTTAACGTGAAGGAGTGTTTTTATTTTTTTCAACTTTCTACGTACCTTGATGAAATACTTCTAGTTAATATTTACTACCTGCACATAATTACATCCTTGAGTGCTTTAAAATTACACTAATTCCTACAACATTAAGGAAGGAAAATGTTTCTAATTTTTGATGGCTCATAAGTAGGAGATATTAATTTCTGGATGGAATTATGCATAAGCAGGGGAAAGGTTTTGTACTGAGATAATATTTAAACATAAAATGTTAAGTATCTCAGGATTTACAAATAATTAAAAGCAAATATGAGAATGTGATTATGCTGTATTTGGATTGGGGGACCCTCTCCAACCCATGAAATTTCCTAGTTCCCAAACCAAAAGGTATCTTTCCATTTCAAACTTAGTTGTCAAAACAAATGGTTTGAAAATTAGTGAAGATCCAAAATAAATAAATAAATAAATAAATAAATAAAACCAAACAAACAAATAAAAAAAAAAAAAAACCCAGAGTGGAAGAGTGGACTTTACTTACATGTGTTATTCAAACGAATATAAATGTCATTTATAACTTGTATAATATATAATAGCATAAGCAAGATGGATCTATTTTATTGTTAGTGGTTGTCATCTGCACTGCAGGTTATTAAGCAGTAGAAAGCAAGAATTCACATTTTGAATGAATGGAACCTGAGCTGTAGTTACCATTTATATTATTTGCTAATGTAGTGCTATTTGTACTCTTTCATTCTGACTTCATAGCTTTGGGAAATGATATTGGGAGGATAGAATTGTCCCATTTTCTGTTAAGTTCCCACACACAGACACTGTCAATTCTTTCCTTCGTTATATACAACTAGAAACCTCATGATTTGCTGTGAATCTCTTTCCTTTTCTTCAGGGAGATAAAGTGGGTTGAGCCTGGGATAGTTGTTCCTCTCTGTTCTTTAAATGTTTTATGTTGCAGACAAAGGGGGATAGCACAGTGCACTGGGCATACAATATAATGTCACATGACATACACAGAGTATCTCCGTGTCACAGTGCCCTTACCCTTGGCAAACAGTTGTGTGTGTTGGGAGTGTGTTCTCACCCAACAGGCCATTTAAAGGCAGTTTCTACATGTGGGAGTTATAAGATTTCATGGCAACATGTGTGATGGGTGTTCTTAGTAAACATGTTGCAATGCAATTGGGCTAAGACTTTGGGAGTTTAGAAGAGAGGAAAAGGCATAATCTCTAGTTTATAGGCTGCCATGTTACATTACATGACCATTCCATTAGCTTCATAGGGTCCTTACTACAAAGTACAAATTAGGAAGCTTAAGAATTGAGCAGTGGTGGCACATACCCTTAGTTCCAGCACAAGAGACAAAGACAGGCAGATCTCTGTGAGTTTGAGGCTATCCTGGTCTACAAGAGGTAGTTCCCAGGCAAATAGGGCTACACAGAGAAACCCTGCCCCAAACAAACAAACAAACAAACAAACAAACAAACAAATAAATAAATAAAACAAAAAAAGAATTGATTATGTCTAAGGTCTGGAACCTCCAAGACACAAAGCAAGATGATTGTATAATTCTGTTCTCCCTCTATAACAAACTGGGGTGGGGGTGGGGGGCACCACTCCTGACTTTGCCTGCCATCAATCTCCTCTTGCAGCTGTGTGGCTCTAATCTCCGCTCTCCGGTCACATAATGCTTCCCATCTGTGTGCCTTCACACTATATCCTCATAATAGGATAACGAGTTCGGGTCTTCCTTAGTCCAGCGTGGTCTCATTCTGAGTAAACACATCTGTGATGAACCTCACTCCAAATAAAGCCAAATTCAGTTCAAACCACAGCTGCCAACTCACTGGTATCCGATGGACACCTCATTTGACATGCAGTGTTAGTGACTGTCTTTCCCTAGTCATGTTCTCTTGTCTTTGAAGAGTTCCAGTGCCTGAAGACGGCTTCATAGCCTTCCCGCTATGGACAAGAGGAAATTGAAAGGAAGTGAGTAAAATGGAAAGGCTGGGATTGCTCAGAAATCCTCCTAGCCTCCAACATCCACAAGCACGCAGCTGTGAAGGCATGTAAGTCCTTTTTTATTGTTGTTGTATTTTAAAGTCATTGAAAAAACAGTTAAAATGTACTATGGGTGGGGGGGAGGCATCTCCAACCACACACTGTTAAACACTCATCGTATCTAAAAGGGCAAGCTTTCTGGAAAAATACTTGCTTGGCCCACTAGGTGTGCCCTACTATTGTCATCTCCACTAGGTGACAACTGATCTATAGTCATGGGCATCCTCCAATTCGCCAGGACCAAGAATAATATTAAAGAAATAATAAAACAAAAAGGGCCAGCGTGAAGGCTCCGGAGGTTTCAGCGTTGGCCCTCAAGCTTAGTGACCTGAGTTCAATCCCTGGGATACACAAGGTGGGAGGCGAGAACTGAGTCTAAAGCTGTTCTTTGAATGCTACAGGAGCACCATGGCATTCATGGGCCACTTCCTAAGTGTCACAAAATAATAATTAAAAAAGACATGGCTGGAGAAAAGTGGAGGCTGGCTGCCTTCCAGACCTTTCTGCAGAACCCTGAGCTGCATCTGGCTGGCTTTCTTTTTGTGTTTCTTCTTGTTGGAGGGGAGAAGCAATCAATAGGATTTTCAAACCAGTGGTCACTTTGAACAGATGACTGGTAAGGCAAGACAGATTTTCATTTTTCAGCCATCACAACAAGCAACGACTGCTTTGTCTGGAACTCTGAGAAGTTGTGGGAGATGGGCACTGGCTTGCCACTGGCTATGATGACATAAAATCAGGAGCAGAAGCAGCTCAGATGTAACCATGGGTGGCTCATCCCCAGCTCCTCACAAAGGCCTTTCATTTCCACTTGGAATGTATGTACAAAAACCAAGAAAGGCTGGCCCCTCAGTCACCAAGCAAAACACTGACTCTTGACATTTGCCTAATTATCTTTTCTCATCGTAAGTCATCTCCTGAAGTCTCAGCTTCATTCACATGCCAGGTATTTCCGAAATTAATCATGTCATTGAGAGCGGCATCTTTTCATGTGAATGGACTCATTATCTGGATCAGAAAGCACCCCTACTCCTCTGAGCAGGGGGAGCCCATTTGCAGGAACATGTTTGAAATCTGACATGGTGCATCCCTAAGAAAGAGTCTTGGTGGTAACCTCTTAGTAAATAGAAGAAATTCATCACTCTAAGCGTGTGTGTGTGTGTGTGTGTGTGTGTGTGTGCCCATGCATGCATGCACAACACAAGCACACACACGTGCAACCAACCAAGAGGCTTGGGATGCCTGCATATTAATTTGCCCCATTGTTTCAGGGTGACCGCCTTGCCAGTATTTTAGGACAAAGCCTTCTTTGCATAAGCCCCTTTGAACAATTATTTAACGTGTGCTTCCAGAGCCCTCTTCCCATCTTTATTGCAACTATATTAGGGAATGCTGGGCTTCTTTGTCTCCTTGTAAGGCTGAGGATTACAGACAGGATTTACCATGTTATCCAGCATACTCCTCTTTCATTTAAAGACATTTTACAAATGTTTGAGGATCCTGGGCTGGATCAACACGTGGCCTGGCCTGGCCTGGACTCTGTCTAAAAGGCCAAGGAGAAAATGATGCTTCTGAGGTTGGGATGAAGTGCATCAAATGCAGCTTTTAAATGTACAGCGTTTGGTTTATAAGAATGGGTAAATGAGGACTAGAAAGCAAGAATTGCTTATATGTAGAAGTCTCACGGATTGTTAATAGGACCTGAAAGAAGGATGCCCATTCAGCTTCCCAGCCCTGGCTAGAGTGCACTATCTAATTAGCAAGTAGGTGTACTGATGGTGAATCACCCAGAACACCAAGCCCAAGCACCCAGCCCTCCTGAATGTGCAGCGACCTGCCACATGGGGACAGTTCATTCTATACCCCCAAATCTCTTTCCTTTTACTCTGTGCTTAAAGAAGCAGGTGTTGATGGGCTGGTCTCCCTCTGGGAGGTGCAGAAAAGAGTAACATTAATTACTTAGAACCTTCTCACCTGCATGGAAATAAAATTAATGTTGTGACGTAAACTGACAAAAACCAGGAAATTAAAAATTAAGGCTGAAATCCCTCTGTGATTTCTCCTTTTTTTTTTTTTTTTTTCTTTTTTAAATTGGAAAATGAGTTTAGTGAGAATAGTTTGCTTGGGGAAGACCTGATCATGATGATCAAGAAAGAAAAACAAAACATGTTTTTTAGAAAGAAGAAAACCCTTTTTCTTTCCCTCCTCCTTTAGGCCAAGGGAGAGGGGTTTACTTAACTCCACTTTGCAGATAACAGACTTCCTTCCCCTAAGCCTAAAAACTTCCTTAAACCAAAGGAAAACAAAATCCTCTTCTCCCTAGGATTTGGAAGATCTCTCTTTCAAAGATCTAATTATTTCTGTCCGGCTTCACAACCAACCAATATATACTCAATTTTTTTAAGAAAAAATAATCTAAGTCAAAATTTTTAAAAAAGGATGGGTTGTCTGGGGTTTAGAAACACTGCTAAACAGTGTTCCTTAATGTCAAAGACCAAAGAAAAACAAAAGGGAAAAGCATCAACTTTTGAGAGGCTATGTTTAGGGAAGACCTCAACCCCTTCATTTTTGCTGGTGTTTGAAGATAAGCCAAAGGGGAGAGAAGGGAGTGTGATTCAAGGAATGAAGCCCTAGGCTGGAGGCCAGCGATTCTGAACATCCATCTTCCTCTGTCCTGTTTCTGTGCAGGAAGTCCCACAAGGAAGCAGGGAGCTGCGTTTCTCAGAGTTCCCTTGAACTGCAAAACGATCACAAGCTCCCTTTCCTTTTCATATCTATCTTCATTTTCATATTTGTCTTGTGTTCTTGCACCCTTTGGTTCTGTGGTTACAAACACACATGGCTTTGTCTGGTATGTTACCAGCCTTTGGGCTTTGATACATCATCGCTACTGTCTCTGTCTCCTTCTGGAACAATACTACCACCTCCTGGGTTGCTCACAATTTCCAGAGCTTTCTGCACAACTTAGGAAGTTGTTAACTTCCACACAATACTATGATCCTGAAAACAAGGTCTTATGATTCCTAAATGTGGGCTTCTCAAATATAATAACAGTTCCTAACACAGTCAAAAATTAGGCCTGACACACTATCAGTGAAGGGAAGCTTTTGATGTACAAAATTCCTATGGAAAACAGCATAAAGGAGTGAAATCTGACTTAACTAAGTTCAGGACACACAGTCCCTATTCTGGCATTGTCTCTAGCTCTGAGCTCTGTAGTATGAACAAAGGTGATAAACATGACTTTAAGAACAATCAAAGGGAATCATGTGAGGTCCACAGAATATCACCCTCACCCTCCAAGCAGCTCTTTAGCCATTTCTCAGGATGTGAATTAGAAATAGAGCCCATAAGGTTTGCTGAGCAAACCTTAGCAAATGGGGAACCATCTTGAAATTTATTTGTATTTTTTAGGCTCAGACCAATATGGACAGACTTACATATGTTCTGTTCTTAAGGGATTATAACACCTAGGAAGTTAAAGAGTTGACGGCATCACAGATAAAGAGATATAGGGTAAGAGGTCATGACAAAAGGTACCAAATAAGCTTACTGTAATTGAGGGTTTTTGTTTGTTTATTTATTTGCTTTTTCTTTTTGAGACATAATCATGTTACCTGACCAAACTCCAACTCATCATCTTCTTCCCCCAGTATCCCAGCTGTCAGTGTAGTGATAAACCTGGCAAATTCAAGGTGAGATTTGAAATTACATTGTCTGCAAGGAGATCACAGGAAACAGAGCAGAATTTGATCCTAAATAGGTCATCAGTTCCATGTTTCCCAAAGTGTTCTAATCTGTAAGTCTATGACTAGAGAAGATGTATGGTGTAGGATGGGACTCCCTGTGAAGCTCATGTCTACAGAGACAGAGGTCTTTCTCTCTGGGACTTTGGAGAGCAGATTTTTATTTTTTTCTGAAAGGTGGTATCAGACAAATATAACTCATTGTTGCTGATGGTACCATCAATTTAGCTGAGACATGAGGAACCTGTAGTTGAACTGAACACCTATTGTATCTCTCTGCCTCTCATCTCTTGCCTGTGTTGTCCTCCTACCCTGTTTTAAAGTAATTTTTTTTAACTGAACTATAATTTCTTAGAAAAGCAACTGTCTCCCTATGTAACGTTTGGCAACAAGCTATATCTTACAGGGAAAAATTTCTAAGGTGACTCCCATTTCTGTGAGAAGGGCTCTGGCTTGCTGCTCAGCAATCCTGACACCAGTAATTCTGTGGTTTCATGATCTATCTTAATTTGTAGTTATCATTCTTCAGACCCCAAGGCTTGGCTTATTTCATAAATTAAACCAAACTAAAAAACAATCTCTGCAATCCATTTCCCACCAACTCTATTTATCTCAACCCTGAATGCTGCTGGAGTAAACAAAATGGTTTTCCCACATAAAAAAATCCTCCATGTATTGTAATCAGGAGCCTATAGCATGAAAATGGGCAAGCTTGCAAAGTACCTCCCACCAGAGGAAGGTGGAATGTGTACTACTCCACAGCTTGATAATCATTTTTCTGCCTTACATTTCCTTAAAGAGCTGCAGAAGAAAATTATGTAAGTTAGAAATTAGCATGTTCTAAGTCAATGGTAGTATGCCTTAATGCTCTTAGTTTTTATTCTGAATTACAATGAATTTTAGAAATTGTTACTGAAATCTTATAATAAATAATATCTTTGTTGTAGTAAGATATCAAACACTTCAGATTAATTTACTTAATTCATCAAACATCCACTATCTAATAGGTACACATGACAGTACTGTATTTACTTTTGTTTTTTTTACAGACTTCATCAGTGCTACAGTCTGGTATAGATCAAGGTTATGACCTCTGGAACCAGGCATCTTCCTGTCACTCACTAGCTGTAACATGTTGAACAAAGTTATCTAACATCTCCAGGTCTCCAGGAGTACTCCGGGGAATTATTTGTGGTATCTATCCTAAGTCTAAGCCACTTCTTAACCTACACCAACCCCCAAATGTGCCAGCTAGACTTTTTCTCTCAAAGGTTTGGTTTTCCTTCTTCTTCTTTTTTTTTTTTAACCTACTTGTTAGGTTAAAAAATAGTGACTTGCTGCTATTCAGTCAGAAGGAAGGCTCCAGCACTTCTGACTAGATCACTGAAAATGTTAATTCCGTTTGCCTGGCTGAATAAAAATTGCTGTTTTTATTACTTATTTTTCTTTCAATAACAAAATGCTTTTCAGTTATTAGTTACTGTGTACAAAGGGAATGCTACCCACCCCCTGCCATTCTGGCCTGTAAGTAATCCACATAGTGCATTGTACAGCCTGAGAGCCCAAGCGAATCAGCCATGGACCAGTAGACAAATGAAGTCAGACCACAAATCTTCCTGCCTAGAGTGGCAAGGAGCCAGCCCTTGTTATCCAGGAGCCACTGATCAAGGAGTGAAAGAATGCAGGCACACAGAGTAGGCCTGGCTCACACTAAATGTGGCTTTCCAAGAATATGTTGGCATTTCCAGAAGGTCAGAATGGGCAAGATCCAAGTGGGGAAAACTGTGAATGTATTTTGTTCACAATTTGTAGGTTTTCATAGCTTAGCCTTGATGAACGTAGAAATGGATCCAGCATCAGTAGCTAGGATCAATAAATGAGAAATGGGTACTAACAAAGCTAACTCAAAGAGAATATATGAACACACACACCAAAAAGAAAAAAAAAATCAACGAAAGTACTGGCTGCATTGGGAAGTGAAAATTTATAAAACAAAGGCAGATATAAAAGAAGAAATTGTTTATTTGCCTTTATATAACCCATTTGGGAGAAACGTACATAGATACACATCCGTTATCTGGCTTGTCCCAGCTACACTGATGCTGGAGATGTCCTTGGTTAGAAATTAATGTGTGTAATAAAAGTTTTACATTTTTCATACATTTTGAAGTATATGAGCTATATTTCTTTTGACTGCATAATTACTTTTTGTACACAAGAAAAACGAGGTGCTTAGTCCTAAGTAAATAACCTCAAAACAAACAAGAATAATAGTTACGTTCTTTTCATCTGCTAGGCTGCATATAATAAATATTTACTGAAACTTTTTTAAGTTATGTTACTGTGACTTTGAAAGCACAAACTTCTATTGAATCAGAGCTGATTTCAAATAAAAATATGATTCACTCTCATATTGATACTTTTCTGCTTATTGAGAGTATCTACTCACTATAGATATCAACATTTTTCCCTAACATATATTAATTTCCCATGTGGTTTTCATTTAGATTTTGAAGACACCCTTGGAAAGTAAGATAATAGATTTAAAACATTTAAAGTAGTTTCTTGGGTGGGGGTGAGATCTTTATTAACTCCTAAGTTCCTTCTGGGGACAGGAACTATTATCATTAAGATTATCTTCAATATTGACTACAGTCACTCTTTCTCAGATAAACTATGTATGTAAGGCTAAAGCATTTGCCCATTCCTAAACAAGAGAACTAGCCCTGTCATTTACACCTTAAAGGTTTTATGTATGTGGAGGCTGTAAAATCACAAATTGGAGGAGAGGAACTAATGCTACAATTTCCATTAGACTGACTAGAAGCTCCTAAACCTTTCTGCCAGCTGCCCCAACTATAATCCTCACCTGTCGATTTTCTCCACCTTTTTAGTAACACTAATTATGATTGTTTTATTTTATTTTTATAAAAGAACATAGTATCAAATATTGTGAAGGCTCTTTAAGTTTTTTTAAGCTTCAGTAGAACAGGAAAGTACTGATATTTTGAGTTGCTTGTGATGATGCTATACAAGAGATGCTTCACACTATTTATTTTTCTCTTGTCCAGAGTGATAGTGATGATGACATATGCCTCACTTAAACATTTTTTATAGTTCCCATTCTCCAGTTTCCAGATCAAATTCTGGGTGTGAGTGTACACCCTCGTGTAAACAAATAGAAAAAGAGCCAATCAGACACCAGGAATATATGTAATACTACAACTTTGACAAACAATGATTCTATATGATTTTACTTTGTATTTTTCTACTTGAAGTTTGTGATAGCTGTTATTTTATTATAAGGAAACCTATTAATTTTTTAAAGATTAACCTTAACTTTCTGATAAGATTTTTAGAATGAGCTAGAAAGAGATTTTAAGTCTTTTTTGCAAAGTACTGCCTCTTGCTTTAAATTGCATCTGCACAAAGGACAGGGAGCCCAGATGAGGAAGAAGCCAGTGTGGTTTGTACAGACCATGAAACTTCAGAAAAGTTAACAGAGAAAGAATTGAATATGTTGTATGAAAGTCATTGACCTGTGGATAAGTAGAAAACATATTTAGAAAAAGATATGTGTGGTAAGAGGATGGTAGAGGTGCTTCATTGCTTCTGAAAGCTTGTCTGTTTGTGTGTGGACTTACTATGGAGAATGATAATGCAGTTGCAGCAGTAAATATTGAAGGAAGCCAAGACACTCTTGAAAAGTAGCATGATCTCAAGTTTGGAGAAGGACCACCCATGAAGAGACAAAATGCCTTGGGCATAGCCATCATTCCTCCATAGGAGACGGCCCATAACTATAGCTACAACTGGCCTCTTTCCATTGTTAGTTATCTACCACTGCTGTGGTAGCACTCCATCATGCTGGAGGCTAGTAGGTGATCAATAGCCAAGTTGTGTTTAACCCACCTTTGCTTTGAAAATGACATGTATCATTGGGAGGTGTCACACAGTTGTCTGATCTATCTCTCTCACACAATCATTTTTATATATTGGTTTTAAAGTCCTCTGTGACTTACCATTGCAACTAGAATAAATCATAAGTTCTCTTCTTGCTGTCTCTCTTAACAGTCCTAACCACTGTCACACACAGACTTATCTAAGTTTAGACCACTCTTGTCTCTGCATTTAGCATCAATTCCTCAAAGACTACAAATACCTTCCAAATATTTCTAGCTTATCTGTTTTGTGCATCAAGCCAGAAACATTTTTATAGGGTCATCTGATACCCACCTTTAAAGAGTCTATTGAAGACCCCAAGATCCCTCAACATACTGAAAAGTCCTTTCCCCAAACTTTTGTAAGAAAATAGCTAGATGTCCTCTATGAACTTCCCCATGCCTATAACAAAAAGCACATGGATTGTATGGGTCCTACCTATGAACCTATCATTATGAGTGACATGTGGAAAGGAAAGCCTTCCTGCTTCCCCCATCTCTATGCATTGCCTTCTTGTAAGAGAATCAGTGCATCATTCTAGAAATGTGGCCTAAATGTTCACATCTGCTGACTGTCTTTCCAGCCTACAGCTCTAAAGCCTGAAACATTGTAGGGGAAATTGTCTGATAAACAACTCTCTATTTCTTCATTCTTCCCCACTCCCCACTGTCCGTCTATTCTTCTGTAATCAAGACTTGTATTAGTTTAATTGGATAGTGTCCCTCAGGTCCCACCACAAGCAAAAAGTAAATAAAACAGACTCCTCTTGGTGCAGAGATAACTTTCTTCTTTTCCTTTTATTAAGAAAAGTCAAGTTCATCCCTTCAGGTTTTCACAGCTGGCCAGAAGTCAAAGACAGCGGACAGAGGACAAGGGTTTCAACAACTTATCTCTTTATAGATGTATAGCAGAAGCAGGAGCTGCTGGACAGTTACTTGCAAGTCTGATGTTTATTTATATTAGTCCCAAAAAAATTAAGGGGTTTTGAATGTAAATTATGAATGTTTGGAAGATATTGTTTCTAGGTGTTTGTAGTTTATAGTATGTCTGAATATTAATTTTGGAACATCACCTCTTTTAATTGAGAAACAAGGTGGTGTCTGAACAGAGATGCATGCAAATTAGGACATAATACTGTGGAGGAAAATGAGGGAATGGCTGTGAAACACAACTGATGTGGGATACAAACATGCATTGTTATTATTAGTTTATTAATAAAGGTGCTTTGACTTATGGCAGGGCAGAACATAGCTAGGTGGTAAACACAAGCAGAGATCCAGGAAGAAAGAAGGTGGAGTTGAGGAGATACCATCTAGCTGCCAAAGGAGAAAGATGCTCAAGCATTTTACGAGTAAGCCATTGTCATGTAGCAATAGACAGACCAATAGAAATGGGTTGATTTGACTTTTAACAGTTAGTTAGTAAAAGCCTGAGTCATTGGCCAAATATTTATAATTAATATAAGCCTCTGAGTGATCATTGGGAAACAGCTGTGAGACAGGGCAGGACACAGAAAGGCTTCTTGCTATATACAGCAATAAGGTCTCCCTCTTGGGAGTGGCATTTTATGAGGATGAGACTGTTGTTCTGAGATATTAACTTTCTTTTTTTACTTTATATAACTTTTTTTATTTAAGTTAGAAACAAGCTTGTTTTTACATTGTCAATCTCAGTTCCCACACCCTCCTGTCCTCCCCTGTTGCCCCCACCAACCCCCATCCCATCCCCTTTCTGCTCCCCAGGGAGGGTGAGGCCTTCCATGGGTAGTCTTCAAAGTCTGTCATATTATTTGGAGCAGGGTCCAAGTCCTCCCCTTTTGTCTAGGCTGAGGGAGTATCCCTCTCTGTGGGATGGGCTCCCAAATTTCATTCATATACTCGGGATAAATACTGATCCACTACCAGAGGACCCAGAGACTGCCCAGTTCTTCCAATTACCACTACATTTAGGGAATCTGGGTCAGTCCTATGCTGATTTCCCAGCTATCAGACTGAAGTCCATGAGCTCCTCCTTGTTCAGGTCAGCAGTTTCTATGGCCTGGTCTTGATCACTTTTCTCATCACTCCTCCATCTCTGTAACTGGATTCCAAGAGTTTTGCTCAGTGTTTAGCTGTGGGTGTCTGCTTCTGCTTCCATAAGCTACTAGATAAAGGCTCTAGGATGAATATAAGGTAGCCATCAATCTCATTATCAGGGAAGGACATTTAAGGTAGCCTCTCCACTGTTGTTTAGATTGTCGGTTGGGGGTCAGCCTTGTAGATCTCTGGACATTTCCCTAGTTCCAGATTTCTCTTAAAAACCTATAATGGCTTCCTCTATTATGGTATCTCTTTTCTTGCTCTCCTTTATTCTTTCCTATTGCGATTAATAAGGATCAGGATAAACAACTAGGCCGAACAGATGCTTATTAAGGGAGAAATAACTCACAACATAGGCAGATGAACGCGGCGGGTTCCACCGGATCCTAAGCCTTCCAGCATCCACCACCCAAAGGGGCCGCCCGACCCTTACCCAGCCTTTTCTCCCAGCTCCCATCCGGCCCTGTCTCTGCCCCAATGGGCATGGCCTAAGCCACAGGTGCAGACAAGGTGAATATCTCGCTACACTTTCCCTGACTGAATCTTCCTACTTCATCATGTCCACCTCTGCCCTCCTCTTCTCTCTAAATCCCTCTTCCCTTCATGCCCCTGGTTTGCTTGGGAGATCTTGTCCCTTTTTCCTTCTCCAAGGGATCATGTAGAGACATGAACTTTCAATACTTGGTTCTTGAAACTATGATATTGTAGTAGAAAGTGCATATCCTTCAGACTAATACACAAAATATTTGGGCACAAATTTTTAAAAAAATGACCACAAACTATTCCTTTGTCTTGGTTCATGTTCTTAAAATTAAATCTGTTCACCCATCCACTTAGAGGCAGAATGTATATCTTCATCATTGAGTATTTTTATATTCTTTGGTCAATAGACCACATCAGAGGTTCATTGTATATGTTAGAAACATATGACTAAAGAGACTTTCTATTTTCAGTCTTGAAACATGGAGCTCCTTCTGTGTGAATAAGTGTGGTCTAATCTGCTAGATGAGGGCACATTTTGTATCCACTCTTACCTAAGAGGAGAGACATCTAGCTGACATAAGTCTGACAGCAGATACATGGGTGAGCCCAACCAAGACTAAAACACTATGAAGCATAAAGCTCAGTCCAAACTACAGACCCATAAAATCACGAACTACCCTACACAGGCGATAACTCTCTCAGAAGCAACATATTACCAAATGAAAATAAAATCCAAGTGCTAGGTGTTGGCTAGAGTTATGGGTCAGGGGTTCCAAAAGGCCCCTGAATAATACATGTTAATGCCACTGCTCTTGGTTGCCCACTGGAACTTGATGATAAGACTCTATTGCTGAAGACACCACACACTTTGGTCACAGGACATGGAGAAATGAAGTTGATACAGAACAGAAAGCCCTCCCCTGCCCCACTGCTGGCTAGCTTTCATAGTACTAGAAGGTTCTATGTAGGGTGCAGCAAGAAAAAAAGTCATCAATAGACTTACCCATCTGTGGACCTACTGAAATACAATATACCAGCATGTCAAAATATGCCCATGGGGTTAATAGAGGCACAGCTGTTATAGGGGTAATCAACTACTTTCTGATTGTATTTAAGGCACACTGAACAGAAGGAGATATACATTGGGTACTATACTTTAGGCTTAGAATTCATGGTTGGAGTGTTCATAGGCCCCAGGGGTAAGCCTACTACTATTATTTCACTAAATAAATTTTACTAAATTCATATCTCTATGTCATAGATAATCACAGTTCTCCGACCTTATCAGAGAAGTTTCTTTGTACAGTGGGTGGCAACTAACATAGAAAATTACAACTGGTCAAGGTGCAGAGAATGGGTGTTAGTGGAGTGTTCATCCAAAAGTGACACATCTGTGTCATCCATCATGCCAAGGCTCTGAGACCATCACAGAAGAGGAGACAAGAGGATTATAATAGCCAGAGATCGGGGATGACCAGCATTAAACAGTGTCTTCTGAACACGATGAGACTGTTACACTAATGAACTCACAGCAGCTATTGCTGCCTACACAGGCGCTGCATGGGGTTTAACAATGGTGGGAGGAGGCACACTAAAGAACAGAAGAATAGGAAATAGGCAATACATAGAGAATGAGAGGGAATTTGAGGGAGAGTAGAGGGTTAAACAACATTAAGCCATAGGAAGTCATTTTAAGCTTACCTAAAGTTACATATGATATATGTGCAGGAGTTACACACACACACACACACACACACACACACACACACACGCATACACACACACAGAGAGAGAGAGAGAGAGAGACAGAGACAGAGACAGAGACAGAGAGAGACACACATTATGTAGTTTCAGTAAAGTTTTGCCACACAGAGTAACAATGCTCCTCCCTTGGGCCACAAACTAACTTAAAAACAAAACAAAACAAAAAAAACAAAAACAAAAACAAAAACAAAACAAACAAACAAAAAAAAAAACGCAATACCAGATATGAGAAGCCTCCTTTAGAGTTGTTGGTCAGGGGAGTCCAAGAGACATCCCCAAACAAGAGAGGCTATTGTTATTGCCCTCACTTTTGAATTTAAAGGTTGGTCCCCATTGCTGAAAATATCACACACCTCAGACACAGGATTTGGAGAAGTTGCTCTAGATCAGACCTGGCAGCTCCCCCCTTGGTGACAAGCTCTCAAATTAACCAAAGATGCTATAAGAGCTAACAAGAGAGAAAGGCAATCAATTATCTCTACCCATCCTGATGACTAATAGACCGCAATGACCATCATGATAATATATACCCATAGGTACAATGGTGGTACTTATATCTTGGGGCAATCAACAGTTGTGTAATTAGAGCTGTAAAAGCCCCATGGCTGGTGAAGGCATACAATCTAGAAAAAAACCTACTACTGCCATTTTCTTAAGCTAGTAACTACATCCTAAATATATATCCTTTTACCCACAGATAAGTGTAACTCTTACCCATCATAAATGAAGCTTCTTTTTACAGCAGATGAAGACCACATAGAATTCACAATTGCTGAAAAAGTGGAGAATAAACAATCACAGTGTGTGTGCCTAACCCCAATAGACATATCTACAACATAAACCCTACACCTAGGGCTCAGGGAACATCAGAAAAAAAGGGATGGAATGATAGTAAGAGCTAGAGAATCAGGATGTCTGCTGTGAGGTTGTTTCTTATATATGGAAAGGAAGCTACACTCATGGAATCTCAACAGTATAGTTGCCTAAATAATACCTCACAAGACTTTGTCCCTAGATGAAGAGCAACAGGAAATTAACAACTGGTAAGAGAGGGAGACTCAGTCTTCTACAAGGATAGTCTCTTCAAGTGGTTTTCATTACTAATGGTCAGCCCTAATATCATAAGTGTCTATGCAACACTAAATGACCTCAACAGCTTATATTTATGTATTTTATATACATGCACATAAACAATATGTAGCAATGTTAATTAAAGAAAAAGAGGCCATAAATTTGAGTGGGGGAAACATGAATAGTTGGAGGGAAGAGAATGAAAATGACATAAAGTAGCAAATATATGATATTCTCAAAAAAAATCATATTTCAAAAACAAAAATGTCTTAATAGTAAAGCAGTGTTTGATTTTGATTCCCATTGTCTCTGATTGTTTGTTTATTTTAATCAAGGATATTATGTCAGTTGCTTGAGATGCTGTATATTTAAGTTGTGTTTTCCATAATGAAAAATAAATCACGTGTGACAGATACAAAGTTTTACAACTCATGTCCTCAGTTTATTGGACAATAATACTAATATTTTCCCCTTTATTTGAAGGATGCTCATGGCATGGCACAGACAGTAAGAGAGTTGAGAGCACTCTCTTAACACTCTGTACAATTTGCCCTGTGCCTGTCTGACTTGAAACTGAAGATACACTCATGCAATGCAATGTTAAGGTGAAGTTTAGGCACACCCTCACCACATGCTGCAACCCTGAGCAGTACCACTACCCACAATCTGGAGCTATGAGCAGTACATACTCCCCATATGCTGGAGCCCTGAGCAGTACCACTACCCACATGCAGCAATTCTGAGCAGTACACTCCCCACATGCAGCAGCCCTGAGCAATAGACATTCCCCATATGCTGGAGCCCTGAGCAGTACACATTCCATACATGCAGCAAACCTGAGAAGTACACACTCCCCACAAGCAGCAGCCCTGAGCAAGACTGGTGATTCACTAAACATGGCCCCATACTCTGCTTCCTTGTCAGGTATATGCAGTTATGTCACTGAGCTCTAGGCAGCAAAATGTAATTTAAAATGCCCTCCTGTGGCAAAGCCTTTGTTGTAAGATCACAGAAGATACTCACGTACATTCTTTCCCTTCCTTTGGCTAGATACTTATATTGTGGTAGCCCTATGGGTGCATACTGAAAATAGCACAGCCTCCATCAGTCTGGGTCCCTGAAAATTAAGCAAGAAATAGAACTTCCATTTGCCTATTAAATTAAGAGTTTGATTATGTTATATCTTGTGTAAAGTTGAAGAGGATGCTATTTGAAGCCCAATATCTTAATTAATCCAAGGAGCATCTCACATTCTGCCACATGCCACATTATCCATACCAAAAAAAAAAAAAATAACAGAGGGATCCATTCCTTGGTGACAATGCTAAGGCAGGCAGATGGGGTTGAAAAGAACTGTACAAAGTGCCAATAGTGGGAACTCACAGACATAGACAGACCAAAGACTTCATTTCAAAACAGGGGTCGGAACTTCTGCATCAGTTTGATCCTCCAAGGTTAAAATGGTATTGACGCAGAGCAGGAACTCAAAAAACTATTCTGTGAGTTAGAACAAGGAGTTAGACCTGATCAATATTAGCAACACCTCCACTGGGGCATGACTCTATAATTTCACATATTTCACCTTTAATATTGAACTTGTAAAATTATGGGCTTGGTCTAAGTTTCTGCCAACTGAGAAACTCTGAGTCCCTTTCTAAAGGTGGCCAGTCCCTTCTCATAACTAAATTAATATTATGTAGGTATGAGTTTACTGTACTACCATAGTTAAATTTCACAGTTTGAGCTCTGTTTTCTTCTGGGTTATTCCAATCTAAGCACTTTCAAAAACTCACAAAAGTAAACCATTAAATCTAAAGGACACCCTAAAGAATCATGTAGTCAACACGTCCACAACACGGGTGAAGAAAATTAGACCCCCTACAGGCTCAGGGACACGGTCAATCACGTCTTCCAGTTAAGGATGGAAACCAGTCTTCCTGGCTTGGAATGCAGCTTCTCATTTATTCGCATCCTTCCCAATTAGACACACTAGGTCTCCTCCATGTTTGGCTTCATCCAGTCTTACAATGATCTCTAGTCCTTAGAAAAATATATAAGAACTAATTTTTTTCATCTTCATGTTTTATTGCTCTTTAAATTATGCTATCCAACACTTACCATGTCCTTTCTCATCCATTACCTGTATAGCAGGCTTGGAAATCAACTTCACTTCATGGTTTCCTTTGTGATAGGAGTACTAAATATGATGCCACATTAACTGTAAACTTTATGGCAGGTGTCCTCAAATTGTTACCATTACCATTTGATTTGGGGTTTTGGAGGTTTTACACTGTTGTGTAAGCTTCTCTGTACCAGATTTAAATGGGTTGATGCAATCAAATGAACCTTCAGATCCCAAGACACAGATTAGCTGTGACTATGAAGTTAATGTGGCTTTACCCAGCAATGTAGGAAGTCTGCAAAAAATATTAGCCGGGAACATACTCAGTTGCTGAGCCTGTCAGGTCCAAAAGGAATGTAACACTAGTTGAGAGTCAAAGACACTGAAGATGGGGGTGGGATGCAAAATATGGACCCAGAAGAAATCAAGAAAAGAGCTTCATCCAACTTATTCACATAGTAAGTGGTAGAGCCATGCCAGGACAGCAAAAGTCAGGCAGAAAAGAACAAAACACAGCCTGCTCTTGAGGGTTCAACTGTCTTGTGGGCTAGAAAATTAAATAAAACCTACCACCACATATGCACACACACACACACAAAACCACCTGAAAAACACCAAATGACACATTACCAATATCTAGTCCAAAGTTGGAAGTACACATTCTATAGATTTGAACAAACACAAGGCATGTGTGACCCCTGCAGCATTATAGACGGCAGTTTCCCTGTCTTCTGTCTTCTACTTACTCATTCATGTGAGAAGTTAAAGTGGTTTTGGTTCCCCCCTTTTTTTTTCATGGGGCTAGCCTCTGTTAACATCCCAAAGGTTAAACTTCAAAGGTTAAACTTTACTAATATTCTCCCCTACTTCAAGACTTTTTCAATCCTCTGCCATGAAGTACAAGGAAGGTCATTTTGTCTAGTATTTTCTGGAAGTACCAGAGGCCACACTCAAATTTGAAGACTGCCCCAGGGGCTGGAACCTCCTCAACATTCTTTCTCTCAAACTTGTTCACAGTGAACCTCCAGCAACATTTTAATGGCAGCTCAGGTTTCCCACCTCAGCATGGCTTCTACAGAATGTCCTGCTCTTGCAAGGTAGTAGTCTCAGCATTTGCCCCTCTGATTATGGAGACAGAAGACTGCCTACCACCTCTGTCAGGGGCTCTTAAAGAGTTAGAGGGCTGTGTATAATTTTAAAACACACAATATACATCATTTACCCCTTTCCATCTCTTCGCTTCAACCCCTGCTATGCACTGCCTCATCACTCCTCAAATTCATGGCCTCTGTTCTTAATTATTATTGGTACATGCATATGCAAATCATAAACATGTAAATATAACCTGCTGAGTTTATTTAGTGTTGCTTGTATGTATATGATTTCAGGGGTGACCACTTAGTATTAAATAGCAATTAGGGGACTCATCTCTAGGGAAGACTAATTCTCTCTCTCTTAGTGGTCATTGGTTGCCTGTAACATGAATAAATGAATGACCCAGAAACTGACATTGAGGTTCAAACTTCACACTGATATGAGAAAAGCAAAGCAGCCTGGCCACTGGCTTCTTACCTTTACCTCAAACTGAAAGGCTGACCCATGCATGAGCTCCTCACCAAGTCTCAAACTGCTGCCTCTCCTCAATGTGGCTGGAGAATGAATGCCTCTCTGAGACCTTGTTAATGTTGGGATTAAAGGTATGAGCTATGATTCTCTTTTAGACTGATTCACTCTTCTGTAGATCTTGGTGGCCTTGGACTCACAGAGATCTGTCTAGCTCTTAATCCTGAGTTTTAGGATTAAAAGTGTGTGCCTGGCTTCTATGGCTTGTGGCTGACTTTGCTTTCTGAATCCTTAGGGAAGCTTTAATAAGTCATAAACAATATATCACCACAGTTGCCTTTGTCTAGCGGTAGTGCCCTGTGATAATTCCCTCTTTCATGTTAGCATATCTATTGGTATTGTCATTGTTTAGGTTTTGTTTAGACAAAACCTATTTTAGATATAAAATAGGTTTTTTAGATATAATGTTTATTATATTCTCCCTATCATATCTAGAAAACACAATCTCACAACAAACTTCCTAGCCCTCTGTCTCTTAAATTCCTTATGGCCTCTCTTCCAGGGTGTTCCTTGAGCCCCGGGTGGGGAGTTGTGTTGTAAATGTATTAGATAGGGTACCACATAAACAGTATTTCTCTGAGTTTGAGCAGTTGTGGCTTTCTGTAAAAAGCTTCTGATTTTTAAGTTGTATACCTTTTTATCTGTTGTTAAGATGGAATGATGACACCCAAGCTCTTTATATGCAGGGTTAGAGAAATTCCTTTGTAATTGAAATAGCCCTTTGGGTAAAAAGAGAGAGAGACTGGACATGAATAGCCAGTCTACTGTTTACAGTCAAAACTCAGTGGCATCTCCTACTTATTTCTCACCTATGGGAGACTCATTGTGCTTGTTTGAGTCTAGCTTCCTCTCTTACCGAAAAAAAAGAGTATTAATATCAAGGTGACACCAAGTACATACATGGACATTCTGAGTTCCGACTCTGGTTAGTTATAAGTGATCAATAATTGTCCGTTCCTTTCAAGCCCTCTTCTTGTTAGCTGCCATAATAAGTCAGTCTATCTTTGTGAAGCTGTTCTATCATCTTTTAGCTGTGAAGACAGAGACAGGGGCCTCCTTGGAGCAAGCTGGCTAGACGGACACATCATGTTGTCAAGCTCCAGGCTCAGTTGAGGGACCTTGCCTCAGTCAATAAGGTGAAGAACCATGTAGGAAGTCTCTCAATGCCTGCTCACTTATGTGCACACACACAATGTGCCCACACACTTGAACAAGCCACACACACACACACACACACACACACACACACACACATGCAAACATACCACACACATGCACATGAAAGAGTAAGAGAATCTTAGCACCATTCTAATTATTATTATTATTACTACAAATATTCAAAGCTGCACCTAACCCAGCTGTCTTTATGAACCGTAAGAATAAAGCACAATTATCTTATATGACAATCCAGCCTGGGCAAGTTTCCAACCAACCTAGTTATCTGCATGCTTTAACACTGTTTTCTTCAATAATCAAGCTTGTGCCTCCAAGAATCTACAAGAGTTGTCAAGAGAGTTTCTCTTCCTCATCCTGGGTTGCATTGCAACCCAAAGTTGCAACCTCTCTCTTTTGTTGTCTTCCCCCTTGTCACTGCCACTTCAGAGTGACTTCATGATGGTAGTCATATGAATGAATACATCACGGGGAACAGTATTCCTGCACAGCTAGCAGGTAGGAAAGAGCTTGCAAGCCACCCCTTATCTTTCTCCATTATGCCTATTTTATAGGTATCTACAAGCACTTCACTTAGTATCTTGACCCTACCCGGCTTAACTCATAAACACATCATGTGTGTTATTATAAGATCTAAAAAATAATGTGTCTTACTACTTAATAACTTTGCCAAAATACTCTCTTGAAATCCATGCCCTTAAGCTACCAGGTTATGTTTTACCCAACAAAGGAGCTCCAACACATGGGATTTCCCCCATGCCTCCTTTGTGTTACTTCTGTGGAAAGGCCCCACATCACCAAATGATGTGAAGCATTTTACAGAGTCACTTGTCACTAAATTATACCCATTGGTTTGAATTTCTTTCTAAGAGAATGTTCCTTACTCAAGTAGAATCAGCAGTTTTCTTTATGGCATTGTCCATTACTGTCCTTAAAATAATCCCATGCACCAGAACGCCTCCCCAGTATGAGCGTTCCTTTCTTCCCCAGATAGTTTGCTTTCCACTGTAGCTGCTGAGTGGCATAAATCAATACAATGCACACCATAAACACCACAAGTGCTAACCCTGCCAATTGGCTCCCTTTAATTGGTTTCAGCTAAAAAACCTGTAAAGCTATTTGAAGCGAAAAGGCAGACAAGTCAAAGGCAAGATGAACGACCTGGGAGGCCTTGCTGAGCCAGGGGTTGCTAACACCAGCATGGTGTTTTTCATCTCTGATGTATGTTGCTCTTTCCCCATTTCTTTCTGCTAAGGTACTGTGTTTCAGCAATGTCCACATTTGCTGGGGAAGAAAGCATAATTGTTACTCAGGCTGAATGGTGAGTTTTAGTGACTGCGCTAACGGAGAAAACTACTTAAACAGGGCAAGTACCCCATAACCAGGGCTATATTGGTGATTTCTCACTGCTACCTTCCCTACTATCTCTATAGAATCTGATTAACTCACATTCTGAAACATTCTCCTTCAGATGCCATGCATAAATGGCAGATTAGCTGTATGTTTTTGTCTCACATTATGCTGAGCTTTTGCCCATGAAAACCAGGGGCTTCCATTGTTCTGGATTGTCCACCAGAGCTAAGTGATAAAACCAGATCACTGAAGACACCAGGCATTTTGGATATAGGAGAGATGCAGAGAAATCAAGTTGGGACTAAGTTGAAAGCTTCCTTCCTGATGGTTAGAGTTCATAGTGCTAGAAAACACAATGCAGGCAGTCAAGGGAGAAAACACATCAGAGGTCTTGCTAGCTCTGTATTCTGTATGCCTGGTGATGCAATAGTGACATAATAGCTTTAAGAAATAACCAACCACTTTCTCATTTGATTTGATGCCAAATTCACAGAAGGAATACACTCCTAGTGCTATAAATTACCTGGTCAAAAGCCTATGGCTGGGGAATCATTGATTTTAGTAATATGCTGTTACTATTGCTAAATGAATACATTGTCTAACTGCTACCCAAATACTAATGTTTATGCCCATGGATGAATGCTTTACCCTGCCTGAAACAGGGAGGCTGGTTTTGGTTTCGCTTTTGCATTTATGCAGTTGTGATGCATGAAGGTTCATTTCTGGTCAAAATGCTAAAAAAAAAAAAAAAATAAGAGACTCGTGAATATTTGGCCCTAAGGGATATCTACTTGACTCTCTGCATAGAAGACTGAAGAAGGAAAAGGGTCAGAAAGTGAGATCCAGAGGACGGGGAGGTGAGCTATGAAGTGCTGTGGTCTGGATATTATATAACCATGGCACTCATTAACTCACTGCAACCATATTTATTTGCACAAGATTGGACCTTTCAATATTCCATCATGCAGAGGCAAGGAGCTCTCCCAGAATCTGCCAATATCCTGCCAATATCCAATAGAGCAGTGGTAAAGGAAAGGTTCCTAAGAGTCACCTCCATTTCCATGATTAATAGTTGTTAGGGCCAGTCTTGTATGGGCTAGTTGCAAGTGATCACAGACATGAGCTAACAATTGCACTAGTTGTGTCTGGTCTAAAAGATGGCATTTTTAAAGCCCTCACGATACCTTCATGCTCTCAAATACTTCACTTCTACAGTAGTCCTGAGTCTTTGGTGTGATGGTGTAAAAGTCATACTTAAAAGTGAGCTCACAAAAGTAATTTCTCAGCATCTTAGGAAGCCATGAGTCTGCATTCACCACTGTTAGTTGGACTGAGCACCCTTTCTGGTTAAGGATAGGCACAGCTTTCATCAGGACTGAAATCAGCCTATCTGATTCGTAACACTGCAAGGAGAGAGCCCATGGCTATAACTCAGCCATTCACCGTGACAATGGGGCCTCAAGACATCTCAGTTGGTCAATCCTCTAGAGCAGGCTAACACACACAACTGGAGGAAGCCATTGTCCAGTGAGATCTGAGCCAAGGATTGATGGGCTATTTTTTTTTAACCTCTTCAGCGACTAAGACAGGACAGCCTTCTGTTCACAGCCTCCTAGCACAAAGGGTGCAACATGACACTAGGACTAACCTTGACTGATACCATCATCATCACTGAGTCCCACATCTTCTGGTAATACTCATCCCTCCTAAACTGTCTTATTAAGCAGCAAAGGAATAACTTCATTCGTAATAGGTGCCCCGGCTCTCTTTTCTGAACACCATCTAAAAGCTGTTTTCAAGGCACAACAGTGGAGTGGCATTTTATCTGTCATAGACTGTTTCCCAGTCTGTGAAGTCACTGCTGTGTAGCCAGGAGTGTGGTGGGTAATGGAGCAGTAGAATGTGTGCCTTCCAACAAACAACTGGGAAGATTCAGAATATGCTTCATTTTATAGCCTGTTTTACAAATTTACCAGGGATGTGATTTAAAATCTCCTCATCAGCAGTCTTGATGAGCTGAGCAATATAAACTATACTGCAAGGAGAATGGCCAATGGTATGCCAGAACTCAGGGAACTTTCAGTGGTCTTTAATAGTGTCCCACAATATGCAGCGATGTTTTGAGCACAGAGTCCCCATCTTAGCCCTTCCCCCCCAATCTCCACCACCAAATATAAAGAGTCAATTGTTTGATTTTGGAAAATGATTTTGGAAAATGACAATCATTATCAGTTGCAGGCTGGGGACATATTTGCTCTCCACTGCTCCACTGTCTGTGCTGATGACATCTTTCTTGCTTTTGCTTTTCCTTTTTTTTTTTTTTATTATTCTTTCCAGGATTTATTTCAAATTCAATCCTTAAAATGAAGATGATAAGTGCCTATAGGAAAATCCCTGAATGTAAGCATATAAATTGCTAAACATTACCATGATGATGGCTAAATAGCTTAAGTACTACTGTTCATTGGAAGATACTCAATGCAGGACTGCAATCGGAAGATTCTCAATGCAGGCTAGTTTCTAGCTCTAATTAAGCTTTTGTTATACCATAGATCCAGAAAATTGAACTAGTATGCCTTGTAAAGGAATGAGGTAGGGGCTTGTGCTCAGAAGGTAGACTTAGTGATAATGTATTCAAGCTGCCATTCTTACTAACAGGTCCCATTCATCTTCGTTCTCCTTGTACCTGCCCAGAAAAATCAAAACAAGCCTGCAATAGTGAACTCTGAGAGCTAGCATTCCTAAACTATTAAAAATACCTGCTTACACACATCAGTACATTCTAACCAGAAGCTCCTTTAGAATTCTAGTGTGTCCTCTCCTGTCCTGTCCTCTTCAAGCTATAACCATGAGCTTGCCTTGCATAAATCTGTCTACTTTCTCTTGTAATTCCTCCACTCTTCTTCCATGTACTCCATCAGTATGGAGTAACCACAAGAAACTACTCAAGTATCCTCTCCCACCAGTCTCAGCAGTGAATCCTTCCCCAGTGCCCCACTGTCACTCAAAATATCAGCACTACATTTGGTTGTTTTCTTGGTTGGTTAGGTAGATGCTTGTCTTTTTCTGATAGGGTCTTCAGAAATAGTCCAGACCAGCCTCAACCTGAGATCATCCTGCCTCTACCTCTGTAGTACTGAGACTATAATCATGAGATATACTAGATATCTCCATGCACTTTGGAGTTTTGCCTCCTCATCATTGAAATGAACTTGGAAAGTGTTGCCATGTCTCTTACTAATTCTTCTCTTGTCAGAGAAACTAATGAAAGATTTGGTGTTACAACATTATCCCAGACACCTGCCTGCACACGGCTCCATTTTTTCATCAACCAAAAGTTTGATTTCAGTTTTTAATAACAAAAGTCCAGTGAAAATGAGATTGGCTAAAACTCTGGACAAAACTCCCTGGTGGCTTCCAAAATAAACACATCAACATTCTTATTTGGTACCATCTGCAAGAAAAGCCTATGGTCAGCATTCAGGTTCAATAATGTAAAGATGAAAATTATTAGTTGGGAAATAGGTTTCAGCATCAGGTCTATGGAGGATATTCATAAACAACAGGAAAATCCTCTTGGAGTTTGAGTCTTCAGAATACCTTGCAAGAGTGCTATATTTAGAATGTGTATATTAGCTACATTCCCCCTTTGAGTCACACGTGTTCTTTTAAATCAAATAGCTTTCAAATACAAACTCAATTTTGTGAATTATTGGAATCTATTCTCAGTAAGCCTTTTCTAACATGTTCCTCAAGAGAGATGAACCTCATAGAAAAGGATGCCAGTGACTTTTCTCAATTCTCCCAAGAAAGATACAATGTGGCACTGACCTAGAGGCAATACTTTAGTCTGTGTGATACAATGGATAGATACATTGGACATGAGGACTTAATTCTCTTGAAAATCATGAGAAGGATACTGTGTTTCAATGAGCATAAATGTGTCATTATAAGTTCATTTGAGTGTGAATGTGGCATCTCTCTTTGTAACTGGATGTTTTTCTCCCACCTTCCAGTTCCCAAATAACCACTCAGAGTCTTAATATTAATTACAAATGGTTAGGCCTGTTAGCGCAGGCTTATCATTAACTAGCTCTTTTAACTAAATTTACCCATTTCTATTAATCTGTGTACCGCCATGTGGCTGTGGCAATGCTCTGGCATCTTACTCCTCCAACAGCTACCTTCTTTTTCTCTGCCTTCTTTTTCTCTGTATCTCTGTTTGGATTTCCCACATAGCTATATTCTGCCTGGCTATAAGCCAAATGAGCTTCTTTATTAAACAAGATAATAAAACATATTCACAGCATGCAGAGGGGCATTCCACATCAACTCTTTCACTAGGTAATGCTAGCACAGCCTCAACTATAAGAATAACCTGCTAGTCATTAAAGGTTTAAGGCTAGCCTCTGTGTGCTATCTACTAGACACTGTTAAACATGTAAAAGTCACCTAATCATTAAAACAGTAAATCATGGTGTAGCTAAGTTGTTATTGTTGCTATGCCATTTCACAACTGAAGAGGTGACTGAGAAGTGAACTGGAAAAAGTCAAACTGACTCAGTCTTGTCTGCCTTTTAACTGCCAGAAAGCAGATAAAATTAATTTTCCTGAGAAGTACCAAGGTGTGGTTGGTTTAGAAGGCTGATGCAACAAGCAGGAAAGGGGAGGAGGTCAAGAAGGAAGTAATATTGGTTAACTAACTATCACAGCCAAAAAGATTGAGGCATAAACTGGAAAGAAATGCCAAAAACAGGACTGGGACCCCAGAGCCAACAGAATTCAGAACAGGTCCTGGACTTCCTGAAAGGGTGACTTGTATCAGAGCCTCAGAGAAAGAGCCCAATTGATAAAACACAAGAAATTTAATGATAAATAGAAGCAGTTTCTTTCTTTGAAGGAATGCATAAAAATAAGAATAACTAAATAAAAGTCAGAACACACTACCTCAATATATAGCACCCTGTCCTACTGACTATTCTGAGCTGACATTAACTGAAGAAAAGCAGATGAGGGGAGGGCTCACTGACCTCTAATTTACTACCCAAAGCAGGGAATAAATATCCCAGAAGACAAGTGCCATTTCTGTACCAGGAAGAGACAAGAGGTTGAGGGAAACGGGAGTTCACAATGAGATGAATCTATACCTATCTCCTGCAACAGCCACATCCTCCATTAACCTCCATCCATGTATTTCCTAGAACCTTTCCACAATTTATTGCTGGCATCCCAAACACCTGTTCTTTCATGGACTTATGCCTTTCCTTGTTAAAATCATATTTAACCTCTTAGGTATATTCACCTTGAAAAGGAGTCTTCATTTCTTGTATATGAAGGCCTCTATGTACATGTGAAATATTAATATCAAATGCAATTCATAAGCCTTTCTTCCTTTATTGTGTTTTTCTTGGTTTAATTCTCAGGCCCAGGACAGAAGCAAGGAAGACAAAGGACGATGTTTCCTCACGTGTACAACCTTCTCTCCTTCCTTACTCCTGCCTACCCCAGTTTTCTTTTAGACTAAAGAATAATGTCTACAACATGATTTCAATAATGTCAAAATGACATTAAACACAATGTATAGTGTTGAAATAATAAAAAGAGGAAGAGAAGTGCATCCATTTAAAAAAAAAAAAAAAGCCATTGGTACCAGCATAATGTGGACTTAGAATTAAATGCCTGTAATTTAAATCAGTATCCATGATCACAGTTCACAGCTACAGACCCAACCTGCCCTTCATGTTTTACATTTTCTTGTCTGTTTTTTTCCTCTCTGTGGTTTTAAAAATCAATAGAAATTATCCAATTTCAAAAGAGAGTAAGCCATTTTGATGCTCTGAATTCAAAACAAAGTCAGGTGTGTCCAACATTTTGATGTGGCAACATGACATTGTCATTTAACATAATTCATGATCTGAAAACCACCCAATTGAGTTACCAAAACACAATCATAGTATAACATCATTAGAATCATATATATCTACCAATTGATGAATAAAGAAAGTATGGTATATATGAACCGTGGAATTTTATTCAGTTGTAAAGAAAAATGAAACCATAAAACTTGAAGGTAATTTGAAGGAATTGAAAGGAAAGTTACACTGAATTGAGTAATCCAGGCCCAGAAAGGCAACCACTAAATATTCTCCCTCATTTGTGGACCCAAGTTTCAAATTATTTGATTTGTGTTAGACTTAGAGTACTTAGAAATGCCAGGAAGCTTGATGGGGCCATTTTTTGGCAAGGAGGTCAAGCCTTCAGGAGGAAGGGCAGAAGACTCAGGCAATATGAAGGTAAAGAGTAGAAAATACTGGGGCTGGAAAGATTTAAGAAGGGTTAAAGTTTGGCAAAATGAGGGGTTTGGTTTGGTTAACCAAACCAAAGGGTACATGAAAAGTTATATGGAAATCTCCAATTGTATGTCAATATCTAAATATAAGTTTAAAAAATCTCTTGTTTTAAGTAAGTTTATGACCTTGTGTTGGATCACAGTCATAGCTACCTTTGATCTCATGTGACCAATAGGCCACAGATTGGACACATGCTATATAAAGACATTCATGTAAAATACCTCCTCCATCCAATTCTATATGTATTTCAAATGTAGACTAGACATTGGCCTTGAAAGATGGCTCGATGGGTCATGAGGACCACACACACACACTTGTAAGTAAATTAGGCAAGGTGGTATACACCTGAACCCCCCCAGAGCTGGAAAACAGAAATGGTAGGTCTTAGGGGTTTTCTTGTCAACTAATACAGCTGAAAGAGCAAGCTCCAAGTTCAATGAGATACCCTGTCTCAAAAATAGAAGGTGGATAGAGGAAGATACCCAAAGTCTATCTCTAACCTTCATATACATATCCAGGGGTGAGCATAAACGCATACATGAGTGCAGGCATACACAAACACACACCTTATCCTAATTTTTTTAAAGGTTGATGTGCTGAAAGAGTCCAGTTGAGCATGCTTAAAGCTCTGTACATTTGGACTCGAAAGTGTTTGATGTCATAGTATTTTCCACCATGAGAACATTTTATTGGATATAAAACTTCATAGATCATAAGATGCATCATTAATTTGGATATCAATATAATGGAATTGATTCCTGCCTCCCCCCACCAAAAAGAGCAGCTGTTAAAACCACTGACCATAGTGAGATTTCTGATTTCAAGTATTTCGGTGGAAGGATGTGTATCAAAGAAAAGGGGATATGCCAACTCACTGTCCTTCACTACACCTCTGATAAGGTCCGTATACTTCTGGAGAAATCTGTGGGCTGCCATATTAAATGAAGAAAGCCCTGAAAAGTGACATAACGCTATCAATGTTTCTTCCTGTTTTGAGTTAGTTTTCAGACCCCTGAGATGCAGGGACTATGGTCTGTATGTAGGTCATGTGTATACGGAGGGAACCTAGCATAATCCAGAATGAAAGCATTTGGTCATGCGCCTTTTCAGATTAGAGAGCACTTTTGAGACCACTCTAAGGCAGCAGAGTCCCTTCATTACCTAATACATGCCACTTCCTAATGGTAAGCAGCTGGGGGTTACGAAGTATCAGTCACAGAACAGAGAAAGGGAAAGTCAGGTGAAGTGACTTCGTTGGCCAGTGATCTTGTCAGGAACCAATGGTATTGCTGTTCGGAAACTCTGCAATGTCTGCCTCCCAAATTGATGTTTACCCTTTCTCTGTTATCACTCAAGTTTCCAGAATGGGATGCCTAGTCTAAAGCGTCACCTGGTGTTTGCTGCCCATCCAAAGTCTGGGAAGCACTAGAATTAGCTGAACTTAGTCTCCGAGACCTACTCCTGTGTGGGTGCTCCGGGCACCAAGGACCCTTCCTAGGAACATCTGAGTCTGTCTCTGTGTTCTTCTTGTCTTCTCTCCAATGGAGCTTCCGCAGATCACCAGCCAGGGAGCAAGAGGAAGCAGGGCCAGTGCGGATGGGGGCGTATATTCTCTGCTTGCGTGTTCTCTGAGACACACACACAGTGTTTCAATCAAAATGCATTTCAAATCTTTCAATACTTGTTTCCCCGTGTTAGAGAGCAAATGTGCTAGTGACCTCACGAACTCTGCGACTTCAAAATTCCAACGTGCTTCTCTCTGTGGAAGGGAAAAAAGATTTGAATACATCATCTGACCTCTGCTCTTTCTTTGCCAGCAGCGTACACCACTCCATGTACAAAGATTTGGGGAAGAATGCTCAGGTTAATTCTCTCCTAATCTCTTTCACCTCCCCCCAACCAGATTTGTCTAGAAAATGCAGAAGACAGTGAACTTTTCCCCAACGGGGTGTTGGGCAAGACTGAGCTTGCAGGAGCTTCACCGAGGACTCACTGTCCCATTAAACAATAAAATACACTGTGCAGTTTCACAAATCCTCAGACCCAGGGGCATTGACTGGGGCTCATCAAGCAGCATCCATGTGGAAAGAGATGAATACATTTTTACCTGGCACATACATATTTCCTCTGTGACTGCCTTACAAGCTTGGCTTCCGATGGAGTCACGCTCATTCCTTCCCAAAGCAGACAAAAGGGAGGGAAGAGGAAACCAAAACGGTAGATTTTCCAAGAAATCCAGAGAAAGGGAGAGTTGGGAAGCCCCTACATAAGCCATTCTACAGAACTCTTAAGCGTGCAGTGCTTTTGTTTTGTTTTGTTTTGTTCACACTTACAATGTGCATTTTAAAGTAATTTCATTTTAGTTTCTTATGGCCAGGCTTAGGATCTATTTCTGATCTGTTAATTGAAATGATCGAACATTTTATTTCTATCATGATTTTCTTTTTCTTCGGTTGTGGTACAAAATCCTGGAAACCTTGCTGGGGCTTTCATACTGAAGTTAAATAAAGATAAAGTCTTGAATTCCATTGCAACACCCACTAATTGTCAGACTCCACGAAAGATTCTAATTAAATCCCATGTGGGTGGGGGACCACGAAGCAGTGGAAGACAATGAAAAGCCAGCTATTTCAGCATCTTAACTGGGCTTCAAATAGCTACAGAAAATACTCCTAAAAGTAGCTGTGTGCTAGGCTTTTTATTTTGTTTTCCGTTTTCCCAGTCAAGGATAAGAAAATCAGGAACGGAGAAATGTTGGGCTAGATAATGATATTCTAAGCATTTGAAAGGTAATGTCTATAAAAACTTTATGAGATGTGCTAAATTTATTCCAGACAAAAATCTTCATCGACTGACTGCCTATTAGATTGTCTTCACTGTCTGTCTTTCTTTATAGAGCTGTCACAGGGAGATCCCTCATGCTCAACCAATCATGGAAGATTCTTTAAAAACCCCAGAGAAGAGAGAGATTGGTACATCAACCTAATTCATGTAAATGAAAGCCCCTTCTCCAGTTCTAGTGATAACAGCTACCAGAGAATTAAAATTAAATAAAAAATAATGTCTCAAGAGAGTCTCAGACAGAACAAATGATGTATCTTCCCAAATATAAAACTCTGTTCTTAAAAGGCAAAGCACTAAATGTGGACCACAGACTATTTATGAGATTAAAGGAAGAAAAGGTGTGTGTTGACTGACAGACAAATGTCACAGAGTCAAGTGTGAAGGGCATGCATGTTCTTACTTGGATGCAAAGATTTAGTGAGGTATATTTTCACATGTTCTGTCCCCATACATGAAAATCCACAGGGTCAGGCATCTTTTCAAGTTCCTTCTCTACTCCGACCTAAGCAAAGGTCAGTGAGCTCTTACTTCTTTCCCTACTAGGGACTTGATACTTCACAGGTGGCCAGGACATGACAAGGACATTGAAAGCTGACTTCAAACTGCATTGTTCTACAAGCTTTCATGTGCCCAGCTTCCCTAAAATGGGGGCAGTAAGATTTTGCTTTTGTAACCCACTCCCTGTGACTAGAGCTTGTCCATCCTTCCTGGGCCTGAGCTCCCTGTGTAGTTAGAAAGCAAACCACGCCCTCCAGGAAGGGCCCTGCCTTATAGCTCTACCAGCCATCTCTTCTGGCATTGCTTATTCCCTCCTTCCTGAGGAGAGCTCCTGCCCCCTCCCCACTGGAGATTCCCACTTGTGGTTCAGTCACAGCAGGGGCCATGGTGCTCCAACCACACCCTCTCTCAGTGGACAATTCTGTCTACTAGCACTTTCTCTATATAACCATAGTTACAGATTTTGCACACAGATACATTGCCAAGCATCTCTGAAAGGCCATATTTCTCAGGAGGCCTAACAGCCTACCCAGACCTGTCTTTTAAAACTTCTTGAAAACAGTTGTTCATCTCAGACAATCTAGCTGCTATTTATGCTTCACAAAGAGAGACCCTGCTTGGGTCAGCACTGCCCAAGTGCAGCACAGAACTGTACCTCTTTCTTGTCCCTTCTTCGAGGGTTTAACACTGTGCCCTATTTTCCTTTAGGGAAATCTCTTCTGAAATCCACAATCTTCCTTCCAGTCTCTCTGTCTACCCTTCTGCTTTATTGGACACAGCTTAAAAGGCCAAGCTGTCATCAAGTTCCCTTCTTGTTCAAGGCCCTAAAATTACTCAGAAGGTCCTGTCTTCTGCCAGCACTTCCATCTGGAACATTCATTGGGCATTGAGTTCTATATACCCACCCTCACTCTCCTTTATGCTTGGCTTTCCTATGATCAGCATGCAGCCATTCCTCATCTGTGACTCCACTGTCAGTCTCCACAGTATGTTTGTTTATGCTTCAAATATTTTCCAAAGGAAACATGCATTCCATTTCTCTATCAGTCTTAAAATTCAGATATCCAGAAACTGGAGAGATGGCTCCATGGTTAATATCACTGGCTGCTCTTTTGGGGGGCTCGATTCAATTCCCAGCACCCATGTGGTGGCTTCAAACAGTCTGTAACTCCTTTTCCAGAGTATCTGTCACCCTCCTCTGGTTCCAACAGACACCAAACAAGTACACAGACCACAGAGATACATGCAGGCAAAACACTCAGAAGTCTAATAATAATTTTTAATTTAAGATACTCCTCTGAAAAGTAACATCACAACAATCTTTCTTAAGGTACCATTTTTATGGTGGGGGGAGAAAAGAAGACAAATATTTTATGCCTTTCATACTTTCACTTATCACAAAAGAAATGATGAATATCCTCCTACATAAACTATAAGACAGATAGAAGTGCCCAGAAATTTCCCAAACTGCATGTGTAATTTCATGAAGTTATAACATACCTTCATTTCTAGGTAAGTTTCTATGCCTGTGTTTCCCTGAATTTTTCTATGCATGTAATAAACCATGTTTGTTACAAGAATTCTCAAATTATTTTTGAATACCTTGTGAATCTTTTTCATCCAGTCTGAATTCATTAAGAAAGTGGCCCTAAAAGCAATGAGAAGGACTATGTTAAGACATACAAGAAGAGTGAAAGGAGAAATTTCTAGTGTAAAACAGACTCAAAATCCATCTTGTGTTTAGCAGGGCTACTGGTGCAGGACACAATGCTTCTCCACATCTAGCTATGAGATCTCAATGGACCATCTCAAAATTTGATTAAAGAAAACAGGATCTGTGTGCAAATTAAGAAGCTGGGATGACATCAAGTCATCTTTGGTTCAGGAATGCAAAATGACCCCCTTACATTAACTAGTGAATTTGAACAACTATGCTTGATTTACACTGTCTACCTTTAAACACAGGTGCACACATATGACTTCTTTTGACCAATGAAATGTGAGTGAAAATGGTTCAAATGGAAGTCATAAATCATTGTGTGTAATTCATATTATCTTATTCATTTTCTGCCATCAGCAATACTATAGAGAGGATCTTCACAAACAGGAGTCCTGGAATGGAGTACTGCAGAGAAACTTCTCCCAGCCAATCTGCAAAGAATTCAGACCATCAGCAACCAGGGATTTCTTCTTGACACACAATATCTGGCTTTCCAATGAACAATACTCTTCCATCGTAGCTGGCATCCTAAACCTAATTAAAAACTCATTTGGCTGGAAAGTCTAAGAACACTCTAACTTCTGGGGGCTTCACATGTCATCCTATGGAGGGCAAGAGTATCAGGGATGTAGGAAAATCCCTGTCTGCCTTATGGCTCATTGTCCTTACTAGTGCCATTGGAGCTCTTGAACTTGGTCTGCTCAGCCTTGCTTGTAAATGCTCTATTTTGAATGACTACTTTCTTATGAGTCAAGTCCTAGCTATTGTCACCTCTCCTGGGAGGCCTTCCATGGTTGCTTACCTCCATGTACTTGCTATCCTTTTCTTAATTCAGTACTTTCATCACTACTGGAAAGCATCTTTCTTGTCTGTCTGCTTTTATGTATCTAATTTTATATTTAGACTTAAATTCCCTAACAATGGTTGTTTTTTTCATTCTGTTATCTTTTTCTACCCAGTAACTTGAACAGCATCTGCTGTATAATATGTGTCAAATAAACATTGGTTAAAGAAATAAAATACAGATCTTGCTCCTTATTCTCTGTGTTTGAAGGCACAGACAGTGGTTCAGTCTACAAACTGAAAGCTACAGAGTGGCCAGCAGTTGACATGTTATGAGGTTTGTGACCCTCACACACAGAGTAGTTTTTATTCCTCTCAGTCTTTCAAATATGCAATGCCTATTCAAGGGTTACAGAATTTTCTCTATTCCATTGCTTGCTTCTGTTACTAATAATGGTCCCTCCTGCTTAGCCAACAGTTTTCCTATATGACACCCATTATGCATACATAGTCTGCCACAGCACTGGGAAAAGAGGCTCCTGCTCCTAGGGTGGTTGGGTCATGTGATCACAAAAGCAGATTTTGCTAGTCAAAAGTATCCATTAAAAAATGGGAAGCTGCTTCCTAAATGTCTGTAGAAGTCTGTGGTTTAGTTCCCAATATCTTAACAGATTCAGTTAATGCAAATAGCAGATGTATTCTGTAGCAAGAAGACAAATGTTGGGCAGAATTAAAGTTATTCATGTGTAGTCACAGTGGGAATATTTGCATGATATTTTCTTAATTGCTCCAAAACATGACTTGTAAACAATAAACAAATGAAGAAAAAGCTAGCAAAAATTAGTCTCATTTTCTTTCTCTTGAAAACCACTAATGTCTTTCTTCAAGTGCTCATCTTTGTGCTCTGAAATCCCAGTGGTGCATTCTAGTCTCTGGAGCAGCTTGTGGGCCTGTCACCTCTGTGCAGACACTCACAGTTTACCCTTGGTGATGAGATATCCTCCAGAAGCATTTATGAGGCCTTATCTCCCTCCCGAGGCTCCAGATTCATCTGTTCTGGTTTCCTGATGATATGATCATATTGTTAATTCACACTGCTTGAAAACAGCTTGCATCTGTTGAGTTTTCTTAAAATATTTCAGTTACTTTGCTCTTGTTGATATATTCTGAGTGTGTTATTTTCTGTGAGCTGCTGTAACAAGGCACCATAAGCTGGAGAGTGTCAGCAACATAAATGGATTTTATCACATTGCTGGTGCTTAAAATTCTAAAACCAAGATGGCCACAAGTTGGATTCCTTTGAGGGCTTTGATAAATAGCATGCTACACATTTGCCTCAGCTTCTGTGCCTATGGAAATCCTTCCCATCCATTGGTTCTGGATCAATGTGATGATTTGAATAAGAATGATCCCCATAGGCTATTTGAATGCTAAGTCATCAGAGAGTGGTACTTCCTGCTATGATGATAATACACTAACCTCAAAAATTGTAAGCAAGCCTCAATTAAATGCTTTCCTTTATAAGAGTTGCTATAGTCATGAAGTCTCTTCACAACAATAGTACACTGACTGAGACAGAAGTTGCTGTGAAAGGTCTGACCATTATCCTTGTTGGAGTGTTTTGAAGATTTGGGGACTTGAGACTAGAAAAGTAGTTGGATGCTCTAAGTGAGGCTTAATAGGCCATACCAGTAGGAGCATGGAAGACAATGCTGCTGAGAGCAATGTAGATTATGATAGCAAGGCTAAAGAAGTTTCAAAGAGGAAGAATATTAGTAAAAGCCTACTAGAAATTAGTCTTGTGATATTCTGGTGAAGAATGTGGCTGCTTTCTGCCCTTGTCTAAAACATATGCCTAGGGCTATGTTGAAGAGTTTTGGATTAAAGGCAGTGGTAGAGGAGATTTGAAGAAAACCTACTATTGACTCTGTGGTGTGGTTAGTAGTGATCACTCTTATAAAGATCTATAATGAAAAGAACCAAGTACAGCAAGGAAGATAAAAGCATGTACAGTTTGAGGATAAAAGGGAGTTCAGGAAGTATAATGGAGCTAAGTCTAATGCGGAGGAAGATAAAAGGTTAAAGAGAAGCCTGATGCTAAATGTGATGCTAAATGTGGTGACCTTAGGTCAAGACCCCACCAAGATAAGCTTCCAGCTTGTTACAAGGAATTAAAGAAAAGTTAAAGCACTGAAGGAAAGCATTAGCCAGTGTGATCCTGGTTTTAGAGTAAAGAATATAGGGTTGCTCAATCTCCCACTGCAGTTAAGGAAAGATACTAATGTCAGGCACCTGTCAGGAGTGTCCCTACAAGTAGGCTCAGAGAGGCCATTGCTTGAAGTTGTGAAGGTGAAGCCCAGATTGCCTTGGAGACCTCAAGATGTTGGAGATGCCAGAGTCAAGGGGTTCCTGCAGAGAGATGCTAACAAGATGTGGAACCAGCCCAAGAGAGAAAAGTGTGCTGTAGTCAAAGAACTTGAAAGCAGTGGTGATCTGAAGAGTGCTTTTATATTGGACATTGAGACAAAGAATTTGGAATTTTCTTTACTGATTTTCTGTCTTGCTTAGGTCCAGAATTCCTCAATATGCTCCTTTTCCCTCCTTTAGAATGCTAATTCTGTGCCATTGCATGTTGAAAGCACATAATCTGTTTTTTTATTTTGATTTTATGAAGAGTAACAATTAACAGATTGTCATCAACTTTGAATGTTTAACACTACTGAGACTGTAATAGACTATGGGGACTTTTGAGGTTAGACTGAATGACGGTTTGCATTATGATATGGCTACAAGTCTTTGGGGGCCAGGGAGTTTGAATGTGGAGTTTTGAATAACAATGACCCCATAGATTCATATATTAAATGCTTAGTCATCAGGGAATGGCACTTCGTGAGAAGGATTAGGAGGTGCAGCCTTGTTGGTATAGATGTGGCATCTATACCAACTGATGTAGTAAGTGTACATCCTGTATACATAATATACAGGAAGTATATTATGACTGGGGGTGGGCTTTGAGGTTTCAAAATCCAAAGCCAGGTCCAGTATCCCTCCCTTCCTGCTCCATACAGACACAGATGTAAAACTCTCAGCTCTTTCTCCAGCACCATGTCTACCTGTGTGCCTCCATGCTCCCTATGATGACAATAGACTAAACCTATGAAATTGTAAACAAGCCCCAATAAATATTTTCCTTTATAAGAGTTGTCATGATCTGGTGTCACAGTGATAAGTGACTAAGAAAATAACTTTCCTCTTTGTGTATCTTTATGTAGTTCTCTACATATAAGGACACCAGCTACATTATATTCAAGGAGCATCCCAGTCCAGTATGACCCCATCTTAAGTAATTACATTTACAACTAACCATCTTCCAAATAAGGTCACATTCTCAGGCTCTACATGTTACACATTTAACATATTCTCAGCTGGGTTTCTCTTCTTTTGTAAGAGGACATATTCTGACCCATAACACTATGAACTTGTGAGTACATATACCTAGTTATTAAAATTGAGATGTGCACATACCTCAATATGAACCTTTTTATACATGTCTATAATATACTAACCTACTAATATTTTGTTTTTATCATGTCATGTACATATTAAACACAAAAATAGAAATTGAAAAATGAAAAACAGTGAAAAGAAGCAACACTTGGCTCCCAGTGGAGCCTCGCACTTCCTTGTTTTGATGAACACTGCCTAAGTGAGTGAAGAAGATGAACTAAATTCTGTGAGGCAAGAACATCAAAAGACATTCAGGAAAGAGAAATAGCATAACTGGACTTGAAAGAATGTCTGAAACAAAGCTGAACTTTGTGATTAAACGCACTAAGTTTAACTCACCATAATTTAAACAATCCAGCACTTCATTAGAAGTAGAATGTTATTCTAAAGGAAGTAGAGTCAAGGACTTGATACCTCAGTGGTAAAGTGCTTGCTAGCGTTAACAGGAACTGAGTGCTGTGGTCCACGTCCATACTTGCCTTATTCTAGAGGCAGAGGCATGATGTCCAGCTCATGATAATCCATAGGTACCCAGCAAGTTGGAGCCAAGTGTAAAACACATTAAGACACATTCTACTCACTCCATTAGAATCAGCAAACAGGCATCTGTTCTTGTTCTACTGCTTTCTTTCTTTGCCTCCTTAATTGACTTTTTATCAGATTTGTTTAAGTATCATTAAAGCAAATATCTTAGTGTGCTGGCAAAATACCTTGAAGATCTTGGCTTACAAAGCCTAATAGACTGATAAAATGTTGTCTTTGCTCTGAGACTCAGTTCTCTGGCTCAGAAATGTGTAGCAAACTTGCTGTGGGTAATGATACTATCTTAGTTAGGGTTTCTATTCCTGTAAAGGGACAACATGAGCACAGTAAGTCTTATAAAGGAAAACATTTAATTGGGGTGGTTTATAGTTTCAGAGGTTTAGTTCATTATCATCATAACAGAACATGGCAGCATGCAGACAGACATGATACTGAAGAAGGAGCTCAAAGTTCTACATCTTCATCTTAGGCAACAGGAAGTGAACTGCGTCACTGGGCATGGCTTGAGCATAAGAGACCTCAAAGTTACACACACACACACACACACACACACACACAAACAAACAATGATATATTTCATTCAACAAGGACACACCTGCCATCTACTCCAACAAAGAAAGCCACATTTCCTAATAGTGCCACTCCCTGTGTGTTAAATTAAACATGGTTCTAAAAACAGATCACCCTTTGAATGTGTCACACAAAGACCAACTGTGACTAGCTTCATGAAGTAATTAATACAGTGACTCACTAATCAATACCTGAGGTAAGACCACAGCCATTGTAAACCTCTCCAGTTCAATATCCATAAGATGGGGACAATAAAACTCATCCTGCAACTCTCAGAAGGATTTGTTAAAATGTAATTGGAACACATGAAAAGACATACTTTATCATCAATAAAAAGAAGACTTTAAAACTACAGTGCATATTACTGTTGGTTTGAGAAGGAACACAAATGTGTTTTTCTGATTAATTTGCTACACAATAGCAAAACTGCGATTTAAGTCTAAGAGATAGGAGGAGAAAAGCTAGCATCTCTCAGTTGGCTATTGTGTTGTTCCATATTTAACTCAGAAAGGAGCAGAAGGCTTCATGTCTGAGGGCACTTTGGGTGCTGAGGGACAAGACCACATAAAAGCAAAATATCTGAGTGGCACCCATACTCTCAGATTGTCAGAGAAGCATCTGAGTGACAGCTACACTCCCAAGTTATCTTGGAAGCATCTAAGTAACACCCACAACCACAGGTTGTTATGGAAGCATCTGAGTGACATCTAAACTCTCAGGTTGTCATGGAAGCGGCTAGGGAACCAGAGAAAACTAGAAAATTAGTAATTAGTGCTCATTGTCTCTGAACTTTGTTGTTTGAGACCCTCTTTCACTTCAAATCTTATTGACCCCATGTGCTCTTTATTCTTTGAGGCTTATATTTTGCTTTAAGGCTTTGAAGTAAACAGATTCTGAAACAGACTTCTTGTTCCCAGACATTACACTGAATAGACACTGTCTGTGGAGTGCCTAGGTGAATCCCAGGTGGCAGCCTGAGCAGAAGACACTGCCTATATATGCATACTCTACCATGGCGAAAGTTTATTCTACATTTGATTAGTTTTAAAGCAATCTGGAGCACTCATGAGTGAAGTTTTGGGTGAGCCTGGAAGGGGGCCTTCCCAGAAGATTAACTGAAAGCAAAGTCACACACCTTGAAGGTTGGTGGCATCAGCCCCTGGCTGGAACCCTGGAGTGCATGAAATGGGCAACAAGAGAAAGCCTGCCAACAGGTGGTATTGTCTACTCTCTGCCTTCAAATCTACCAGATGTGAGCAAGTAGGCTCCTGTTCTCATTCACACTGAGAGTTATGATCACTGCCTTGACAGACAATGTCCTCCTTCTCACCCCATAACCCAAAGGAAACCCGTCCTCCCTAAGCTGCTTCTTGTCATGTATTTGGTCATATAAATAACAAAAGGAAATAATGTGTCACCAAATGTCATCCACTGGCACACACATACAAGTCTTATAAGTCAAAATTTCTCAAAATTCTCTACTCATCCATTTCCCCCATAAATTTTTAGATAACCCCAGCAAGATAGGTATATAAAATAGATAATCCATCAAGCACTCACAATAAATCACAAAGAAATTTGCTATTTGCCTCAACCTAATGTGCCATGATTTGTTGACTACCATGGGAAGCCTACCCATTCCTAAATGGAGACAGAAGATGAGTGGAAGGGATATGGGTAGATGGGAGGTGGGGGAAGGAACAGGAAGAGAGGCGGAAATAAAAAACTGGTCAGTATGTAAAATAAATGAAAAAATTTAATTGAAAATATTTTTAAAAGAGTTATATGTTTGTTTATTTTATGTATGTTTGTATGTGTAAGTATGAATGTGGGCATGTGAATGGATGTCTATGACTTTCTGGAAATCCACAAAGTTCCACTTTGCTTTTGAGGCAAGGAGCCTATTGTTACTGATGCTGCACTAAGTACATGAAGTTCTAGATGAGTCACCGGTCACTGTCTCCCATCTCACTCTAGGAATGCTGGAATTACAAATGCAAACCTCAGCATCTGTCTGCTATGTGACTTCTGTGGATTTACTTTTGCCAGGCTTGCATGGGAGCAAATTTTACCTCCTAAGTCATCTCCTCAATCCAAAAACCTTACAATAGCCACAAACAACATAAAGTATCTTGGGGTAACGCTTACAAAATTGAACCTAAAGAAATGTCCAAAGACCTACAAGACTAACTCCAACTAACAATTTGAGCAACAGTGGAAAGGCTAACATAAATGCCCTTCCCTGATAATAAGATCAACATCTAACTTATCCACCATCATGGAGCCCTCATCTATTACCTGTTGGAAACAGAAGCAAACACCCACAACTAAACACTGAGCCGAACTAGAATCCAGATGTAGAGAGGGAGGACAAAACCACACTGCAGAAACACATAGAGCAGACCTGAACCTGGGCCCCCAAACTGATAGCTGGGAATCTTGTATGGGACTGACTCAGACCCCCTGAACATGGGTCTCAGCTAGAAGGCCTGAGCAGTCTAAGGGACCTCAAACAGTGGAACCAGGATGTATTCCTGGTGCACAAAAGGACTTGCAGGCACATCCCCCATGGAGGGATACTCTCTTAACCTAGAGACAGAAGAGAAGTCCTAGTCCCTATTTCAAATGACTTGACAGATTTAGATGATCTCTCCTCGATGGCATCACCCTACATGTGTAGTGGGAAGGGGTAGGAAGGGAAGGTGGTTGGGGTGCATATGAAGGGGGAAGAGAGGGAAAGAGGGAGGGAGGAAGGGAGAGAAGACTGGGATCGATATGAAAAATTAAAATAAAATAAAAATACAAAAAAAAAGAAAGAAAGATTACAATACAATACAATCCAAAGACTCTCTTTTTTCTTGCTGAGGAATGCTGGAAGAAAAATATTTAAAGTATTTGCTTCCCATCATTAAACCATTATGCTTTCATATATAAGGGACAGTTATGTAAACTTCACATAACCATGACGTTTCGGGCTGCATTGATTGGTATTGTGTGATATAATGGTGGAGTGTTCAGAACCATAGTGGCTTTGAAGCTTTATGGTGCAACATGAGATACACTAAGGTAGCAGCAGCACCTTGGACTTGTTACACATTTTATCTTCAATTCACACTTACACACAGCATGCTCAGGAATGTCCATGTAAGTTCTCAAGTCTCAGCTAAAGGCACCGGCCTCTATACAGCAAACAACTCTTAGAGGCTCTTCCTTGTAGAAGTATCAACCAATGACTGGGAGTCCTCTTCTCTCTAACACCAACCTCTGCCTTCACCTCAAGAAGCATTTTGACTTTCCTCATCTTTTATCTTCTCTGGAATTATCTTTGCCTCTCTCTACCAACCCCCAAACTACATTTCTGGAAGACTGTCTCCCAATGTTCAAACATTTTGGGAAGTGCCCAAATGAATGACTGGGAGCAATTTAAAGAAGAATGAGCTTCCTTTGGCTTGTACTGTAAGAGAAGGAAATCGTGGCTGCAGCTGTCAGCATGGCATCAGGACTCCAAGTCTACTTGTTCTCCCCTGGGCAGGTCTGAAAGCCTAGGTTAGAGAACGCTGCCCCTTGGCTGACTTTATCTTGCCCTGCTTTTGATTCAGTCCATGACCCCAGCCCACGGGATGATACCACCCACCTCCTCAATTCAGCCTCTGATAGAAAATAATTCTAGCAAGTCTTCTTAAGTGATACATGTATATATAGACAACTTTAGGCCATCCATCTTCTTCAAAATACCATTCACGCTCCTGTATCCTTGTTTAGCAACACTAACTTCAGTTTACCTCTAGATACAATGGTTGCTATGTGTTCCTGTCTTAGCTCAGTGTTCTCTCCTGATATGTCCCTCATATGCTTGTCTTTGAAAACCCATTTTGTCTCTCAGAAAGCAGGATAGAGGCAGCAAGGAGAGCACCTGTTCAGATGTGTTTTCAAAAATGGACGTTGAATATAATGAAGAAGGAATTCCAGCCTTGTGGTCAAGTAGTAATCTATGTTTGAAGGAAATCTGTCTCCTCCATATCTATGTGCTTCTCAGTAGGATACAGAAAGTACCTCAGGACTTTTGTGAAGGACAGATTCTATGAAATAAAGTGCAAAACTCTAAGTTCCCTGGGAGTGTCAGTCAATTGTATCTACCTTTCCATCTGACCCTTAATACAAAAGAACAGACAGTGGCCTTTTATGATAACAAAGATGAAGTCACCAAGCCTTTAGGTCAAAGGTCTACAACACCAGCCAGACAAATGATCCACCACAGGCATTATAAATATCATGATGTGCATGCCACTCTACTGTCCATGTGAATCAGCCACACTCATTTGGGACAGAAGAAGACTATAATATCAGCTGGCTAACTGCAAGGACTGAAATGAGGAGGAGGTAGGTAAGGAAAAAAAGAACCTGTCTTTAGAAATGCTTAGTCAAATGAAATGAATTACATTTAGAAAAACAAATAAAACAAAACAAAAAGCCAATGACCTCCTGATCAAATGTATTCTTTTCCATTAGGGTGATTCATGTCTAAATGTGCTCTTTTAAGTTGGCATGTTTATTAAGTAAAACTATCCATGGCTAAAGCCAAGAGTAGTGCTTTCAATAATAAAACTTCACTACAAGCAAGCAAGAATTTGAGCAAGAATACCATTCCTCCTGATCACACACACGCACACACACACACACACACACACACACACACACACACACACACACACACACACCACACACACACACACACACTACACATATGGAGAAATATATAATGTGGTGCTGTTCTCTGTTCTGTTTTCTTTCTATGTATCATATATACTAGGAAAAATTCTCAAAATAAAAGTCTCAAACAGGTAAAAAAGTAAAGCATAGTGTGATGCTTCAGAAGCCAAGTCATCAAGCCTAACATAAATATAGCTTGGATTTTCTTTCACAAAGAAAAGAAAAAAATACAAATCCTATTCTTGTAGGAAGCATAAATTGTATTGCTGGAAGTAATAGCAATCTATTTAGCACCATCCCCCCAGGACTCACTGCAGCCTATTTTCTTAAGTGCTGTATTTTTAAAGCCCTGTTGCATACTTCTCTTTTAAACATACTGAACTGAACATTCTAAAGTCAAAGCATTTAGGGATGCATGGTCAGCTGAAGACATACCCCTAGAGAAAATGAGTCATTTATGTATCAGTCACCACTGCTGTATGAGTACGTAGGAAAGAAATTATTTACAGATCTGCTGTTCTTGGTTTAAAACTTCCCACGTTGTATTTACTGACCGATTGATTTTTTTTTTTGCTCGGGTATGTTTACTTCTGATCACCTATCTCCCAGAATAAAGGACCTCCCTGACTTTGGACTCAGCTATCTGACTTGCTTTTGCACTGGAATGTTTGCAGATAAGATGAAACAAAGACCTAGGATGTGCCTGCACAGGTGTGCTTGCCCTCCCACAAGGCCAATATCTATCAATATTCGAGGAACGACCCCAGAGAGTGAGTACACAAGAGACCAGATGTGAATGTGGTGTGAGATGAAGACCATAGTGTGAAGCTGAGCCACACAGCAAAAACCAACCCAGACTAACCAACTCTAATACAACCCACAACTGTGCAGGCCAGAAGAAATGACTGATATTTAAGCCATAGTATGTGTAGTGTGGTGTGTTATAAAATATCTGACTTGATACAAAATGACTAAAAAAAAAAAGTACAAAAACATAGAGAAAACCTGCCTTAGAAATTCACTTGGAGCTTGGTTCAGTGTTTAAGAGCATACTACATATTAATTTTGCAGAGGGCCTGTGTTTAGTTCCCAATACTCACATCAGGTGGCTTTCAAGTGCCTGTGAATCCAGCTTCAGATGATCCAATGCCTTTAGCCTCTGTGGGTACCTATACTCACAAACACACACATACACATAATTTTAAAATAATAATGGGAGCTGGAGAAATGCTCAGAGATTCAGAGCACTGGCTGATCTCCCAGAAGACCCAGGGTCAATTACCAGCACCCACATGGTGGCTCACAACTGTATTATCTCAGGAGATCCAATGCACCCACATGGTGGCTCACAACTGTATTATCTCAGGAGATCCAATGCCTTTTTCTGTCCTCCTGGGCACCAGGTATACAAGAGATGCTCAGGCATACATGCAGGCAAAAGTTTTATACACATCAATCAAATTTTAAAATTTAAACAATAACAATGATGACAAATATTTAGACACTAAAACATGATTTTTGAAGTAAGTTCTAGGTGAAAAGTCACATTATGCTTCAAAATTGTCACACTGTGGTAACCAGAACTGAATCTACTGTTGTCCTAGGAAATAAACCAAATAATTATTTATTTCAATAATTGTTTTATGTGTATAAAAAATTTGAAGCTGAGCTGAAATAAAAACTACTCCCAGTTCACAATGACTTATATATGTGTGTGTATGTATATATATATATATATATATACATACATATATATATATATATATATATATATACATACAAATTTGGTTATTGGTTATAAAT
The DNA here is from genome assembly GCA_030556225.1 of Cricetiscus sungorus. Lineage (NCBI taxonomy): Eukaryota > Metazoa > Chordata > Mammalia > Rodentia > Cricetidae > Cricetiscus > Cricetiscus sungorus. The sequence continues at coordinate 10,982,140 of JANBXA010000491.1, forward strand.
CGGTACTCATCATGCCAAGTCTCACCTTGGTATTCATCACATACATTAACCCGTATTCCCTGAGAATGCTACACTGAGTTGTTTGTGATTATTTGTGCCCATTTTAATGATGTGAAAACCGAGGCTTATGATGTTTAAGTAATGGCCCAAAGTATCACACTAGGAAGAGATAAGAGTGGGTTCTGTCCCACCTCTGTTCGACTCAACACTGAAGCATTCACTGTTGCCTTTCAGAGTTAAAGAATGCATGTATAGAAAGATGCAGTGAGAACTGTTCTCCCTCCACAAAGAACAAATCACCGTGTGAGTCACAAAACATGTGGTCCTTCTGTCTCCTCACCTACTGAGAACCATGGCTTGTTTACTCAGATGTAGAAATTCAATTCAATTAAACAAATATTTCTTTGGACTCTGCTCAGGCCGAGGATCTCAGTGTGGATGTAAAACACACTTCCTTCTTCCTAGAAACATTCTGTCTAGGAAACAATCTCTGTTGAAAGGATCCTAACTGATAGTTCAGGGTGAGCTCTGTCTTATTTAATGCAGGGTAAACAGATGTTCAGACTAACGACGGCAGGGGTGGGAAGAGGGTGAGAATTGGAGAGTCACTTATATTTACTCACTGAGAATGCTCACTCCATACTGAAGGCAGACAGCAGCCAAGAAAGAAGACAAATTATCCATGACAGAAGAGGAGGCTGTGAGAGAGAGAAAGAGAGAGACAGAGAGGGAGAGAGAGGGAGAGGGACTGCTGGTTGGAGCAAAAGATGGAGGACAGTGACCATACCAAATGCTCTGTTTGTGACTATCCATGTGTAAAGCCAGTGGGACTGTTGGCCCGCAGGAGTGAGCTAAATGTACATTCAGCAGGAAGGTTGGTAATGGCTCCACGGGGGTTGTAAGACATTTCCCTGTATAAAAGGAGGAAGGGTTTGTTGAATCGATGGAATTTGTCCAAGAGGTAAACAGAATTGTCATACAATATTGTTATGAGTCTATTGTCCAAATGGGTTCAATTTTCATCAGTCTCTGGTCTTCAGAAGTCCAGGTGTGAGACTTCCTTCTCTACCCCCACTTTCTGATCTACAGGCAAAAGGCAGATTTTTTTCTGAGATGTCTGTCTTCTGTTCTACCATCTGACCCAAAGAGGAAAGACAGGGTGCTTCCTGATGCCTTTCAGAAGTGTGATGCTAGATTTATCATGATGAGAAAGTATGTGTTCCATAATGTTTCTTCACCAATTAAAGTACACTACTCGAATACTGAGTGTTTAGTAAACAGTTATCAGTAAATTAATACAGTCCCACACAGAACTCCTAAGCATAGTTTAAAAATTATACCTGTCATTAAATGCTGTATCTGTCTTTACTAAAAAGTAAGTATACTAGAATTCATTTTGGGCCTAATTTGAATTCTGATTCCAAATTTGACACCATCCCACCAATGTCATTTGTGACCTTATGTAAGTGGTTTAACTGCTATGAACCTCAACTGGCTTCCCTACGAAAATGTAATTGCTGCAAAAAGCCAAAACTTAGAAACTAGGAACATGGCTACCTTTGCAAGAAAGAGGAGAAACACTGATAACTCATAGCTATTATTATTATTGTCACTGACTGTATTTAAAATTGTGTCACTGATCCCATTTTGTAATCATTCCATGACATACATTTTAAAAAATGTCTACAGTATAAAATGTAGAGGGAAATGCACTTAACTACATCTGTTTTTTGAAACTCTTAGCTAGCTTTATCCTGAGTGCAGTGCTTTGTTCACATGTTCACAGCTCCACCCCTTCTGCCATCCAGGCTTCTTGGTGTCTTGCAAGGACCACAGAACTCTGTAACTGATTTGCTCAGATTTAGGACATCATCTAAAGTGGACTTCAACTTCAACTACTGTAAGAAAAATGGGATTTAATGATGACTTCTGAAAGAAATGGGTCCCCTCAATATCGTAGAAACTTGTCATCTCTGACTTGCTTAAGTAGACCTATGTGATGCTTCTCAGTAGTTCTTGATGATCAAGGATGACTGTTCATGACGGTTCATGAGTATCCAGGCCACCCATACTCAGTTGTTACCACCCTCTGTTTAACAAAACTTACCTTACAGTATGTGTATTAGCTTAGAAAACCTCAGCCAACATGGAAGCTGAATAGTTACAGACTCACTGTTATTCTCTCATGGTAGATGAGGAAAAGCATTTGTTGTTGTTGTTTAAACTGTTTTCTTTGGAAGCTGGACTGTTGGCAGCTGTTCTGCCCAGAAAGCCCCTGTTCAGTTGAGGTATGGGTCTCTGTTGTTTTCATACCCCACATCCTCTCTTAATTTGAGAATGTCAGCCTGACTTCCTGCTGGGATCCTGTACAATATCCTCAGGACCATCACCCAAGAGGCCCTGGTCTCCAACTGTTACTCATTCTTTTGTTGATTTGTATTTCACCAATATCCCACTACTGTGTACAACCTTTCTATGAATAGTTTTGCTGAGCTTCAGTTAGTCAGAAAGAGCTGATATGCCTTGAAATCTCATGATACAGAAAAATCCCATGTATTATTGCTTACAGAAATGGTACAGCACTAATTAGCTACAAATTATAAAAATGACAGCATTTTAAGGAAATCTCGAGGACACTCTGGCACACTGCTCTGCTGTAACAGAGAGAAGGTCTGGCACTCTTCTTGGTTATCGCACATTTGTGATCTACCAGTTTTGAATTTGATGCCAAAACCTGTAATCGACTGTTATTTCTTCTCCTTCCTCCTCCTCATCTTCCTCCTCCTCCTCTTCCTTCTTCTTTTGATTTTCCTCCTCCTCCTTCTTCTAATAAAAGCTTATCTTGCTAGTTAGAAAAATGAGTCAGGGTTTCTTGGATGACTCAACAGGTTACAGCATTTGTTGCAAAACCCTGACAATCTAAGTTTCAAGAACCCATGAAAGGTTAAAGAAAGAGCTGACTCCCAAAAGTCATTCTATATCTTCCCCATGCTTACCTTGGGCTGTAAGCACCTGCACTCATGCACACACAATAATTATAAATAAAATAAAAAAAATAGAGAGGCACATTTATGATAAATATTTTTAAAGATGTTGAAACTCATTAGCAGTGATAGATATATAAGCTAGGACCATGAGATACCACCTATGAGCTAGGTCAGCTAAGCTCTTATATCTAGTATCAAATATTATAAGATGTGGAGCTATGGGGACTTTTTATTTTTGATGCACAGAAGTAAAAATGCAAACTGAAAACTGGTACAACTACTTTGAAGAAAAAGTGGCATTGTGTTGTAAAGGAGAATATTCATAAGCACTGAAACCTAGGAACAACAGAGAAACTCCCCTCAAGTGTTCCAGGACACACGAATAAGAATTTTCATAGCAATTTTATTCACAACAGCAAGTACTGGGAACGATTTCAAATGCACATCAAAAGGATAATGGATGAACAAACTGTAGTATAGTCACATAATGGAAAATTACACAGCAAAATAAATAAATAAATAAATGCAAAATAAATGGCCTAGAACCTCACAGACAACATGGGTGAACCCCACCATGCTGAATGAAATAGCAAATTCCAACAGAGTGCAAGACACATACATTTTGTATGCATATAATTTTAAAAGCAATCAAAATTAAGCAATACACTGTGTATATATATGAATTCAGTAAAACAATCTATGTTAAATTCATTCTTGGGATAGGAGAAAGGAGAGAGATGGGCTACAGAAATAATTACAATTACATTGTGTGTTGAAATTTTGAGTGGCCACCTGAATATATAGTTTATAACTGTCTATAAGATTTGCTTTATTGCTTATATGTATGCTACATATATCCTCACATTGGAGAATATAATTTTACCCAAAAATATGAGGAAAAAAAAACATTGCACAATCACCCAAGAAACTGTGGCTATTTGAAAGCATTCTGGCTGCCCATTTCCCAACAACCTTTCTTCTGACTTTTATGTATTTTCATTTCTAAAAATCTCCCCCACATTATGTTTTTCCTAGGCTGCTTCTCATGGGAGCACAAGTTTCAAGCACACAGTTAGTTTCAATAACGAAAGAAAGAAGAGTGTGGGGGGCATATCTCATGGCTTTGATAGACACGTGTTTAACATGAATGTTTTCCTCAGAATAAAAACAAAACAAACAAAAACAATTTTTATCAAGACCACAAAGAAAATGTATCCTTCCCAGTCTCCCATCTCCAAACAAGAAAAATCCTGTGGGGGTACTTATATGGTCAGAACTCCATGCTTTGAGGAAATGCAGCCATGTTTTATTATCATCACTCACATGTGTCCTCCAGGCACAGAACATTGCTTTGTTCTGTGCAGGCACCAAACAATATTGTAGATTTCCCAAAGCTTCATTCCTTCAACAGCTGCCTTCTTAATGCTTGGGGAGGGTCTCATCCTAATAGGTGGCTTTGGGAAGAGACTCTTTCTCATTAAGCTGAAGAGAGAAGAAGGATTCTGTCCACAGCCATTGTAACCTAGAACTGTTCCACAGCACACAGGGTCATTAAGGGTGTGGGACGAGCCTTGGTCTTACCAAGTTTAAAACGAGGTGACAAACTGTTAACGAGTATAATGCCTGGGATTCAAAATGATCTGTGATACACAAACATGTGTTTTTCTGGCTAAATCTTTGCCTCTATTCTACCACTCCTAGCAACTGTACCTCTTGCAATACAAACACAGACTGAAGCACTAATCCATATTTATATTACTCTGCTATGTTATGCTGAAAGCGACCTAATTTGCTAATAGCTTGTTATTCTCTAGCTATATTTCCCCCAGGCCTAAGACCACTCAAGTCCTCCTTAGGCAGCTTTGCCAAGGAATGCCGATTGAGAGCTGGACCATCTTTAATACATTCAGCTCCTAACGTAGTCCCTCAAGTGCTTTCTTTCTTGGTAATAAAGTAAATAAAGAACGTGAACAACGGCACAGTGGACAGACAGTACAGAGTGTGTGCAGCACCTAAAGGGCATGTAAAGACATGACTAAAACAGCATGCCACGGACTCACATGCATTACTTTGGGAAATAATTAGTTATTTCTTCATGGAATTTACTTTCACTGTAGAGAGTTTAGAAACAGTGCTGTCTCAGAGATATTGAGTTAGTCAGGAAAGAGCAGGGTGTGCCACAGTAACAAGAAGCCCTCTATCCCAGTGACCTAGTACACCAAAGTTCTTCCCTGTTCTAACTATATAATCTGTTGTGCTGGATTAAAGGTCATCTTCACACCACTCCACTCTGCAACCCAGAGTGATGGTTAAGTTTGATCATCAACTTGATTATATCAAGAAAAAAAGAGCATCGAGGAGGGACACTTTGAGTGGGCCTGAGAGGTTTTTCCAGTGCAAATTTACTAAGATGATATGTTACTTGCTTTTCTTGTTGCTTTAACAAAACATCTGACTCAGCAACTTAAGAAAGAAAGGGCTAATCTTGGACCTCAATTTGAGGATCTAGTTATCATGATAGAAAAGGCATGATGGTCACACTGCTGTGCCTGCAATTTAGAAACAGGGAGTGGTGATTGCTGGTACTGGGCTCATTCCAGCACATTCAGAGGAGGCGGGTCTTCCCGCTCATTTAGACATTTCTGGAAGCACCCTCATGGACATACCCAGAGGTAGTTTTCATGTAGATTATAAATATCATCAAGCTGACAATGAAGATTAATCATCACAAAAAGGAAGACATGTCCTGAGGAGGTGGACCCATCCCATGGCTGGAATCCTGGGAAAAAAACAGCTAAGGAATGATGTTCTCTCTCTCTCTCTCTCTCTGCTTTCAGGATGTTTCCATCATCACAACTGCGGGCAATCCCTCTGTCATGCCTTCTGTCCTGTGGTGGACTGTACATCCTTTAACTGTAAGCCATAGTTAGTCTTTCTTCTCTGAAGTGGCTCCTTCTCAGGTGTTCTCTCATAGTAAGGAGAATAGCAACTAATGCAGCCAAATTTTAGAGCCTAAAAGTACTCAATACCACTGCTGCTATGTCTAGAAAAAGAGTCATTGTAGACATCCACATGTAGACATCTACAAAAGGTAGACTTTTAAAACTGAAACCAGGCCCAGTGTGCTGTTATATACCTGTAACCACTGAACTCAGGAAGTTCAGTCAACCTGGACTATATAGCAAGGTCCTGTCTCAAAATCTAAAACAAAATATAACAAGACCAACAAAATCACTAACAATCAGAAATGGCAATAAAGACTTTCTTTATCTGAATCCCTCCTTCTATGCTTCTGGGAATGCAAGCAGGTGCACCCACTCTGGAAATCAATATGAATATTCCCCAGAAGCTATTGGACATTCTGGTTGGATTTAAGGCCTACTTCATGGAAGGTCACTCATGTCTAGTACTGTAAATATTACCATATGCTACTGCAAAAATATCTGCTCATCCATGTTCATCATTGCTCTGTTTACAATAACTAGAAAATGGAAGCAGTCTAGATGTTCATCAACTGATGAATGGATATTGAAAATGTGGTCATATACACAATGGGTTTTTACTCATCTGAGGGAGGAAAATGAAACCGTGAAATCTGCAGACAAATAGATGGAATTTAAAAACAAAGTAAGTTTGAGTGAAGTAACCCAGACCCAGAAAGACAAACCCCAACGTATCCCTCAAATATGTGAATCCTAGTTTCAAATCCTTATATTTGTGTATTTACCTGGGAGTGCCTATAGAATCGAGGAAAGTAGAAAGGCACCTGTTTCTGCATGTTTTCTGTCCCCGCCTGGTCCCACTGCTGTTTCCAACCCCAAATGAACACACAAAGACTTTATATTAATTATATTAATTATATAACTGTTGGCCAATGACTAGGGCTTCTTATTGGTTATCCCTGCCTTTCTATTTCTATTAATCCATGTATTTCCATGTGGTCTTGGCTTACCAGAAAATGGCTGGAACTGCTACTCCTTTGTCCCTCTACGTGGCAACTCTTTCTGGCACTTCTCTGCCTACCTTTCCCAGAATTCTTCTCCTTTCCTAGTCCTGCCTATCTTCCTGCCTCATTGACCAAACAGTGTTTTATTCATCATCCAATATGAGAAACATATATACATACACACACACACACACACACACACATATATATATCAGGACATCATCCCATCGGGCACCATGGTGGGGGGCGGTGAGGTGAGAAAGATCTCAAGTGAGAAGGATATTAGGACATAAGCAATGTGAAGGAAGAAATGGAAATAATGGGAGGGCCTTAAAGTGAGGCATGAGATAAGAGAGAAAAGCAAAGAGGAGGGGGCTAGGAAAGACTAACTAACACTAAGGATATTTGAGAAAGACATTCAGAAACTTACTATTGTATAAATATATATATATATATATATATATATATATATATATATGCACCTATATATGCATGTGCATATACATGTGTGTATGCATATTCACATGCATGCATGCATACATATTATGTGTTTGTGTGTGCATGCATACATGTATGAGTGTGTATGTGTGTATGTGTGTGTGTTTGTGTGTGCATATACACATGTATGAGTGTATGTGTGTGAGAGAGAAAGAGGAGATAGAGAGAGACTTTAAGTAGAGATACCCTATACGAGAGATAGTGCTCCTTCAAGGACCATAAGGTGCCAAACGAAAAGCCCAGTGACAGGTGTAAGGTGCTTCCTCTCAAATTGTTGGTCAGGGGACTTCCAAGAATCCCCCAAGATACTCTTTCCCATTCCTTTTTTCTTGATTATCTACCAGAACTTGTTTAATATCCTATTGCTGAAGACACCACCTGCTTTAGAGACACGAAGTACTCAAGCTGGTACTGACCTCAAAGTACTTGGTGGCTGGCTTTCATAAAACTAGAAGGTACTCTGCAGGCTGGTAGGGTAAGGGGAGGTTGTCAACAGTCTGCTCCAGCTCTCAGCCCTGCAAGCTAACATACCAATCAGACTGACAGGACAAACCCATGAGTTTAATGGCGGCATGAATGTTATAGGTATAAACAGTCACATTCTGGTTAGATTTAAGGCTAAGGCCTACTTCATGGGAGGTAACTCATGTCTAGTACTGTAAATACTGCCAAGAGTCTATGCCTTGGAAACTCGTGGGCCAAACAGATGAACCTACCACCGTTTTGCTAATGAAAGTAGTATCAAATTGCCTTCTCAATACAAGGTCTTATATACAAGACCTCCACAGGATCAAGCTAGTCAACAGCCAAGCATGGAGTGGGAGGCACACACGAACTCCTACCTCAACCTAAGGAGCTATTGACAGTTAATGGCTGTTAGTGGGGAGTTTTCTTTGGAGGTATAGCAGATATCCAGAGATAGCCCCATGCCTGCACACACATGGGTCATACTAAGTAGAATCAGTAGGTTATGAAAATTTTAAAAAGAGAACATAAAATTGAAATGGCAATGTATGGGAAATCTGGGAGATTTTGGAAAAGGAGTTGGGATGATGTAATCAAAATATATTTGTCCATGTATGAAATTTTCAAATAATAAATTTAAAATATTATGTATATTTTAAAAAGACTTCCTTGTACATTTCACTGGTCATAAAAACATCTTCCCTAACATAAAGGAAGCAGAGAAATATCCTTCTAACAGCCTGGAAGTAGGAAAAATTAATGTCTGGTTGGTGACAGATATTGAAATAGATCATCTAAGGAATTCTCAGATTTGCAGTCCTTCCCGAATTGAGGGTGGGCTTTTAAAACAGGTTGACTTTTAACACTTGCTACAGCATGAGTTTAATCTCGAAGAAAAACTATAGAGCCCAGTGAGGGACTTGCCAATTATACAAAGCTTTAAAGTTGCTCTCTCAAATGGATGGGTGCCTTGTACATAATTTTAAACCAGATTTTCAAAACAATTTAATGATATAAGCCCAATGAGCCTGCTAATTTTCAAGTTCTGCCCGTAAATGTGAGCATTTTCAAAAGAAATCTTTTCTTTTATGTTAATATATACCAAAGTATCCTGAGCTATGATTATGAGGCAAAATTATTCATTATTTTTAAAGAGCCCAGAAAGAAAATGTTGTAAGTGGGAACTTTAAAAGATGAGTACAGAAAGCCAAGAGCCATAAATGTCCTCTATGTAACGCCTGAACTTTCCATTTTTACTAAATTACATCTAATGTAAGCACGTTGGCCTTTTCCTTCCTTCCTTCCTCATACTGTAATACTCCAATCAAAGCATTTCAACATAAACTAAATCTTGATCCAATACTATTATCTCAACGAGGAGTCCATTTTTAGAGCAACGTACGCTTTAATGAGACATGTGCGCAATGAATATGAGTGCTGATATGCCTGAAATGCTTTTCCCCAGAAAGAGAAGCTAGATATATGACTCCATCCACGCCTTCACAATCCACTTACCAGGGAACTAGGGCTAATAGCTGGGAGCTCTCTGGTAGTAGCTGGTAGAATTTCCTCCCTTCCTTCTTTTATACAACATTTGATTTTCCAGGGAGGTGTGTAACCTCGCCTTAGCATCAAAAGTGGGTGAAAGGAAAGTAATAGGCTCAGCAAAATGAACACTCTTTCCACCATTAGGGCCAAGGCAGAGATATGGAAGCCTTTTACATTAGGGGCTAAGTGCTGGATTTGGGGCTTTGCGGGCTGTAATGGATGTTTGCTAAAACTGTTTGATTCTGCCACTGTAACATGAAATAAGCCATCAACTCTGGTAAATAAATAGGCATCACTGTGTTTCAATAAACTTTATTTATAAAGGCAAGACATTGCCTGTATATAGTCTAGGGGCTTAGTTTGCTCACTCCAATTCTAAGAAGTACAGCTTAGACCCTGCTCATGCTCGGCCTGTTTTCTCATATTGTTAACCTTTTTCTTTTTTGTGTGATCAGACCTCCAAGTCTCCCTTTAAATATTTCCGTGCTTTCAAGCCCATGACTGCTATTGAGTCTCATGGCAAAATGTTAAGGAAGAAAAGTCTCACCCTTTATTGTCTAGAAATGGGTGCTAGAGTATTTGGGAATCCTATTGTTCAGCATTCTTTATTAGCCAAAATTGTTCCTGGCTACTTCTGAAGGCAATACAAATGGAAGTCACAGTCAGCTGGCACTTTCTCTTTTGTGGGTGCCATGCTAAGAAGTTGCTTTGCATTTCTTTGGGAGAAAACAATGGCCAGTAACTCCACGTGTCACCTATAGTTGAAAGGGGAACCCAGATGGCCTAGCGCTAAGAGCAAGAGGAAAGGCTGGAGACTGGGGCCAGCAAGATGCCTTGGTGGGTGGGTAAAGGCATTTGTTGTCAAGCCTGACAACCTGAGTTTGATCCCCAGATTATACAAGGTATTGGGAAACACCTGACTACTGTAAACTTCCCTCTGAGTTCCATTTGCAAGCTGAAGTGCATGAGTACCCACACACGTAAATAATAAACAGTTTTTTTTAAAATTCTGCATACTGATTAGAACTCCCGTGCCACCACCTGCATGGCTTTGGGATTGACCTGACTGAGGTGACAGGAAATAGAGAAATGCCAGACAGACAGACAGACACAATCTGGATCAGGTGGTCCATACACTCTGGTGGAGGATGCACCTGCACCCTGGAAACTAAGCACCTTTACTGTATGCAGCTGATGAGGAGTACATTTTACATAGCCGATGAGGGGTGGGTATATTTTATACAGCTGAGGAGAAGGAGGTATATTTTATACAGCTGAGATGGGTACATTTTATACAGTGGATGAGGAGTGGGGTTAAGTCAATCTAGCAAGTAGGCATCTCTCCAGCAGAGCAATTTTGGCTTCAGTCATTTAGGAGAAAGCTGTGACAGATACTTTCTACATGCATAATCAACACACATACATGGACCAAGGCAAGGCCTTGACATCCCTCTGAGCCTGACCTAGGAAAGGTCTTGCCATTCCCCTGAGTCTGGGGCCCTTGACATGGCCATGATTGTGTCAAAACTACACATGTCCTCAGGACTTCACCTGTGTCCCACACTCCCATGATTGTGCAGAATTGGAATGCTGTGGTTCTAGAGACAAAATGATCCTGGCCTATCCGTAGTCTCCTTAACAGCCATTTATCACGCACCCTGCTATCTCATCTAGCATCGTCTCAATATCAGGGAAAACCTGTGAAATGCATTACCTTGGCTGATCTGTAGCTCTACCAACCCAAATGTTGGTTCTCAAGCAGCATCTGAGAACTCTAAGTATGAAACAGGTACCTTTTCTGTCAAAGGTAGCTAGCCGGCCAGGGGCCAATATTCTATACAACCCCTCCCCCGACTCACCATTTACCCAATACTCATCCTTTGCCTTCTACCATTTAGCTACTGTAATCAGATTCTGAAGTTGAGCTCCCAGTAATAGAGTGAGGCATGGAATCAAAGCTAAGTGAAATTCCTGTCCTGGTGCCTGGTGTGCCTGCTTGTAGGGTTTGGGTTCTGACATACTCTTTTTCTTTTCTATTTTAAAGAATTTTTATACAATACACTTTGGTCATACTCTTTTTCCAATTCCCACTTCTCCCAGGCCCTCTCTACCTCCATAGCCACTCAACTTTGTTCTCTCTCCCTCCCTATGAATCTAAAAAAAAAAAAGAAAAGAAAAGAAAAGGGAAAAAACAATCAAAAAGTGAAAATCAAAACAGACTTAAAAAGAAGAAAAAATGAAAAAGAAAACACTGTATTTGTTTGGATAGCATATGTTACACCAAGACTTTCTGAATCCCTGCTCTGAAAGGCTTTACTAGAGCATGATCTACAGGGGGTGGGAGTGGGGGGAGTGGTGAATATGGCAGCAGTCTAGTCAAAGTGGCATAGTTGCTAGATCTTCCCCAAACCATATATTCAAACTAGCACAGCTATTAGAGCAGAACCAAAACCTCAAGGGACAACATTAGCAAGGGACCTAGACAACAAAGCATTTACACAAATCTCCAGTTGTGATCAGATGGGACCAGGCCACCAACAGCTTCTAGGTTACCACACTGCCATCCCTGCGAAGGTAAAAGCAGTATGAAACACCACAGTGGGGAGAAGCCAAAACAGCGGGCTTCTCTGCGACTAGTGACTACTAGATGTTCAATAGAAGGTTCACTCAGAGGAGGACTGTAAGAAAAGCAGCTGAGACAGTGAGGGCCTGGTTCCTATCAACAGCATATAAAGTCAAGGGGTCTACAAGATGAATAGAAGCCAACTCAGAAACGAGTGATAAAACCCAAGAAAGAATTAGACTTTTTAAAAAAATCATGAAAACTGAACTCTACTCAAGTGCAGATAATTGTGAAATAGGACATAAATACAGAAAAACTCTGATATCCTTTACAAAGCAGAAAGTACAAAGTCACTCCACCCTCACCCCAAGGCATTGCAGGTTAGAAAATGTCATGAAGCAGAAGTCATCAGTTTTCTCTGTGAAACTTCTCAGGGGTGGAACTCAAATGTGTGGCAAATGTGAAAAGGGAACATACACCAAATGGCGTCAGTTCTAAGACCCATGTTTGCTTTTCACATTTCAACATACGCAAACTTGAACTGCCTCTAACAGTCAGAAGCATGTCACAGTTAAATGGAGTAGCACCTTTGCTTCCTTAACAATCCATAGACACATACCTCATCTTCAGGCAGAGGCTCAAGATTCTGGGATATACATATGGTATGTGCATCTCTTCCCACACCCCGGGCTGCCGAGTTTCCCACAGTTAACAGCTCTCAATACTAGGTTCTGAAGAACACCGTTCACACAATGTGTTATGCCAATAAATGTACCAGTGTGTGTGTTTTGCCTTCAATATCTCCCAGAACTCCTATAGCATACATATTTTTCACTGTTCCACTGTAAAAGTGAACTCTCGCCTGCCCTGGAGGTGACTCGCATTGCTGCCATCAGTAGTCTTTGCTGATACGTATAACTTGCATGTTTTTAATGACATGTTTACCTGTTTGCTTGTTTACAAAGTGAAGTCAATAATAAACAAAATTCACTTCATATAAGCTAAGAAGAAACAGGGTCCTTATATTTTATTGAAACTCAAATCCCCTTTGGTCAATTTTATTCCTCAAATCAAGAGAATAATTGCGCCAGAGAATAATAGTATTTACTCTGAATTTGCACTCAAATATAAACCTGTGTCTTCTACATCTGAAGGGCAAGGCATGCATGCTACTAGAAAGTTCAGTTGTTACTTATCTAGCACAGCCCTCTTGCATCGCCCACCCCATTGTGAACAATGGCCACACCCTGCAGTGTGCTGAACACTTAAGGGTGGTAATGTTTAACTGGGTAAGTGATAGAGTCATTTGGATAGAGATTTTCCTTTAACTTTCACATTGAAAATCTGCAAGCATAGCTGTCATCCTTCCTTCCAAGGTTCCCATCAGCCTGATGCCACTCTGGGATCTAAGGAATTATGGCTAATGAGTTTGTAAATGTCAGCAGTTTGGTGGGGCTGGGGAAAGCCCATCATTGTGGAAAACATGTTAAGATAAGATTTAATAAATTCAGAATGAAAGGAAGAAAATGTTGTCAAGTAACAACTCAATAGATAAAAAAAAAAACCAGGATAAGAAAATCCAAAACAGCATTTTCCAGTACACAAGCTACAATTATGAGAAAGAAAGATTTTTTTTTCTTAAATTAAAAACTGTAGAGCAAGTTCATCTCCACTTCCTCCCCACTTTCTAGTGAGGAAGCAGGTACTGTGCCAAGAATGGGAATTCTGGTCTTTTTGATGAGGCTCTGCTAGGCTCTGGTTCCCGAACACTCTGCAGGCAGGACAAGTTGTAGGTCTAAGGCTTTGTGGCTGGGTTGGTGTCCCAAGCCCTCATTTGAGGCCTTGCCTAGTTATGGAAGATGCCTGGTTCAGGCTCCATTCCGCACTACTAGGAGTCTTTGGTAGGGAGTTTCCATGCACTAAGGTTCCACCTCACCCAGAAATGCCCCCCAACACCACTCATTTCTCCCAGTATTTTGTCCCCCATCTCACACTTGATCCCTCCTGTTTCCATCTCTATCTACCCTGAGTCCACCCTTGAAATCTATTCTATATATCCTTCTCTGTGAGATCCCTACAACCCCCTTAAGTCTCCCTATCTAATTAACCTATCTGAGCCTATGGAACAAAGCATGCTTATCCTTTATTTTACAGCTAATATCCACTTATGAGTGAGTACATGCCATGTTTGTCTTTCTAGGTCTGGGTTACCTCACTCAGGATGATTCTTTTTCAACCTCCATCCATTTGTCTGCAAATTTCATGATGTCATTTTTTTTTAAACAGCTGACTGATACCTCATTGTGTGAGTGTACCACATTTTCTTCTTTTTTTTTTTGTTTTTTTTTTTGTTTTTTTGTTTTTTTTGGTTGAGGGGCATCTAGGTTGTTTCCATTTTCTAGCTATTATGAATAAAGCTGCTACAAATATAGTTGAGCAAGTGTCTTTGTGATAGAATTGTGTACCCTTACCTCTGACAGTGGAACCAGAATGTATCCCTGGTTCACAAAAAGACTTTGGGAACACATTCCCCATGGACATTCCCTTAACCTAGAGGCAAGAGGGAGGGCCTAATCCCTACTCCTAATGACTTGACAAGATTTTGTTGATCCCTCCTGGAAGGCATCACCCTACCAGTGGAGTTGGGGGGATAGGATAAGGGGATGGGAAAGAGGGAGGGAGGGACAAAGGGAAGGAGGGATGGAGAGAGAACTGGGATGGATACATAAAATAAGGAAAAAAAATAAACAATCAAATGAAAACAAAAACAAAGAATTGTGTGCCCTTTGGGTTTATGCCCAGGAGTGGTATAACTGGGTCTTGAGGTGGATTAATTCCCAACTTTCTGAGAAACCACCATATTGATTTCCAAAGTGGTTGTGCAAGCTTGTACTGCCAGCAATAGTGGAGGAGTTTATCTCCCTTACTCCACACACCCTCTCCAGCATAAGTTGACACTTGTGGTTTTGATCTTAGCCCTTCTAAGAGGCATAAGATGGAATCTAAAAGTCATTTTGATTTATATTTCCCTGATGACTTAGGATATTGGACATTTTTTTAGGTGTTTCTCAGCCATTTGAGTTTCCTCTGTAGAGAATTCTGTTTAGATCTACACCCTGTTTTTAATTTGATTATTTAGTTTGTTGATGTCTCATTTCTTGAGTTCTTTACATATTTGAATATTAGCTCTCTGTCCAATGTTGAGTTGCTAAAAAATCTTTTCCCACTCTGTGGGCTTCTATTTTGTCCTATTGAATGTATCCTTTGCCTTAGCACCTCGCCAAAGAGACTAGAGAGATTTCATTGAGCAACTGATAGAAACAGATGCAGAACCCTACGGTCAAACATTGGGCAGAGCTCAGGGAGTCCTGTGGAGGACAGGGAGGAAGGATGGGATAACCAGAGAGGTCTGGAACACCAGTAGATCACAGCCCACAAAATCAATTGACTGGGGCTCATGGGGGCTCTCAGAGATCAAGGAGCCTGTCGGGGTCTGACCTAGGTCCTCTGCATATATGTCATGGGCTGAGTGGCTTGGAGTTCATGGGCAATTCCTGGAAGTGGGAGTGGGGATTGTTACTGACTTTTTTGCTTGTTTATGAGTCTCTTTTCCTCTTACTGGGTTGTCTAGCAAGCATTGATGTGACTGTGTGTACCCAGTCTTATTGTACTATAATACCCTGCATTTGGTTGATGTTCCTGGGAGGCCTGTTCTTTTCTGACAGGACACAGAGGGGGTTGTGCATCTGGGGGAAAGAGAAGGTGGGAGGAGGGACTTGGGTGGGGGAGCTGCTATCCAGATGTAATATATGAGAGGAGAAATAAAAGGGAATGGGGATTCTGTGAAAATAATCAAAGCCTTTTAGTTATGGATGTATGTATCACAAATTTGCATGTACTGAAGACTCAGATACACCCATCTGATCAGTACATACACTCTGATCTCCCTAGAACCAAGCCCTTCCAAGAACACTGGGACAGGACTTCTCTACTTTTTTCTATAGTTTATGGAGCTATCTAGCTTTATATGAGTAAATGAAAATGGGTGATATCAAGTTTACAAATTCCCAAATAGACAATTTTATCCACCTAAAAGAAAAAGTTTCTGCATTTTCTGGCTTTGCATATTGGTTTCTATGAATAATCTTTAGTTTTACTAAATTGATATTATATATGTAATATATAATATATATATATGACTTCAGAAAAATATCAGAACAGAAACACACCAGAAAATACAGCCATATAAATGAAAACAAATGAACCAATGTAAAGGCCATGTTGGAAGAAAAACATATTTCTATGTTGAAAATGTAACTGAGAAACACAAAATGGAGTTCTTCAAGTAACTTTGCATTGAGAACACTCACAAACCCCTTCTCACAGCCAAGAATTGTTGGGTTTTTGTTTTGTTTTGTTGTTTCTTTTTTTAATGGGTACAGAATCTCAAAGTACTGAGGCAATTTTCTCTTTATAGAGTAGAATTAGCTGTCTATCCTTCACCTCCCTCCCTACATTAGCCACTTCCTGAGTGGCTGTGCACAAGAACCATTTATATTTACATTAAAAATGATTTGGTCTGTGTACACTGCATTGTTTGACAGGAGAGATGGATGTTCACTTATAATTAAGTTTCAGCATAAATGACATCATTCAGGAGGATAAGCAATGCCTTATTCCCTCACTGCTGGTTTGCTCGTATAATATTATGGGTTACATGCGGACTCCAGGGACTTCCTGGGCCTTCTCCTCCACAGACAGTCCTGTAGCAACTCCCCTGGAGAGCCTGGAGGAAGTGTTTCTCTCATTCATCAGGTATCTCTTGATTCTTTGCTTTCCACATGGCGGAGGTGGAGGCAAGTTCAACAGGAAATAAGGTCAGGGCACCAATCCTAGAGGGATCCCCTGGAAGTGTATTGAAATGCAGGATTTCATAGTCACTCAGAACTGAGAAATTAAAAATCCTCATTTTTCTATATGAGGCAGTTTGGGAAATACCTAGGTGAAATGCGTTGCTTGGGGGTTCCCTGCTTAGAATGCAGGCTCTGTGGGTCAGACTTGCAAACTGGCATGCATTCTTCACTCTTCCTGTTGCACTCATATGGTGACATTATTATTTTATGTAACGCTCATGGTGTGACTCCCATGTATGAAACCCAGTCATCCAAGCCAAGTCACAGAGCAGCCACACCAATATAAGTCATTCCAGCTGGAGGATATGTCTGTGGTACTAAGAACTGAATCCAGCACCTTCTACATGTGACACAACTATTCCACCATTGGGCTGCATCCCCCAGCCTTCCTTTTATCGATTTGTTTGTTTGTTTGTTTATTTGTTTTGAGATAATGTCTCATTAAGTGTGTGGACTGACCTTGAGGTCACACTGTAGCCCAGACAGGCTTTGAACTTGTGCTCCTCTCAATCGTCTGAATACAGGTATGTTCCACCTCCATTATGTACTTTCTTTTTCCCTTTGGTTTTTCAAGACAAGGTTTCCTTGTCCTGTCTATAGTCAGAGGCCTACCTGCTTCTGCCTCCTGAGTGCTGGGATTAAAGGTGTGCACCACCACTGCCCAGCTATTACACACTTTCTTGTTTCTTGTCATCATCAAACTACCAATTCCAGGGCACATGGTACATTTCTCATTACTGTAGAAGGAGCTCCTACTACACTGCCTTATGCATGCTTTATATGTAGCAATTTTGGCCTTTTGTTTTGTTTTGTTTTTAAATAGGTGCTCAATCTGACTGGCCTGGAACTCACTGTGTAGCAAAGGTTAGCCTCAAACTTGGCAATACTCCTGCTTCAGCCTTTCAATTACTGAGATTAAGTGAAATCAAGATATCAGTAGATATTTTTAATAAATTAATGACGTGTTAATACTGTAGAAAGTAAGATTCATAGGATTCTAAAACAAGTACAAATAATAAGTATCTACTGTCACACGGGAACATTATCTAGAGTTTTTTTTTATCTATTTCTGTACACTAATCTGCTTAAGAAAGAAATAATAAGTACTCCACAAAATTTCAGCTAATAAAATGAGAGGAGTGATTTGTTATTCATTTCATGAGGCTAGTATTATGCTGATACTCAAAACTGAGCAAAAATGTCACAAGAAAAGAAAGCTACACACTAATGGTCCCTGTATTGTAAATATTAGGGAGAACCCCCTCAATACAAACAAATACAGGGCTGTATAGAAAGAATTACATAGCAAAATGAAGAAGGATGCAATCTAAAACTGCAGGGCAATATGGGCATTGATAATGTGATATGACATGTTTAATCAATTAAAAACAAAACTAACGTGATCATCTTAACAACATAGATAGATGGGCATTAGATAAAGTTCAACCTACCCTTTTGTGAGAAAGAAAGAAAGAAAGAAAGAGAGAGAGAGAGAGAGAGAGAGAGAGAGAGAGAGAGAGAGAGAAAGGAAGAACAGAAGGAGAGAACAAAGCCCATCTTGGCCAGCTCCACACTTTCAGGCATAGCTACAGATACACAGCCAGCCCACCCAACCAGCTTTGATAGGTGAGCTCCCCAGAACCTTGTCCACGAGTGTCATCCTAACATTACTGGGGCCATCTCTGGCCGTGCAGTTCCTCCTTGGATCTTCCTTGGTAAACATACAGGGCTAAATAACATTTATACTGAGAGAAGTAACATGGCCCCCAAAAGACAAATGTCATATGTTGTCTCTAATTTGTGGGTCCTTGCTGTGAATCTTTAGGTATAAAACTATGGTTCTCACTCTTCATGAATAAAGATTCTTTTGATGTAACATGAATAAATAAATGACTCAGAGACCAATATTGGGATTCATGCTTCAAGCTGAATATCAGAAAAGCAAAGCAACTGGCTTCTTACCTCTACCTCAGGCTGAATGGGCTGATCCTGTCTCCATGAACTCTCATCAAGTCTCAGAGGTTATAGCCTCTCCTCAGCATGGCTGAAGAAAATTGTTCTTTGAGACCTTGCTTATGTCGTGTATACTTCCCTAATGCTGGAAATGAAAGTGTAAGCTTTAAGTCTTTTTTAGATTTATCCACTCTTGTTCAGATCTGAATGGCCTTGAACTCACAGAGATCCAGCTATCTCTTAATCATGAGTCCTAGTATTAAATGTGTGTACCACCACCTTCTGGCTTCTGGCTGCTGAGATTAAAGGGGTATGCATGGCTTCTATGGCTCATGACTGACTTTGCTTTTCTAAATTCTCAGTCGAGCTTTAATAGATCATAAATAATATACCACTAAAGATGGAAACTATTATAGATATCCACAACTGATCAAAAGACAGATGACAACAGACAATGGGTTACCAAGCCTCAATTATTACATCTGCAATGCAACTCCTGCATCGAAAGCCCAGTGAAAATCTCCAAAGAAGGGAGAGGAAGACTATGAAAATCAGAGGACCAGGATGTCTGGCTCAAGATACTGTCTTCTGTATATGACAGGGAAGATGCCACCATAAAATTTCAACAATATGCTGGCCTAAACAAGACCTGCATAATGACAATACTAATTGACAACCAATGTCAAGCGGAGACTCTTACAAGAGCCTCCCCTGAAATGAGGAGCTACAAGTTACTCATGGTGGCTAACAGAAAGAGAATAAGAATTATTCTGTAATTCTAAATTATTTCAATTACCCTTTAAAGAAGCTTGTAACTGTTGCCTATTAAATACATTCTAACTTCTATCAAACGTTGATTTATCTTCTGAATTTATGAATCATTTACATTACAATAACTCTTCTCTCAGGACAAGATCACCAAGAAGTTATCCAATCCCAAGTGATCCTCCCTAAATATATATACATAGAAGCAACACAAAATAGACTCAGCACATTGTGTGTGTGTGTGTGTGTGTGTGTGTGTGTGTGTGTGTGTGTGTGTGTGTAAACAGAGCTTAACTGAGAGGGAACAGGGGGTGTGTCAAGGAGGGCTCTGCGGTTTCCTATACTCAGAATACCACCCAGTGTTTCAGTCAACTTCCTGTTACCGGCAAGATGGAGGGCTCTCCGCTCTGGCACTATGTCTGCCTGCACACTGTCATGCTCCCTGCCATGATGATAATAGACTGAACCTCTGAGCTGTGAGTGAGCCACCCCAATTAAATGTTTTCCTTGTAAGAGTTGATGTGGTCATTGTGTCTCTTTACAATACTGGAAATCCAAACTAAGACAGCAACCAAGTAGATAATACACTTAGAAATAAACTTGGCCTGAAAGTGCAAGATTAATATACTATAGAATTTGAGTACATGCATATGTAGAAAGCACATAGACCTGGATAAATGGAAATACATCCCGTGTTAATAGGTTGGAAGTCTTAACATGGCTAAAAAAGTAACAGTCTCTAAATGATCTATAGATTCTGTGCAATCCTTATTAAACTACATCTGCCTTTTGTAGTAGTCAAAACAATCTTTACATATAACAAAGTGGTGTTATAGAGCTCCTTATATCAGAACTTACTGTAAGGATGCAATTAGAAAGGTTGTTTGGTTCTAGAATAAGGATAGACATGGAGATGAATAAAATAAATATAGGTTTCAGAAATAGGCACAGCTAGGTACACCAGGGAGGTTGGACACCTACCTCATGCACACCTCAAAGTAGATGAATCAAAGACCAAAATGTAAAGGTTAAAGTTAAGTAACACGTGGATGATATAGGTATAATATTTTATAACCTTGGCATGGATATGGTTTCTTACATATGACACAGAATAATTAAATTGGGTACCATAAATTTTTTTTAAATGTTTATTGAAACATAATCAAGAAAGAAATCATAAGCAATGCACATAACATAAGGAAGTATTTGCAAACCATCTACAATTTGAAGGATTAAGACCTGAATTAAATAAAGAACTCCTCAATTCAACAGTAAAAGTATGAATAATCTACTTTAAATTAAATGTCCAGTGTAAGTGATTCATAAATTCAGAAGATAAATCAATGTTTGATAGAAGTTAGAATGTATTTAACTGGCAACAGTTACAAGTTTCTTTGAAGGGTAATTGAAATAATTTAGAATTACAGAATAATTTTTATTCTCAATGAAATTGTAGAAAGAACTCATTAATTTGTCAGAGTACAACAATAACACTATTTTGTGATAAATCAAACATGGTTTTAACATAGAAAAATATTTCAAAGAACTTAGTGACTCTATTGTTACACAATTCCTTCAATTATAACCTACTTTTTTATGCGAGCAAATCTCAAAGTTTACACTTCTGGTAATGAAAAGTAGCAATAAAAATGTTAACATTCTTATTCTAATAACAATAATCTTCCCATAATGTGTAGAAAAGATCCACCTGTTTCATTGACATGCATCTTTATTAGATTTTACACTATATATCTAAGAATAGTTCTTTTTAATATTAAACAATATTTGATCCAATTTTATCATTGACAGAGATGGGTATGTATAATATTTACCCAACCCAAATTAAATATTTTAATATTCAACATTCAACTTGCTTTCATATACAATCTAGGAGCACCTGCTCAGTGGTCTGGCCCTCCCACATCCATTATTAATCAAAAATAAAATAAAAATAAATGCCCCCAACAGACATGCCTAAAACCCAATGTGATGGAGGCAGTTCCTAGACTGAGGTTTCCTCTTCCCAGGTGAGTCTAGTTTATGGCAAGTTGGCAGTAACTAACTGAGATGGGTAGCTAACTGGTACAGTTACCCATCATAACTATATGGTAAAACTCTACAGTAAAGATGCCACCACGCAGTTTGGCTGCTGATCTCAAATAAGCCGATCTCAAATCCACCAGGAAACCCCTCCTTTGTGGCTTGCTTCCATAGTATCTGGAAGTGCTATACAGGCTGCTGGGAAAGAAAAGACAGCATGGTCTCAGCTACCGCTGGGCTCTGCATGCTACAATACTGAACTATAAGGCAAGATATGTCTATTGGTGCAAATAGTGACTCAGCTTTTAGAGGGTAACTGGCAGGTTTTGATTGGGTTTGAAGTCCCATTCAGCAGGAGTGAATTTCATGCCGGGTTCTGAAATCCTGGTCACAAGTCCATGGCTAGGGAAGGCCTAAGGCCCTAAGGTAGAACCTGTTGTTATTATTTTACTAAACATTCATGCTGTCAAGTTCCCTTATAAACATTTATGTTTACACTCATAGACAAGGGCTGCTCTCAAGCTTGGTCAGAACACCTTCTTCATGCAGTCAGGGAGAGATGTATGGCCGACAAAGTGCTGAGCTACAAACAGGACATTTACATTAACCGAACCACCACCAAAACTCAGGGAATATACTATGGAACACAAGCCAGAAAGAATGTCAAGGTCTGGAAGATGGGGAAGAGAGCTATGGAATAATGTCCTATGGACATGACATTGCTGTTATGATCATAATCCCACAACAGCTGTGATTGCCTGCCCAAGGCCTGCACAAAGTCAAATCAGCCAAAATTCGGGCAGAGACCAGTAGATGATCTTCATGGAACTACCCCACGTGGAGGACCTATTAGCAGTGGGTAGTGTCAGGGAAAGGGAGATTCTTCTACTGAGGGTGTGGCCACTGGTAAGTTTCCCATGCTTCAGTTTATGGCCACATACTCATGTATTTGTATGTGAGATTAACTGAATTTATTGGATTATCAAAAAAAATAAAACAACAAAAAGAGACTGGGAGGGGGCCTGTTAGGGAAGATACAGAGAAATTTGAATGGGAAAGTGGGGGTAGATTGATTATATTATATATTTTATTGTGTGCCTATATGAAATCCTTTTAAATATTTTTAAGAACAAAGAAAATGGAAGAGATGGAGGCAATGCATCAAAATCCATATTCTCATTTTTCATTTGCAAAATCAGTTGAGGGTTTCCCATAATCACTTACTATTAGGCACAACCTCTGTGTAGGAACTGTTATCCCGCAATTCAAATATGACATTTTAGGTAACATCAGCCTTTTGGCCATCTACCTGAGCTGAGTTCTTAATCCCCCTTTTCCTATCTGGTGCCCAGTTCAGTGCCTTTGCAACCCCCCCCCGAAAAAAAATCACTGAACATTTTTAATGAATTGTATTGTATTTGGGGATTTTTCTGGTACATTTCCAATTTTCCCAGACCTCAAGCCCCTGTCTAGAGCTACCTCCAGCAATCTGTTGATGTGAGAGCTGGCTCCAGAGCCCACAAACGCTCCATTAGTACAGGGTGACAAACCAACTTGAATCTTCTAGTGTTCAACTTTGTTTAATCTTGGCATAGCTCAAAAAACTTGCCAGGACTCTAGAGATTTCTTGGACATGGACTTTAAGAAAGGGGTTTTGATGAAGAAAGCATAAATGAACCAGAATCCATATGGATCAAATTTTCCTCAGATGCACATGGGTTTAATAATTAATGGGGAGAAGTGCTTTGGGCATGCATTTTGGCTTTTATCAAAGCCCAAAGTTTCAAGGAGTCCAAACTTTGATTTGATGCATCCACAATTAATATCTCTTGATGGTGAATAAAAATGAGAACTATTTAGATGTAACAGGAAACTGACAGGATTTGCTCCAAAATTACATGAATAAAAGAAAATGATACAACAAAAGATGTTCATATTGGCTTTCTTAAATCCTTCTGACATTCCAACAATTTTATTATACTCTATTTCAACATATTAAGCACTTTTGAAAGAAGGTGATTTCAGCTAAACAAATAAAAAGGGAAAACTAAAGGCAACTCTTTGAGGTACATGATACGTTATAAAGTTTTCTAAGTTCTTTGCAAATGCCCCTGTCAGTATGAATCTATCTCTCAATTCACCAACACATTGTGACCATTAAAGAATGGTGCTAAGTATTTAGAAGAACCTGGAAGGTGTTTTGATGTTGTTATTTAATTCAGAATAGTGTTCCTGTTTGCCTGATCACAGTTTACTACTTCTCTCTTTTCAGTAAGACAATTGCATCCAGCTGGATGGACATTTTTTTTAGTGGAAACTGGAAGTTTAGATCTTATGACAAGTTAGTATGTTTGCATCTCTAGGAGCTATCATAGATGAAAACAGTATCTAATTTCTCCTATGTATATGAACCCTCTACATATCTTGAGTCACTTTTTTAAAAAGCACTGTGGTTTATTTAAATTTGAAAGTTCCTGTATAAATTGATGCTCACAGAGTTGTGTAGACTATGAGTGTGGGAATTTAGTGCAACGTCCAGCTAAATATGAGCAGCATAAGCCTAATAGACAAAGTGATTTCTAAAGTATGTCATCCTCTAGGATCTAGATGCTAAAGAAGCTGTTGAGTTTTATCATAATATATCAAACATAATAGAAAAGATTCAGTTTCAAAATAGACTGACCATGAAAACTTTCTAAAGAGACAAAATACTTTATTCATAAAAAAAAAGAAAAGAAAAAGAAAAAGAAAACAGAAATACTGTTGTAGGGAATTGGCCCTTTTTTTTTAATAGATAAAATAAAATTTCTTACTATTTCTAATAAACATAAAACTTGGAGTCTGTTGAAGGATTCATTTTCCATTCTTTCCTGACATTTTTTTTCAGGCACGTGAGCCAGTAGTGGTTGAGCTTGGCGAGCCTTACAAAGAGCTTAAGGGGTTCTTAAGACTGGGGGCGAGCCAGACTCCAAGAGCAGGGAGTACTCTGTAGCAAGAAAAAATGGTTGCTAAGAGACTCTTATGTGTAAGCCCTAAATGGAATTGAAAGCTTTTCACTCATGCTCCCTGTACACCCACACAATCTGTCGTAGAAGACAGCCGTGTAGGTTGCCTGAAGTCCAGCAAAGCCATATTAATGATTTGACCCTTTATCATGGGTGTTTATTTATATTCGCTGAGCTACGTTACTGACAATTTGGCCATTAATTTGCTGTTTATAAATCATAGTTCCCATGTGTAGTCACCATAAGGCTTTGACATTCACAGTGGTGTTGAAAGAAAGAGTTTATTAAAGAAGGCAAAACAAAAATGATTGGTCTGTTAAAGCTCACCAAATTGCGTATGTCAGCCGCAAAGTAAAATTCTGTGTGTGAAAAACAGCAAAGGGCCGGGTAAAGGAACAAAATGTGCCGTGTGTATTTACTTCACACTTGCAGCAAAGAAATCTAAGTATC
The DNA here is from genome assembly GCA_030556225.1 of Cricetiscus sungorus. NCBI lineage: Eukaryota > Metazoa > Chordata > Mammalia > Rodentia > Cricetidae > Cricetiscus > Cricetiscus sungorus. The sequence goes on from JANBXA010000491.1 coordinate 11,007,273, forward strand.
CCAACCCCTGAAGAAACATAATCCGAAGTTTATATCAGATGGTTTATGGGAGTTTATTGGAATATACAGCAGGGTTCATGTCCTGTGTCACAGGTGAAACCCGTTCGGTAGTGATTTACAAGCCTCATGTGCCAGTGTTACTGGAATTTATGGAGCGCAGATGGTCCTGGGAGGCCTGCTGATTTGAAGCTGGATCAGGACCGACGCGCTGTGTGTCATCTGCTCTGGGTATTTCAAGCTCACGTCCCAAAATTACCCACTGACACGTTTCTGTTCTGAGCTGGGAGACACCGGAGATCCTTACAATTTTATAAATGCGTCTTCATAATGTGGAAAGACATTTAAGATAGAAAAACATTCCCCGTCCCCATTTGCCCTTTGAAGAGGAAGGGTGCTGTCGCTCTTTTAGCCTCCTGGAGGTATTGTTAATTGGTAGTCGACTTCTTATCTTGGTAAAAAGAGAACAAAATGACTCATGTTTTACTGTGTCCAAATGATGATCTCTACTCCTTATAACCGAAAAGAGAGCCACAGTTTTAAAAGTGTCCCCCAAAGTCGCCATGCCTAGGGACAAGTAACCTCAAGAATGTGCATTTCTTACAAGTCCCCTTCATATCTTGAGAGATGTGACTGCAGTAGACATGTGATGGTGTAAAATGAGTAGCTATGGAACACAATGCAATGGACAGTCTTTCTCAAAACTTTTCCTCAACACTTTAATTCACAAGCTAAGACACGTGTATCCATGTGGACCTTCCTCTCTGTACCTTCACTGAAGGTTGTGTAACTTTCTTCGTTCTGGTGATAACTCATTTTTTCACAATGCAGCTGTCTTTTGACAGGGCCTTTTAGAGAAAGAAGGACCCGAGACAGATCTGGTATTGTCAGACCTCTCTCTTTATGGAGAAACTAAGCTGAACAACCCAGCCATAGCCAATAAGTAACCGCTCACTGCCACTAAGTATCCCAGTTCTCCATAGAAAAGAACAAGAAAAGTTACTCTTTGCCCATTGTTTCAAAATTCAGCAGGAAATATAGGACCCCAGGTCCAGGCCAGCCTTGCCCACAGAAATGTCATGGGTGCCACATAAGCACTTCTGAGAGTTCTAATGGCCACTCTAAAAGTAAAGGAAAATGGATACACTTCGCTTTTATATATATGCAAATGAGTGTGACCAAGATAATGGCATGTGGTAAACAATCAATGTGGTTTTGTTTACAGTGTTTTATACTACATTTTCAAAGCTGAGGATGTGTTTGATAGGTGTATCTCTCTGTTCAAAGTATCCACGGTCTGAGGGCGCAACAGCCACACGTGCTGTCGGTGGCTTCTGCATTGGGTACAGAGCTTGTAGGCTGTTTCTGCTATGAACAAGTTCCTTTAGAAAGGCTAAAGCAGGTAACATCCTAAATGACCTTTTCCACAAGTGGCCAGCCACATGAGTTTAACACTACCACCCCCAAAAGGCATGCCTGTGCTTGTATGTGTAGGGTGTACATGTATATTGTTTTTGTCTCAAGCAAAGGAAAATACAAAATCAGGAGGAGAAACAGAAGGAGGGCTGTAATGGAAATAAAATTGACAGCCTCTCAAAACTCAGGTGGCACTTTCCTTTTCCAGTTAATTACGGTTTTAATTACATGGCTTCTTGCGACTCCTTGATACCTAATAAAGCAGACTCTGTGGGGCAGCCAAGTTGGGTTAGCTTGAACTGCAGCTGTAAGACTCAGCATGAAACATAAATCAACTTCTTAAACACATTCCCAAGGTGGGTGAGAGCTTTTTCTTCCTGTTTGCTTGTAAAATCCCATCTTTTCACCATTGTTGGTAGAGAAATGATGGAGGCCGCCTATGGGTGGAATAATAGCTCTGTGTTTTTGACTCACTTGGCCTGGCATAAAACATTTTACCTCAGATGAAATAGAATAGCATAGTATAAGATTTGGGACATTTTTTCCCTCCTTCCGTCTTATAAATAATATATATGCCTAGATATTGACTATTTCATTTGAACAAATAAATACCCATTCAGGAAAGCAAAAATGAAGGCCCTGGAATGTGCTAAGAGTTCTGGTTTGAGTATTTGGAACCCTCTTTAAGGTGGTGGGAGACACATTTTTTTTTTTCCAGAAAGGAGCTTGTGGGGTCAATCAGGTTCAAACAAGGTCAAACGTGTGCGGCTTTGCATAAGCACATACAAGGGGCACAGGGGCTCCTCTGCAGTAGGAAGCTGGAGGGAGGAGAGCATTCCCCAAGTTCTCATTGGCTGAAACCCCAGCAGCATTTGATGGCATTGTGAGCAGCTTGCAATTTAGCCTCAGCAGCCGGAAAATCTGCAGTTGATCAGCTCTGCCATAACTAGTAAATGTCACCATGGTAAATGTGGGTTTCAATGGAAGGGCTTGCAGTGCCTAGTGATAATTCTGCTGGGTCTCTTTCTGCCCTTCCTCCATCCATAAAGAGAAAGTGCAGCATATGGTATTTGCATGTTATCACAAAATATGAGATACTGGGTGAAATAAATTATGTGTGAAGGGGGTTTAGCCCATAATTTCTAGTAATTTCAAAACCATGAAAATGGCTTTTGAAGTAGGAAAGAGGGCTTCTCTCCTCAGAGGAAACTTCAAAACACTTCACAGGCTATATAAACACAAGTGCATTTACCATACAGGGGCCTCTCTTTTTTATCCTCAGATTCCTGGCTAATTGTCAATGATGTCTGTTGCAACAAGAAGTTTCTTTTTCAGACCTGACTTACTTGAATCCAGCCTCACTAACAGTGAGGTTCTGTTGTAAATAGGAAAGTCCAAGGAAACGCCAGCCAAGAAGGTCGGTAAAGGGAGGAAGTTGCTACCCATCAATCTTTGTAAGAAAGGAAATCCAAAGTTGGTGAATTGTTGCTCCTCCCAAGCTCCCTTCCGTATCCTGGGTCCTAAAAGAGCATTTTCATATTGGTAGAGATTTCTATTTGTTCTGATTCTCCCATTAACCGTTAGAGTATGCAGATGCTTAGAAATACCAAGGGTCAAACCTGTGTTTCTTGGTTAACTCTCTCCCCTGGCCACTTCTGGCTTCTGACCATTGTTACACTTTAACAGGTACATCTAAGACATATGGACAGGTATACATAAACTATGGGGGAAGCATTCATGGGAATAATTTTTGCATTAGCAATGAAGACTGGCTTTCAGAAGATATATATATAAAACCACAGCAGCTAGTGGCTATGCACTGGGTTCATCCTTTATTAATATAAATGTGGGTTGCTGTGCATATTGGTAAACAGGTATTTGCTGAGTCTGCTCCTATTTCACCTCCAGGGGACTAGTGAATTAGCCTGAGCCCAGCTCAGAGGCTGGCATGTAGCTGGTGTTCAGCCTCGTTTGGACAAATGAGGCACTGGAATGTAATTAGACTTTTCCTATTTTCTGGAAAGACAGAGATGCAGTGAGGATTCGGTATGGCAGTTCTGCATCATGTCAGGGTTGAGTGACTGTAGATGTCAACGTAGACCCTCCCTCCCCCTTGAGCTCCTTGGCCTTGCTTCTCACTCACTACTCCAGCTGTTTTTAATGCTATTGAGATTACTTCCCCTTTTATATCAAAGTAACTCCCTTTGAGGCAATGGGATAGAGATAATGATGAGGAAGCATTCCTACATGAACATTACAGGCATCTGAATGTCTCAGAAACCACTTGACTGGTCTTTTTCATTATTTGTGTGACTGTCTTATACTATGAACATCATTGCCTTTGCTGTACACATAAGGACACTCGGGTGTAAAGAAATGAGGGATTTACCTCTATTTGGGACACTGAGAAATAACAGTTATGAAACCTAAAGAGTAGGTCCTACTTGTTTGGCTTTTGTTTGTTTTGATAGCACCAGGACTTGACACACCCTAAGCAAATACTGTGCTTCTGAATTATATCCTAGCCCTTCTGAGTTTTTAACCTTCATTTGAGACAAGGTCTCACTAAGATGCCTGTGCTGGCTTTGAATGTTTCTGCAACCCTTGCAGGACCTGGATTTGAAATTATCCTGCCTTGGCCTCTTGGGTATTCCAGATCTCAGGCTTATGCCACCAGACCAACAGTCTTTTTTCGGTAGTATTTTTCAGTGAAAACATGGAACATATGTATGGCTTTGTTGTTTGTATTTCAAGACAGAGTCCTTCTGTGTAGCCCTGGCTTTCTTGAAACTTGCTTTGGAGACCAGGCTGGCCTCGAACTCACAGAGACCCATCTGACTCTGCTTCCCAAGAGCTGGGATTAAAGGCTGCCTGTCCAAATATGACATTTTTAAAATGTCAGTGTGTGGAAATATCTCTGTCTCTAACATTCACAGCTTCCTTCCCCTTGGTAACTAGCATCTGTAGTTTCTTTAGTATTTATGAGGAATTATAAGTTTTATAAGAGCATGGCCATACAAACTAGCACACACAAATAGGAGCATAATATCATCATCTTCTAGGAATAGCTTTCCTTTAGGACTTATAGCTTGAGAAACATTTATACAAAAATTTTAATCACATTTGGAGCCATATAGATGGGTTGGCCTCTTGGTTTTGTTTGTTTGTTTGTTGCTTTGTGAATATTTTCTATTTTAAATTTCTGCACTACTAGTTATCAGCTTTTAGGAATTTGATATTGTGAACAATGTTGAAATGACTATCCATGTGTCTGCCAACAGATGTTCAAGATTCCTAAAACTGTCCACCACATTGCTCTTGAATGCTGACATTCTCTGAGCTGAGCATCCCCAATTCTATCCTTCACTATCTGTGTAGCATGCAAGAAATCCTTTGTACCCTGTAACACTCAGGACTCCCTCCTTCTTCTAAAACAGTTTACAGGGAAAACAGCAACTTTCTTGCTAATAGGTTTGCTGTTAACACATGACAATCAAGTTGGAGTTTGTGGTCAAGCCCCAAATTTAACAGTGTAATCCCTTCCCTTGCTCAGAATTTCTCGACTGCGTTGAGGATTTGGATGGAAAAGTCACAAATAAGTCTCCTCAGTCTTCCTTTAGGGACATGTAGCTCTTGCATGTGTTTTGATCCATCTTCCAACCACAAGGGGACAGAAGCCTTAGGATAAAGTTAACAGCAGAAAGGGAAGAGGGGCAGTGGTTCTTGATCATTTTATTAGGTGGCAAAAACAAGCGAACCCAAGCCTACCCACCTTATTTCCCATTTCTGGGAGCTAGTAAGCCTTTCTAAGGTTCAAGTCCATAATTAAGCTCCAATTCGACTTTTACATTATCAGCAATTGAAGGCATATTAAGAGACAAAATTAGACAGCAATGTAGATATTCCTGTAGATAAACAGTTTATATTTGTGCTTCTTAAAGACAAAGTACTGTGCTAAATACTTCATAAATAGTACTTCTTTTAATCATGATTTCACTCTAGCAAAGTCGATAGGACAGCACACATCTGGAGGACAAGAAGCAGCTTGAGAAATTTTAATATCTGTTCTACTTAGCTGCTAAGCACCAGGGGAGGGGGAAATTGCATGGTTGCAAAGCTTTTGCTTAAAACAACTCGCATCCTCCAGCCCTGACTCATATGAATATGCTTTTCTAGGTAGTGCCATCTAAGATATCTTGGAGGGTAAGTCCTGTCTCTAGTGCCATGCCCAATTAGATCTTCCTCTGTGCAGAACCCACAAGGCTCTCACTGTCCCACTGACCCCTTGGGTTTTGTGCCTGTCTTTTGCTGCTAAGCATTCACTCAAGTTAAGTCACTAATGTGTGTTCTATTGTACAAAAATTTCCTCAAGGATATTTGCATTTTGCCAGAAAGTCTTGTAGTCTTCACCTGAAGAGAGGGCTAACAGAGCACCCAGGTACCAGGTGCTCTAGGAAATGGAGGGAAGGGACTTGAAACTATCTCCTTAGGTGAGGACATTTACTATTTCGGGACTGTAAGGACATCAAATTCACGTTCTATTAACAGAAAATTGGAACATTTATTCAAAGGCTGGTAAGAATAAAGAAAAGCTTATCTACAGAGATAAGACATAATCACTAAGAACATTGCTTTGCCACCAAAGATAATGAGATTTTCTTTGAACATGAATGTGTAGAACATTAATAAATATGTATACACTTGAATATGTGTGTATATTTTGCATATATACATATATATGTGTATATAATATCAGTGGTATTTTCCTGCCTATCTGATTAATTTGCAGAAGAAAAAAAAACTCAATTAAGCCATTTCTGTCTATGCCCACATTTCATCTGTTTGGAACTTAAATATATTACAGTAAGTCCTTCCATGTAACATTACCCTTATGTCTATGTTTTATTTGTAAAAACAGAGGAAGAAGTGAAGGGAGGGAGAAAAAGAAAAAGAAAGGAGAGTCAGAGAAATGTAGGGAGATAAAAGGAAGAAATGGAAAATCTAGTTAACATAAAAATAATTGCTTAAACATACTTTTGGAATAAATATGAAAACTGCAATTACATTTATCAATGTTCTTTTCTGCAATGATTTATACAACGTTTTATTATGTGGATTTCCATCAGGAAAAAATAAAAGGACCTCTCCAATAATTAATTGTGCAATTAAAAACACACACCTGAATCTCGTACAAATGTTTAAATCAATCATTTTAAAGGAATTAGTACACGGTTTCATTTCCAGATGTTCCAAAAATCAAACAAATGTGTTAATTAGCATATTTTGGATCTGAACTATAGTAAGTCTCTTCCTTATAATTTCTGTTTTCATTTCCAACCCTAAGTTCTTTGGATGAAAAGAGGCCAAAATCTTATTTGACACCAGTAACTATCATTGGAAAAGAGTAAACATATGGTTTATGAGTCACTAATTAGATTTAAATTACAAATACAGTATGCACCATTTGCATAAATTGGTAAAAATCTATCAAAATAAAACTTCAAAAAATTAACCTGTTGAAATAATAATGAATACATTCATAAAAAATATCTGAAACCAATGTTTGACAATTTAAAACATCATTACAAGACAGCTTTGGGGTAAATGTACCATTTTTTGTTCTCTTGTGTGACTAAGGACTAGTGCCAGAGTATGAAGGTTTCTGCAGTTAGGAGATGGCCAAAGGCGATGCTGGAGTCTAAGACCCCCAATTCTTTGCCTGCTCTAATCACTGCACAACACTCTATCTCCCAACTAGATAGAACTTAAGGAAAATCTGCAAGGAAGACAGGCAGGGAACATTCTCAGAGATGAAAGGGACTCAGAAGTTACTGGAGCTGGCCATGCCTGTAAGCTCAACACTCAGGAGACTGAGGCAGGAGGATTGTCAGCTGGAGCTTGGACTGCACTGCACAGGTACCTTATAAGCCAATCTGGGCCATTAAACAAAACCCTGTCATGAAGGAGAGAAGGGAAAAGACAGAAGGGAGACGATGACAGGGAGGAGGGGGAGGAGGGGGAATTATTTGATTTGTGAAGAAACTGGACGGATGAAAGCCTACTAGCATTAAGGAATTTATTTCCAGGTGAATCCATCTGAAAGTGCTCCTGCTTTAGTAAAAAGTGTTTGATAGCATGACACGTGTGAAGGAGTGAAGTGTTCTAAAGAAGCCTAGCACGTGGGAGAACAGAGATGAGCAGTCAGGAGTGGAGCTCCACTGCCACAGCAATAGCCATGGGAACGTTCCCTTGCAATACCGTTTCTTTGAGGAGAAGACTGATGAGGCTGATATGGAGTCACACAGCAATTATCAGGATTGAGAAAACAATCTATATACAGGCCCAGTGTCTTGAATTGCACTGGTTTGCTTTTTAAATGTAGCACATAGGTCAACTCCTATAAAACACAACAAAAAAGAAAAGAGCCATTGCCAACCTTGAGAGTGAGCCCAGACACCAGCTGGGCCATCCTTACATCCAAGTCCCTTCTTATATCCAAATTGGTTATAACATGCCTGGAAAGCAAGCTCTGGAGAAAACTCTGTTGGGAAGCTGCCATGGATCCAAATCCGTCTGATCTTACACAGACTTTGCAAACAGAGAAAACTTCAAATCCTTCATGCTCTGCTGTCAAAATAACCCAAAAGAGTGGAGAACCTATTAAGATCTAGAGAGGAAAGTGGTGGCCTCGTTCCTTGTGAAGGTAAAAGAATGGTGATTGCAATGTATATTTGTTTTAAAACTGAGACATCCAGGGGTCTCCATTTAAGGGGACTTGACTAGTCACATAGGGGAAGCAAGTAGAGAAACTTAACCTGATAGTTCTGATTCATAAAATTCTTATACCCAGCACAATGCTTGAGTTGGCAACAGGAGGAACTGAGGTGTAGTCCCAGGGAAGCAAGAGAGTGAGTGACACAGGAGTTGTGGGCACACACCCCTTTCATTGTTTTTGTTTTCAGTGCACCTATCTGTTTTGTCTGAGTCAGAGTTGCTGATGAGTCTTGACCTTGATTTTGTAAGTTTTTTTTTTTTTTTTTTTTTTTTTTTAACTATCTATGGGCTAATGTCTGGAAAGCTCAGTGTCTCATAAGCCCTTCATCAGCAATAGTTCATGAAAGCCCTTAGCCTTTCCTGGTAGACTCAGCGCACAGTGCACATCAAATATTCTGATGTTTTTACTATGAAAGTTCCAATTTAAATAATGTGTAAAATAATCTTCTCAGTGAGCAAAAGCTGGGATTTCAGTTAAATGAGTGGGGATAGCAGGGAAAAAATAAGCTATATGTAGATACATAGATTTATTTGATTTGTGTGTATAAAGGATTGCCCTGCATGCATTTGTGTCTGTCTATGCATCAAATGCATGCCTGGTGCCCACAGAAGTCAGATGGTCATCAGATTTCCTGGAGCTATAGTTACGGATGGGTGTGAGCCATCATGTGCATTCTGGGAACTGAACCAGAGTCCTCTTCAAGAGCAACCAGTGCTCTTAACTACTGCTCCATCTCTCCAGCTCTACAGGGTGATTTTTATAGAGAATTTGATAATTCTCTATAAAATTCCCTAAACAATTTCTCTTATATCAATGGAACACTGAGAACACAAGAGTTGGAATTCATTGAGATCAGGAGGCTAGAGGAAACCAGGCAGCTGAGAGTCTATTTCTTCTGTGGCTACAATGTCACAGCTGGGGAGAGGGGGTTACTTACAATGAAGACAAGAGGGGATTCTCAGGTATTTGTCAGGCAGTGATAACGACTATTTGAGAAAGCAGAGCAGGGGGAATGGTCCTGGAACATTTGAAAAGAATTGGAAAGGATTTGTCAGACTCTAGAGAGAAAACCGTAAATGAGAGGTGAAATAGACAATCCTCAAAGCTAACCACTCTAGGCTGAGTGGACAGCCTTGATGAGGAACCAAGGGCAGCCCTCCATGGCCCTCTCTGATGGCTTTCTTGGGGCCTTGGAGGATGCCTCGGTGACAGGACTTGCTTGGCACCATAGTTGCTTACAGAGTCTAAATGTGAAAAAGAAGAAGGCACTCCACTGAGTTAGGGAAACTTATCACAGACCCCTGAGACAAATGTAAATGACAGAGGCTGAAAAATAAGAGTGGAACAGGGCCTGGTTGGCCCCCAGCAGAGTGTCTCTGCAAGTCAGGGCCTGAAGCCTGAGCAGTGGGTCAGAGGCCCCGGCCTAGGAGGGAGAACCACTTGCTTTCCTACTCCACTGTTGTCATTTGAATCCTAAATAACTTTTGAGCATGAAGCCTCACAATTTCATTTTGCACTCACTCCCACAAATCATGCAGTGGGTCTTGTTCCCCTGATACAGCACCATGAAATGTCAGGGGTTTCTAATTCCTGAATCTGCTACCAGCAGAACACAAAGAAACACAGGAAAGTCAAGGCTGAGATTCAAAGAGATGGATTTTTTTTTTCTACTAGGTAATAGCTTGGCCAAGGATTTATTTTCTCTTCTTCACTAATATTATATATATTTAAAGTCATTATGGCTGTGCTCTGACCTGGTGCAGTAAGAGACAGGGTCGTAATCACCAGGGCAACAAGGTAGAAAATGCCCTTCAACTCCTCTGGGTTCCATACTCATTAATCTCCCTGGGACCGGGAAGTCTTTGTTAGAGCTTAGAGTTCTACTGCACTGACTTTTTAAAAGAGGACCAAGCAGATTCGTTAAATTGAAGGAAAAAACAGCCCTGACCTTGCTGGCTACCGATGCGGGTAAATGTTTCATATGGAGGGAAGTAGTTGAGAGGTAGGCCTTGTGACTCTGAAGGATAGATCTCGAGATAGAATTGCTTCAGATTATGACCCTGCTTAGTGCCAGTCCTCACTTCAGCAGCATCCCAGCAACATCTTCACAAAGGAGGGTGATGCTTCTGTAGCACAGGAGGTCTGTAGAAATATACCATGTTTCAATAAATAAGTAATATAATTAAAAATAATCTCTTCCATATCCCCAATTCAGCACTAAAATTAAACATATTCCAGAGACAATAACTTAAGGGGAGGGAAGCAGAGGCACAGATGAAAATAATATAAAGACATGCAAAACTGCTATTAACTTGGGATAGATAAAAGAGTGTCAAAATTATAGCTTTAGTAATGTTTAAGTTGAGACTGAAGTAATCTGGGTATAATTGTACTTGGGCATTTGTTCTTTGTAGCAAGAAATATATTAAGAAATAAAAAATAGAGTGTCTAAGCTCACAATGAGAAAACAAACCTTCAGGGGAAGTGCCAGCTCTTTGAAAGGATGTGTGAAACCCACCAGCACGGGGCTGGCAGCCCTATCCCCATGGGTCTTGCTGTTAAGCTTATTATGAACTGGGAGTGAAGATAGGGATCATGGACGTTAGCTTTCTAAATGCTGTGTGTTGTCTCCATGGGTTATTTATAGAGGAACAAGGAGGAACTGAGCATGGCAGTATTTGTATTCCAGCTGAGGCAAGATCTTGAATCCAAGGACAATCTGTATTACATAGCAATACCTTATATACATAAATAAATTAACAGTCAATAGAGGTGAGTTGTGAAAAAGGCATATGAGGGTCCTACACTGTTTATCACCTTTAGGATGGCCACTCAACTGACCGACTCATCACAAATGACCCAGAGGACCATACTACAGTAACACAGCTCCGTGGGGACCCAATCCAGTCATCCCTGACAGAGATGCAGGATTGACCCCATGCAAACTCCTTCAGAGGAACAGAATCAAGCCATCTATCATGCTATAATCATCTAAAAGACTCCAAGGACCCACTGCACCAAGACCTAGGCCATCTTCTGTTCTGTGAAGCCAAGAGACTCCACAGTGAAGGTATCTAGGAATGCCAATCTGCATACTGATAGTTCTTAGAAACTATCTTTACGCTGCTTCCAAGGTCATTACAATCAGTTTTGACCATTACTTCAATTCCTACCCAGTAGATGGTAATTACTTAACTGTGAGCAAAACCTTTTTTACCAAGAAAACACTCCAGGAAAATGTTGTCCTATCATGAGAAACCCAAATGTTGATGAATTTGGTTTTGTGAGCTAAAATCAGGTAGTTTGAGAACTGCTAATTACCATCTCCTGATGATGAAAGAAAGGAAGGAAGGAAAGAAGAAAGAAAGGAAGAAAGAAAGAAAAGAAAGAAAGGAAGGAAGGAAGGAGAAAGAAAGAAAGAAAGAAAGAAAGAAAGAAAGAAAGAAAGAAAGAAAGAAAGAAAGAAAGAAAGAAAGAGAGAGAGAGAGAGAAAAGGAAGAAAAAAAAAACATTGGTTCACCAGCTGCAGAAATTCTGGTTCATCGGGTCAAGATAGACCCAAACACTGGCATTCCTAACAAGTTCCCAATTACTGCTAATGCAGCTAGTGTCCTGGGCCACACTTTGACAACCTTTGCTAAAAACAACTAGCTTTATGAGAGGGTATGTTTGTTCCCTGAGTCATGATGAATATAGTACTAAAGAAGTGATCTGTCCTCCCAAAGAGATAGGTCTGTCAGCTCAGTGTTCTTTGAGTGTTGTCCTCAATGTTAATATCAAGAATAAGGATTTTTAGTTCCCTCAGCTCTGCCTTCTTGTCTTCTGCCCAGGTTTGTGTTCTCTGTCTTACACATTTCTGTGAACAGGGTGATGGTGTCAGGGCTAAAAAAAATTCCCCTGTTCCTCATGAGGGAAGAGTTAAACAGCTGGGCTCGACATGATGGCTACATCAGTGCTGCCAAGTTCAAGACTGTTGACAGATAATTCAAGAAGGAAAGAGGAGCACATGTAACTTCACTAGGAAGAGGGACGGTAGAACTAGCATCAATATTCTCGGCATGCTATTGAGGTGGGCTCAGGTCAGCCCCATGTTCTTTGAAGACAGGAAGCAGTAATGTTTTCCACTGGAAGAGGAAAAAATTAAGATAAAATTTTCTTTAGAAATAATAAACCAGGGGTTCATTAGGATTTAAAGAGACAGCATTTATATTACAATAATTCTTCTGTTCTTTCAGATGAACTCAATATATTTTCCTAAATGTGTTTCTTCTGAAAATAAGATAATTGACTTCAGAGAAATTTTACTTGCAAATGAGGTTATTTTCTCATTTGTATTTTTTTTAATTTTTGCTTAGTTCTAGTCAAAAGATCCTATGAACTATGTGTTTAATTTATAATTAAATAACCAAGTAATAGTGGAACATTACTAATACAGTAGGCATAAATTGTGAGTATTTTAAATAAAGAAGTATACTATGCAGAGACAAAGCACTATGAAAAATAAAGTACAATAATAACAACAACAAAGCCAGGAGGTAGTGGCACCCACTTTTAAGCCCAGCACTCGGGAGGCAGAAGCAGGCGGATCTTCTATGAGTTCCAGGCCAGCCTGGTCCACAAAGGGGAGTTCCAGGACAGCCAGAGCTAAACAATGAAACCCTGCCTCAAAAAAATAAAACAAAATGTGTTAGGCTGTAATTTAGATTCTAATTTGTCATTATTGTAGTCTCAGATGAATTCCATAAGTATAAAAATGTGAAGAATGCCATTGTGTTACCATCCTTGAGGACGCTAACAGAGAACAGTTAGCAGTCTAAACCAGCTGTCTAGTAACATAAGTAATTCCTACATCACCAACTACAAGAGTCATAGCTTGCTTTAAATCATCCTTGATGCTCAAAGATACTTGAGATAGTACACTCTGACAGACATGCTGAATAAGCCCAATTGTGTGTCCTGTGGGAATTTGTTAGAAATGTGGACACAGCTTCCATGACTCAGTCTTGAACCTCTCAACAGTGGGCTTGGTCCTGCAGTGAATCAAAAGCGGTAGGAAATGCATGTGTGTGTGTGTGTGTGTGTGTGTGTGTGCGTGTGCACGCGCACATGCCTAAAATGTATTTAAAAGAGAGCGAAAGCATACAAGGAGAATCAGATTGTGCCATTGTGCTTAAGAAATTGGCTCTCATACAGTTTAGGGAAATAAGCCTGAAATTTACCAGCAGGATAAATTTCAGGCAAGAGCTGGTATCACTATTTTGAAGGTCTTTCCTCTTTTTTGGAAAATGCAATGTTTGCTTCTAAGGCCTTCAACTGATTAGATGTGGACCACTCACTTGTATTATACAGACACTTCTGATTTGCTCAGTTTGTTGCTGCAAATGGCAGGGACATCTGAAGCATTGCCTTCATGGAGCACTTCAGTCTTTATTTGACCAGACATTTGTGCCTGTAGCCTAGCCAATATGGCACACAAGTTTATTTTCACACTAACTCTGGTCTTTGATCTCACTGACTTAGCATCCTGATTATAGCTAGACAAGGGCTTCTTTCCCCCAGTTTCTATGTCTACAGGAGACTAACAGTCACACCCTGGGTACTCACAAACTCATTCCTGCCTATAGAAATGAGACTGGGAGACCTGATTGCTGAATCTAGTAGATGTCACTGAGTATGGACAGTCACATTCTTCTGGTCTATAAGGCCTTCTGTTTGAGACCGGTCTCTGGAGTCTGATGCTCTCTCTGGCAGGGCTGATGAACTTGGCTAATGGAGTTCTGATTAGCAAATAGACCTTTGGTCTGGTTGCCCCTTTTGAGATCAGGCTAGGAGTACAGCATGAGAACACTTAAGCACAGCACAATTTTTTCTCTGACAAAGCTGCTATTGAATTTCTATCTCTTTGACATTTTTTTGTGTGTATTCCTGTTGCTTTGGTGATTGAAGGAGGAGACAAAGTTGTAGCTCATTGTCATTCCTCAATCCTCGTGGGTGTCCCTTCTCAGAATATACTCTAATTGGCCCACAGCTATCTTGAAAACAGACATGCATAGCAGAGCCAGTCTTCCTTTGTGATCTGATAGTACAGAATGAAGCCTTCTAGTTCAATCAGAGACCTTCAGAGTCCATGCTCAGAGACTTTGAATGTGTCCTCTGATCTCCTGTAGCCTTAGGCTTCTCATTCACAAAATAGTATCGGTGACATCATGGAGACATTCTCAGGATTAAATCACATGAGACTATTATTTTAAACTATCTAATGAAAATGCCACACAACTACTAGATGCTTTATAAACTAGCGATACCAAAACCAACATTAGGCAGCTCAAAAACTACAATAGTTTCCCCTCATTGTGAATCACTTCCAGACAAGTTCTCGACCCATAGTCTATAGTCATTAAAGGAGCCTTTAGCTCTGAAAGGAGTTTATGCCTCATTAACTTCAGAGTTGAACCATGTGGGTCTACTCCCCATCGCAAGCCCCTTCTCTGGCTCCTCACCCTGAGTCTTATTTTCTAATTCATTGGAATCATCACAGGTGCATTATCTGATTCTTGACATGGTCTCTAAATTCTTTGAGAAGTTTTTTCCTTGCTATAAATTGACCTAAATTATAATTCTTTCAAGGTCTATGCTATCCCTAACAATCACACGAGCAATTTTGTCATATTAAAGCTCTATTCATGTGTTTATTCAGTAAACACCGTTGACCTTGTTACTGTATAAAAGGGTCTGAGATGGGAACAGGAAATGCTCAGATGAAAAATCCAGTCCATACCCACAGAAGTTTTCAGACTGATGGGCAACATCTTCAATCAGCAGGTAAGAAAAAAAAAAAAATAAGAGATAGTATGTTCAGTACTGTAGAACAAAATGCTTGAGTGCTAGTTAGGTACACACAGGACCATCTACCTCAGCACAGAGTTCCTCACAGTCATCCCATAGGACAAGATGCCTCTGGGTTTAACAGAGATGGAGGAGAAATTGATCCAAGCAAATAAAACCAAGAACAATGGAAACACCATCAGAAACTATCTATCCAGAGCCAGGCATGAGTGAGGATAGACAGCAAGATAGAAAGTGTCAAGTGTTGGTGTCAGAGGTCCAGGTTTTCAGTGGACCCATTAGCCACCATGAAGGCTCATGAGACCCACCAAATATACTTTTATTCACTAGCACTAAAGGAAGAGTCACTGCAGGATTTTTATGCAAAGAAACAGTAAGATCCAAATGGACTTTAGAAGGATCACTCTCACGTTGGGAGAAAGAAAACATTTCTTTTGAGAAAGTTTTCAAAGCCCCGTAGCTAGGGCAATGTAATCAGGAAAAATGGCTATGGCATGAAATTTCTTAGTGTGAACATAAATTTTAAAAATATCATAAGTGAAGCCAGGCAGTGGTTACTCATGCCTTATAATCCCAGCACTCGGGAGGCAGAGGTAGGTGGATCTGTATGAGTTCAAGGCCAGCCTAGTCTACAGAGCAAGTGCCAGGGCAGCCAAAGCTATACAAAGAAACACTGTCTCAAAATAATAAAAAGAAATATGTATGTATCACAAGCAAGACAGTTTGCAATTCTCTCAAAGTGAAAAACCAAATCAACTGAATCACAGACCTGAGGTTAGAGGGAATCTCACAGTGACATTGGTGGGAGTCTCTACATAATTACACAGTTTACATGGCACAACTGTTTCTCAAGATTTGCAGAAGATTGATTCTAGGACGGTCTTCTCCAAAATCTGGCATGTTCAATTTCCTGCTTCGAATAACACATTTGCATACAACCTGCTCACATCCTCCTCTATGCATTAAATCATCTCTAAGTGATTAATAACTCCCAAAACAAAATTAGTATATGCAGTTGTAATAGTATATTGTTTAAGGACTAATGACAAGGAAGAAGTCTATTCATAATACATGTACAGTATATGTGCAAGTATTATAAGCCCAACTATAATTTCCCTCTACAGTTGGTGACCTCCACGGACCAGAATCCACAGACGGATGGGAAGGCACGTCTGCCTAGCCCTGGCAGCTGAGCTGGAGAACAGAAGCAACCATTCAAGTAATGGAGGCTGTGATGAACAGCAGCTAGGACCACTGGGGAGGGGACTGCAAAGCAAAGAGCCATTGAACGAACACCTTGTCTTCTGTTTCATTATACAGTTATTTCAACAATGGTCCTCCTCGTGTGGAAAACACATCTTTCACCATACATTTTGAAGTAAGAGCAAAGTGAGATACTCAATCATCTTCTTTTATCCTGGGTTTTTTTTGGGGGAGGGGGAAATCAGGTCTCAAGTGTTCTAGTTGACTCTGGGACATCAGATACACAAATCTCTGAATGAAAATGCAGTGGCCCCAGATTTTGTCTTGATTTGAATTTCCTTGATGGCTAAGGATGTTGAGCAATTTCTTAAGTGTCTATCAGCCATTTTAGATTCCTCTACTGAGAATTCGCCATTCAGTTCTGTACCCCACTTTTTAACTAGATTATTTGGTGTTTTGGTGACTAGTTTCTTGAGTTCTTTGTATATTTTGGAGATCAGCCCTCTGTCGGATGTGGGGTTGGTGAAGATCTTCTCCCATTCTGTGGGCTGCTGTTTTGTCTTGTTGACTATGTCCTTTGCCTTACAGAAGCTTCTCAGTTTCAGGAGGTCCCATTTATTGTCAATCTCAGTGTTGTTCTACTGCTGTTATGTCAGTAAGTGGTTTGTTCTAGGGTACCTCCCACTTTCTCTTCTAAGAGGTTCAGTGTGGCTGGATTTATGTTGAGGTCTTTGATCCATTTGAACTTAAATTTTGTGCATGGTGATAGATATGGTTCTATCTACAATCTTTTACATGTCTGCATCCAGTTATGCCAGCACCATTTGTTAAAGATGTTTTCGTTTTTTCCATTGAATAATTTTAGCTTCTTTTTTGACCCCAACTAAAATTCTAAGCAATAGTGAAGAGGCTGTCATAAAAGCCCTTCCCTAGTAATGAGACTGATGACTACCTTAAATGCCAT
Source organism: Cricetiscus sungorus (assembly GCA_030556225.1). Classification (NCBI taxonomy): domain Eukaryota; kingdom Metazoa; phylum Chordata; class Mammalia; order Rodentia; family Cricetidae; genus Cricetiscus; species Cricetiscus sungorus. Next base: position 11,024,474 of record JANBXA010000491.1, read on the forward strand.
CCTAGAGCCTTCATCCAGTAGCTGATGGAAGCAGAAGCAAAGACCCACAACTAAAAATTAAGCCAAACTCCTGGAATCCAGTTTCAGAGAGGGAGGAATGATGAGCAAAGGGACCAAGACTGGGCTAGGGAAGCCCTCACAAACAGCTGACCTGAATAAGGGAGAGTGCATGGGCACCAAACTGACAGCTCAGAAACCAGCATAGGGCAGAACCAGGCCTCCTGAATGCGGGTGTCAGTTAGGAGACCTGGGCAGTCTATGTGGCCCCTGGTAATGGAATAGCATTTATACCTAGTGTACAAAAAGACTTTGGGAGCCCATTCCACATAGAGAGATACTCTCTTAGCCTAGACACACAAGGGAGGGCCTAGGCCCTGTCCCAAATTATTGTGGGCAAGGTGGATATCTCACTACACCAAATGATGCAACAGGCTTTCATGATCCCCCATAGAAGGCTTCACCCTTTCTATGGAGCAGAAGAGGGACAGGGTGGGAGGATGGGAGGGAGAGGGAACTGTGATTGATATATAAAATAAAATTTTTTCTAATTTAAATTTTTAAAAAATGCAAAAAATAAAGGAAGGAAGGAAGAGAGACAGAAAGACAGGAAGAAGAAAGAAAGGAAGAAAGAAAGAAAGAAAGAAAGAAAGAAAGAAAGAAAGAAAGAAAGAAAGAAAGAATACTGTGATATTCTTCTTTATAAGGAGGGGTCAGACAAAAAGATGAGCCTTCTAAAAAGAGGAAGGAAGAATTCTTGAACACAAGGAGCCAAGATTCTAGAACAACAATGAAACAATGAAAGTGAAAGCTGTAAAGGCAGAGCTATTCTTTTGTCAAGGGATAGCAGGAAATGCAATGGCTCCCAACAGTATTTTGAGTTATTGTTAATAGCTATTTACATAGCGCTTATGGCATGTCAGACATTATTTTCAAAACATACCAACTGGTAAACCCAGTGACTCTGTGGATACTTTTATTGTTTCCATTTCACAGGTGAGAAAACAGAGGCACAAAGAGGTGAACCGTAATCCATTCTCACTATCAACTGAAACTAGGGAGCTTGAGCCTTTTAAGTCAACACCAAGGAAAATTGCATTTGGGCTGCATTATGTTTCTGTTGATATTATTAGCAGCAGATTCAAATGAGATTTTGAGTAATTTGTTTTGAGTAGGAAGCATATGCCTAGTTCTTAATTCACACTTTGGGGAATTTTAATTTCTCATTGTGCTTTCCTGTGGCCTGTATTATTTGCACAAGCATGATTAGAATATCTAAAATAAACAGTGGCTTTTAGATAAACAGCTGCCTAGCAGGCGATCTCAGAGAAAGTTAAGGCTGAAGTCCCTTTCTCACAAAATATCTCTCATCTTGTATAGGGATTTATTTCTGTTTTTTTATGAACTCTAGTACTCAGAAATAGACATATTTATTTGGTTTGGCCTTAGTCTGGTGTGTTTTGCTTGGTCTATTCTTTCTAGTTTATTGTATCTCCAAATCTTCTACACACGAACCAGAGACCCAGTGATGAGGGCACTGGAAAATCCAAACAAACGATAAGCACTGGCTCTAAGGTTCCCTGTAAATGGCTGCTTAATGAAGTAGTTCTTTGGGAATGATTGGAGCTTGTGATGCCACCAAGTTACACACTACAGTGATTGTCATAGCAGGGGTTCTTTGCCTCTAATTGCTTTAAAAATCTGTGATTGCTGCTTTGTATAATGAAACAAAATACTTTCTTGCTCCGAAATGTGTAATTTTATTTATTTTTTATTATCTTTTTATTTTAAAAAAAAACAAGCTTTTCTCATTTTGCATACAAATCCTAGTTCCAATTCCCTCACCTTCTCCTGTTACCCCCTCCTCCCCTCCACTCCTTAACCCCCACCCTCCCTCATACTGTCCACTCTCAAAGAGCTTCCCATGGGAGTCAATTAACTCTGGCACATCACTTTGAGGCAGAACCAATCTCCCACCCCCCATCTAGACTGAGCAAGGCATCTGTTCAAAGAGAATGGGCACCAAAAAAACCAGTTCAAGCATTAGGGATAAATCCTGGTCCCACTGTCAGTGGCTCACAGACTGTCCAAGTCACACTGCTATCACCCACATTCAGAGGGCCTAGTTTGGTTCCATCCAGCCACACACACACACACACACACACACACACACATGCAATGTCAGTCCAGAGTCAATGAGCTCCCACACCCTCAGGTAAGCTGTTTCTGTGGGTTTCCCCAAGTGGTCTTGACCCCTTTGCTCATGTTATCGCTCCTCCCTCTCTTCAGATGGACTCTGGGAGCTCTGCCCAGTGCTCAGCTGTGAATCTCTGCATCTGCTTCCATCAGTTGCGGGATGAAGGTTCTATGATGGTAATCCAAGTAGTCATCAATGTGATTATAGAGAAGGCCAGTTCAGGCACCCTCTCCACTAAAGCTTCAGGTCTTTACTGAGGTCATCCTTGTGGATTCCTGGGAATTTCTATAGTGCCAGGCTTCTCACTAGCCCCATGATGACTCCCTCAATCAAGATCTCTTTCCTTGTTCTCCCTCTCTGTCCTTCCCCCAACTCAACTATCCTGTTTCTTTGTGTTTTCCTCCCCCTCCCCTTTTCCTCTCCCTCTCCCCTTCTGCTCCCCCCTGCCAATATGCTCCCAATTTTCTCAGGAGATCTTGTCTGTTTTCCCTTCCCAGTGAGATCCATGTATGTCTCTCAGGGTTCTCCTTGTTACCTAGTTTCTCTGTGGCCCGTAGACTACAGGCTGGCTATCCTTTGCTTTACATCTAATATTCACTTATGAATGAGTACATGTTTATCTTTCAGTGTCTGGGTTACCTCAGGATGGCTTTTCTAGTTTTAGCCATTTGTCTTCGAATTCCAAGATGCATGATTGTATAATGGTTGTGAATCTAGAAATTCCTGGTCCCTAAAGCTTCAGTCACCAGCTCTGTTTTCTCACCTCTTCTTTCAGAGTTCAGTAAGACTCCAGCCTCTTTCCTCAGAGTCCACTGAACAGCTGGGAGAGACCTTTCCCTGCCCTCAACTCACAGAAGCCCTGGATTATCTGGTGGCTCTGGTACCAAGAGTGGGGCACATACAATTCAAATTGCTCTACTTTCAACTGGCTTAAGTGCTTGGCTTAAAATTGTTTTTGTGCTCACAGGTACTTTCTCTTCCATCCACAGCACAGCAAGTCATTCACTTGGTATATGTTTATTAATCACCTACTATGCTGTGGGGACTGAGAATAAGGATGGCAGGACAGAAAAGCACAGCCTCCTCCCTCCTAGAAATGCCAGCCCAGTAGGAAAGACATGGTGTCAGGGGAGGTCAAAGCATAGGTTGTAGTGGAAACCCATGAAGAGAGTGTAAGCAGGAGAAAAAATATTCCAACATGGGAGGCAGTTCTCCTGATGTGATGGGGTTTGGGTAATTCTTTCAAATTAAATGCCCTTCTTCAAGATCATTTTAGGTTTAATGAACAAAAACTATTTCATGAAGAAAATACTTTAATCAAAACATACTTTCCAGATAGATGATAGATGGATAGATGACAGATATATAGGTGATAGATAGGTAGATGATAGATGGATAGATGATAGAGATAGATAGATAGATAGATAGATAGATAGATAGATAGATAGATAGGAATGCAAACAGATGACCTGTATTCATTCCCTTAAAAGAAGTAGAAAAGATCAAAGTTTATAACAAGTCTGGAAGAAATCACTGTTTCCAGAATGACTAGGGAAGAAGCAGATGTGAGTGAACAACCAGAGCCTGTGCAGATGTCTGACTCTAACCTCAGGGTAGAAGTTCATGATCTTCATGTCTTTGCAGCACCAGGAATACATAAAAAATAACTTAGGCAGGAGTTGGTGCTGTACACATTTGTTCCCAGCACTTGGGAGGCAGAGGCAGGTGAATCTCTGAAGTAGAAGCCAATCTGGTCTGCAGAGCCAGTTTGAGGACAGCAAAGGCTGCACAGAGAAACCCTGTCTTAAACTACCACCCCCACCCCGCAATGAATAACTTCTTGGAGTTTTAAATATATAAAACAATAAAAGTAATAGCAAGTGTTCATTAGAAAGAATCTACAATGCGTAGGAAGAGTTTAAAGGTCAGTTACCATGTGAACCAACAAGTGAGAGTGTCAGCACCCGCCCTAAGTCACCACAGTCTGTTGTATGCCAAACATCTTGCTAGATTCACAAAGCTCTGTGTTGAGACTTTCACATACTTTAGTCAAATTTTTCCATAGCTTTATAATTCTCTAATTACTGCATCACAACTTAACTGTTCTGTAATTTCTGTGTATTAAGTTGGTTCCATTTGTGCCATTAGGTTCTAATGAGTGATTTTCTTTAATAAGAACTTACTAGACGTCAAAGGATTCTAGCAACTACAGAGCAAGATTATTTTAGAAAGCTGAAAACAAAGATTCATATCTATATGGTACAAATCACAGATTTCCCATCTTTATAGTATTTCTTTATAGGATTGACTGAATACGTACTATCTAGGCTCTTTGCTGGACCAATCCTTTATTCTTCACTTCCAAATACTTTAATGCTTAGACGTTTCTGCCCCATTTTTGTTTGATTGATTTGATTTTGGAGAGAGGGTGTTACTGTGGTGTCTGAGGAGGGTGTGAATCTCATTGTGTAGCCCAAACAGGCCTCCAACTCACACCCCTCCAGCTGGGATTACAGATGTGTACCACAAAAGTCATCCATCTCCTGCCTTTTTCTGGAATCTGCTAGCTGTCTTCACTGCACAAAAAGTTTCCCAGGAATTTAATGCAATGGCTACTCCCTGATTCAGGCAGTTTCAATGAGTCAAGTATCCAGATGTAGATACCAAGATGACACTGGATCAGCCAATCATGGTGTTACTGTGAAGATGCCACCTCAATACGCTGGAGCTGGACTCACCTGCCTACTGGCAGGAGAATTTGGCAGTTTCTTGGTAGCTGTTATTCACATTAATGGGCCTCTCCAGAGGACTGCTTATAGTAAGGTAGGTGCTTTCTCTAGAGTGTCAGATCCAAAGGACACAGAAAAAGAAAGAGGCTATTCAAACCAAGATCATACTTTAATCATTCCAACACTTCGAGCTTATTCTTTGGTCCACATAGATCTGCTTTGGTACAATGCAAGAAATCATATGAAGAAGAAATTCCTGTAATATTGGTTAATGACCATGTATGGTAGTTTGTATGAAGCCCCAGAATGTTAGCATAATAAATTTCTATCCAAAATTTCTTCATGGGTTTGGGGTATGCTCATTGGTAAAGTATATGACAAGCCTATGTAGTGTCCAGGATTTAATCCTTAATGGAAGGAAGAAAGAAAGGAAGGGAAGAAGGGAGGATAAATTAAGAAAAAGAAAACTCTTGTTCAGCTACTTTAGTTTAGAAAACCATTCCCTGGTAAGTTTGGATAATCATATAGTCTATAAAAATTCAACTCCACTCCTAGTTTTAATATGTAAAGAAAGCCTGTTAATCCTTCATCTTCCTATCAGGTAATTCATAAAAGAATGCTCTGTGCAGCCGTGTTTGTGAAAGCAGTAAGTTACCAACCAGTGCAAACACTGTCTATAGAAAACAAGAACGAATAAGTTGTGGGGCATTGGTATAAAAAAATGCTGCAAAACAGAAACCCTGAAAGAGCTTGAATGTAGACAGCAGCCCAGGTATGCCTACTGTAGTCAAAAGCAAGACATGAAATGTAGACATGTACATTGTAATTCCATTAGTCTAATACTCTTAAAAGATAAATAATATATCACTTAGAAGTACATTTATTTAAGTGAAAGTATTAACTAAAGTAAGCATATGAGGAGAAAAATAATTCCCTGAGAAGAAAGATGCCAATGAACTCGAGAGTAAAGAGGTACCACTAAGGTACTGGCAATCTTTTCGTTTTGTTTTGTTTTGCTTTAGTGGGTAAAGGCAACATTTAATTTTCTCATATCTCTACAGTTTTGGAAGAGGTTGATAGGCTCAGTTTACTTCAGTGTTAGTTGGAGGAACTGCCCTAATGATGTATATGGTCTCCCACGACCATGGCTCACTCATCCCACTGACAAGAGGATGCTAACTAGCCTTGGCTTCTTCTCGGTATAATGGTCATAGTGCAAGAGTAGGCATCTTAAGAAACAGGAAGAGATTCTGTTTCTGGAAGCCTGGATTTGGAAACTTGTGTAGCTCCATATCTTCTGTCTTCTATTGACCAAACAACTACAGACTCCAGAACATAGATCCATCTTTATATTTACTTTTAGGTGTATTCAGTGTGTGTGTGTGTGTGTGTGTGTGTGTGTGTGTATGTGTGTGTGTGTGTGTGTGTGTGCGTGCACGCACGCATGTGCACATGTATGCATGTGTGTTGGGGGATGCATATTGCATGGTAAGCATGTGCAAAGCAGAGGACAGTATTTAGGAGTCAGCTCTTTTCTTCCTCCATGTGTGTCCCAGGGACTGATCTCTGGTCCTCAGGATTGGGAGCAAACATCTTTGCCTGCTAAGCTTTCTCAATAGTGCCTTGATTTACCTTTCCCATACTTCTCTAATACCTATGCAAGGCAGAGCCACTCAACCATAGGCCACACATACAAGATAACTAGATAGGCTGCCCATAGACATTCTCCACTCTTTGTTTCCCCAGACCTATCCTCATTATCTCCCCTAGCAGTACAACACACCATCTTTCCTGGCTTCCCCTTCCCCCAGCCTTCATCACCAGGAAGCACTCCCCGTGAATACAGCAGCCAGGCAGGCCAGTAAAACAGGAAACACACAGCCAACAAAGTCTGAAAATCCAGAGAGGAAACAGAAACCAAGAGACAAAACACCCACTCAACAAAGATAAACCCAGAAATCAGCACCTATACCTATCACCCCAAACCACCCAGATGCCCAGATGCCCAGATGCAAGCATAAGATCACAATAAACAACAGCCAAGGTAATAGGTCACCACCAGAGACCAGATATTGTACCACATTGGGCCCTGAGTATGCAAACATAGCTCAAGTACAAGAAAAGACCTTAAAACCAACTTTATGAAGATGATAGAGGTCCTTAAAGAGGAAATAAATAAATCCTTCAAAAAAACCCACAAACAAACACTTGCAAGAAATAAATAAATCTCTTGAAGAAAGCCAGGAAAACACAAACAATTGGTGGAAATGCATAAATTCCTTCAAGAAAGTCAAGAAATAAACTGTTGAAGGAAATGAATAAAACTGTTCAAGATCTGAACATGAAAATAGAATAAAGGTAATACAAACTGAAGGAATTGTGGGGAAACTCAGGAATACAAACAGGAAATACAGAGGAAAGCTTTAGCAACAGAATACAAGAGATAGAAGAGAGAACCTCAGGTGTTGATGATATAATAGAGGAAATGGATACATCAATCAAAGAAAATGTAAAATCTAAAAAATTCTTGATAGAAACTTGCAAAAAATCTGAGAGACTCTGAAAAGACCGAACCTAAGAATACTAGGAATGTAGGAAGGAGAAGATTAACTCAATGGCCCAGAAAATATTTTTAACAAAATCAAAGAAGAAAAATTACCCGACCTATAGAAGGAGATGCCTATCAAGGTACAAGAAGCTTACAGAACACCTTATATCTTGGATCAGAAAGGAAAGTTTCCTTGCCACATAATAACCAAAACACTAAACATACAGAATAAAGAAAAACATTAAAAGCTGCAAGGAAAAAAATAGCAATATATATATATATATATATATATATATATATATATATATATCCACAGTCCTATTAGAATTACACCTGTCTTCTCAATGGAGATTCTAAAAGCCAGCCAGAAGAGCATAGACAGATATGCAGCAGACTATAAGAGACCACAGATGCCATCCCAGATTTTTTTTTACTGTTTGATTTTGTCTTGTTTTTCAAGACAGGGTTTCTCTGTAGCTTGGGAGAATGTCCTGGGATTCTTTGTAGATCAGGCTGGCCTCAAATTCAAAGAAATCCTCCTGTCTCTGTCTCCAAGTACTGGTGCCTGGCACCATCCCAGATTTCTATACCCAGCAAAACTTTTCATCACCATAGACGGAGAAAATAAAATATCCCATGATAAAGACAAATCTAAACAATATCCATCTACAAATCCAGCCCTACATAAGGTGCTAGAAGAAAAACTTCAACCCAAAGAAGATAATGAAACACATGAAAATGCAGGAAATAATCTCATACCAATAAAACCAAAAGAAAGAAACCATATACACCATATATATGAATGTATGTATGTATATATATATATATATATATATATATATATATATATATATATCAGGAATTAGCAATCATTAGCCATTGATATCTCTCAACATTAAATGTCTAAATCTCCCCACTAAAAAGACACAGACTAACAGAATGGATGCAAAATAAAAAAAAAATCCTTCTGACACAAACAAGGAACACACCTCAACATCAAGTATAGACATTACCCCAGAGTAAAAGTTTAGAAAATGATATTTAAGCAAATGGACCTAAGAAGCAAGCTGATATAGCCATTTTAATATCTAACATAAAATCAAATATACTGGATCTGACAGAACAGAAAGTGAGGAATAGTCTTGATCACAATTGTCACAGGAGACAGCTTCCCGAACAGAACACGAATAGCATAGACACTAAGATTGACAATTAATAAATGGGACTTCATGAAACTGAAAAGCTTCTGTAAGGCAAAGAACACAGTCAAGCAGACAAATACACATCCTACAGAATGAGAAGAGATTTTCACCAATTGTACATCTGATAGAGGGCTAATATACAAAATATATAAAGAACTCAAGAAACTAGACATCAACAAACCAAATAAGCCAATTAAAAGTGGGGTATAGATCTAAAAAGAATTCTCAAAAGAGGAAGCTCAAATGGCTGAAAAATACTTAAAGAAATGTTAATGTCCTGAGCCAGCAGAGAACTGCAAATCAAAACGGCTTTGAGTTTCCATCATACCTCTGTCAGAATGACTAAGATCAATAACACAAGTGACAGCTCTTGCTGGCAAGGGGAACACTCCTCCATTGCTGGTGGGACTGCAATCTTGTAGGCCCACTATGGAAATCAATATGGAGTTTCCTCTGAAAAATTAGAAATCGATCTACCTCAAGACCCAGCTATACCACTCTTGGGCATATGTCCCAAGAACACTCCATCCTACCACAGAGACACTTGCTTAACTATGTTCATAGCAGCTTTCTCCATAATCGCCAGAACCTGGAAACAAGCCAGTTGTCCCTTATCTAAAGAATGGATTTAAGAGATGGGGTACATTTATACAATAGAATATTACTCAGCTGTTTCAAAAATGCATCATGAAATTTGCAAGCAAATGGAAGGAACTAGAAAAAAATTATTCTGAGGGAAATAACCAGACCCAGAAAGACAAATAATGTATGTACTCACTTGTAAGTGGATATTATCTGTTAAGTAAATGATAATCAAGCCCACAGACCCAGAGAAAGGAGGTAAAGAGTAGGTCTCTTAGTGGGGCTGCATCGATCTCCCTATGAAGAGGAAATAGAATATATTTTGTGGCTAGATGGGGTCTGGTGCAAGTGGGGAGAGGAATAGGAGATGGGGGTTAGAGGAGGAGAGTGTGGAGAGAGACAGCTAGAATTGGAGGACACTTGGGGTAGAGTGGAACCCTAGTGCAGTGAAAACTTCCTGAGAATCTATGAAGGTGAGGGCTGTGAGTGTGGGATCTACTGAGGACTCCTAGTAATAGGTAATACAGAGTCTGAACGATATGGTATGTGACTGGCCATCTCTTCTTGCCAGACAAGGCTACTCTCCTTGGTGATGCTGAGGCAAAGGTTGCTCTCTGAAAATTCACAGTGGGGCCCCATTGCAGACAAAAACATTCACACAGCTCATTAAACATGGGAATGTAGAGCCGGTGCCTACATGTACATAGATCCTTCCCACCTATGTTCTAGTCTCTTTGGTGGGGGAAGGTACTCTGCAGGCTACTGAAACAAAAATCTAGAGATCAACCTAGCCACAAAATCCTCAACCTACGTACAGTCTGCCAAGCTTGTAAGATGTGCTGGGGCAATGGGTGCACAGAACTTGTGGGAGTGGCCAACCAATGTCTTAATTTCAGGCCCATGCCACAAGAGTGAGCCCGTTCCCACACTGCTTGGATGGCCAGGAACCTGAGATAGATAGCCCAGAGACTTGTGGTAGAACCAAACATGGCTGGCCAAAAAATGGTGGGGGGGTGAACCAATTAAATAATTTCTAATGATATTCTGCCATACTCATAGATTGGTACCTTGTCCATTATTAGGGAGACTTCCTCCCACATCCAGACAATATGCAGAGAAAGAGAGACTAACTTAGAGGTCTCCATTGGGTCCCTCCCTTCAAAGCACAGGAAACCCCAAGGAAGAAGGGGAGGAAAGGTTGTAGGGATCAGAGGGGATGGAGGGCACCAGAATAACATGGCTCACTGAATCAAATAAACAAGGCTCACGTGGACCTATAGAGACCGAAGTGGCAAGTTCCAGACCAGCAAGGCTCTGCACTGTTCATGTGCTCCCTGTTTATGTATTTTGGCTGTTAGCTTGGTGTTTCTGTGGGACTCTTAATAGTGGGAATGGGCCTGCCTTTGACTCCTTTGCCTGTTCCTCCTAATGGGTTGTCTTGCCCAACCTGGATATGACAGCTTTTGCCTTGTCATATTGGATTTTGTTTTGTTGTGCTTGCATGTTGTCTCTTGGAGACCTGCTCCTCTCTGAAGGGAAACAGAGGGGGAATGAGTCTGGGGGGAAGGGGAGGTTGAGGGAGCTGGGAGGATAGGAGGGAGACTATGGCTGGTATATAAGCAAAAAAACCTATTTTCAATTAAAAAAAAGAATGAAAAAGATTTTAAAAAGAAAAGCTTCATCCCCATTTCTGTGAGATACTTTATCAATGTGATACAAAAGAAGCTAATACAACATCCGACATGAAAATAGCAGCCTACACATAGTATCCACTTATTGCGTGATAGCCACCGGAACAGACATGCTAAGTGAATGGTTTTGTTTTGTTTTGTTTTGTTTCAGTTAATTTGCACACCTATAAGTTAAGGTATTCTTGTCCCTCAGTTTTAAGATGGTGAAGCCAAGCTTTCAATAATGAAGACCCTCGCCCACTGTCACCCCCCTCACATCACATGCCCACTGTCACCCCCCTACCTCACTTGCCCACTGTCACACCCCTCACATCACTTTACGTGGCATGGTAGAGGGACAGGTCAGCTTCAGATACAAGCTTCCCGATTGTTCACTTAGACCCAGGGTTCATTCCTAGATTTCATTCCATGTGTCAAGTGATAAAATGAAGGGAAAAGTTGTTCAAGTGTTGGAGGGATGCCAGAAACACATAAATTAGTTGCTGCTCTGGCAAAGGTCCAAATCTCTCATACTTGCTAGGCTGTCCTATCTCTCCACTGGTCCTCAGGGATGGAAAGTTCTTGCCTTCCAACTAAGAGTGAGGTGCTTCACCTTTAAAAAAAAAAAACAGTCCTGGTGTTTGAAAAGTGCATACCATGGGTCAGGCCCGCATCTCTGCACTGGATGTACTGATCCTGCCACCTGTGTAGCCACTCCCTACAGAATTCCACTGTGCTACCCATTTCTTGGATGAGAAGAGGGCTGTGACAGCACCAGTATTTCAATCCAGCATTATGAACCCTGAGGGTATGCTCTCGACCACTTCTGCTGCCTCCCAAGAAATAATATGCTTAAAGTCAAGAGTAGATAAGCAAAAAGGCAGACTTCTTTTCCAATGAAATATTGAATTAAATACAGACACTCTAGATCATGTAGATAGTCCTTTGGATTGTCATCTCAGACTTTCTTATGCTGTCAGGAAATGTAGCACATGTACCTGGCAGAGAATTTGATGGCTTCATTTTGGAGACAGTCAGAACAATATAATTGCACTTGGGTTTTTAATTTAATTGTGTTACATGTTCACTGCCTTTATTATCTTAAGCTTATAGGAGTCAACTCCACTTGGTAATAGCATTATACCATTTGATTGACATATGCTTTACATGCCAATCTAAACTTAAGAGACTTACCACTCTATGGAGATCTTTGAACAAAAGACAATGGCCCAGTTACAACCAAATAACTGCAACACATATGATGTTGGATTCTAAAACAGAGCATATATAAAAGTGACTAACTCAACTCATGATGCCCTAATACAGGGGACCTTTGACCTGAATTGTACAAGGTAAGTGCCCTCTCAAGAGACAAAATTGGAAAAGAAAGGCCTTCCTGGAAGAGGGCAAGGCATGGTCAAGAATCTGGCGTTATTAAAGAATATCAAGGAATAATTCTTTTATTGAAAAAAGGATCCAAATCACTTAAAGGGCATAGTAAAGATGACTGCAGAAAAGCCACTTAGAGGCAGTTTGTAAAGGTCTTTGCCTGGCTCAATAGTTAGATTTAGGGAATAGGAAATCTTGAAGAATGTTAAGCTTATTGTTCATTTCAGTCTGAGATCCTGGATGCTAGATTGCAGGTAGAAGAGCTTGACAGCAGAAACAGCAACATGAGTGTCAGTTTAATTCAATCAAGCAATACAAGTAGGCTACCTTCTAAAGTAAGTATTGTTTCAGATCCCATTTTACGTATGAGATCATCAAGGAGCAGAGGGATGAAGTGACTTGTCTTTGCTGTAGGAGAGGCAGGATTTGAACCCAGAGAGTTCTACTGTAATGGCCACTGCATAGTTCACTACTCTGTCAGACAGACAGGTAATCATGGTAGATGACAGGAGAGAGTGGAGGCTGATAAATAACCATTCGCCTGGACTCCAAAATAGAGGGTGATCCCTTTAAATGCTACCTGCTCACTGAGGAGAAGCAGCCCAGTAGAGCATGGGAGAATTCAATTTCAGATATGAGGTACAGAGAACCCTTGGAAACTAGCCAAGGTGCTGGGCAGGTGGTAAAATTGCAGTGTTGAAACTCAGGTGAGGCATGGATGGAGAAAGTCAACCTGGACATGAAATATTATTGCTGAGTGTCATAGCTTATTTCCATGTTGCTCAGTACAGTTGGCTTTTTAACTCTTTGGGGGCCCACCACCCAGCTCCCAAATAAACACACAGAGAATTATTTATGAATGGCCAGTTTTAGCGTGGCTTGTTTCTAGCCATCTTTTCTAACTTAAATTATTCCATCTCTTTAACTATGTTTTTGCCTCTGGACTTTTTTTTACCTTTATTCAAAAAAAAAAAAAAAGAAGAAGAAGAAGTATTTATAACTTCATTCTATATTCTTTCCCTCTTTCTCCATGGCTGGCTGGGTGGCTAGTCACTGACACCCTCCTCTCCTTCTCCTTTTCTTGCTCTCCCTCTTCCCTAGATTTCTCCTCCTATATATTCTCTCTGCCTGCCAGCCCCACCTATCCTTTCTCCAGCCTAGCTATTAACCATCCAGCTCTTTATTAGGCCAATCAGGTATTTTATGCAGGCAAAGTAACATACTTTTACAGAGTTAAACAAATGCAAAATAAAAAGAATGTAACACAAGCAACAAAAAAAATCAAAACAAAACGAAAGAAAGAAAGGAAGAAAAAAACAGGTGTTGGTGCTGCACACCTTTAGTTCTAGCACTTGGGAGGCAGAGGCAGGCAGTTCTCTGTGAGTTCAAAGCCAGCCTGGTCTACAAAGAGAGTTCTGGGATAGGATCCAAAGCAATACCGAGAAACCCTGCCCTCCCCCCAATAAAAACAAATTAAATAAATAAATACAAGAATGCAACATACTTTTGCATCATTAAACAAATATTCCACAGCATAAATGAAAGTAACACATCTTAAACTAACATTTCGTAACAGCTCGGCAAGATCAACCTTAGGGAGGAATAGTTTTATCTGGCTCATAGGACAAGATACAGTCCATCATGGCAGGGAAGCCGAAGCAGCCTGAGCTTGAAGCAGCTAGCCGATTGACACCCACAGTCAGAAGAAGGCAACAATTAACGCATTCATAATTCTTGGCTCTTTCTCCATTTTATACAGCCAGGATATCCTGCCTACAGAGTGGGTTCACTGATAATTAAGATGGTTCTTCTTCCCACACCAGTGAATGGAAACAAAGAAATCCCCCACAGATTCACTCAGAGGCTGGTGTCTAAGGTACACCTAGATTAAGCTGACAATTACCACCAGCCATCTCAGAAACCAAACACCATTCCACCCAAGAACTCATCTTGAAGATGCAGAACCCAAAGCCATCAAAGGCAGCTCAGAAGAATGCTGTGTAGTAGACCCAGGTTGCACCCCTCAGCTGAGATGTTTGTTCCAGCCTACTCCCCTTCTTTTCAAATCAGGGGTTCCCACTATAGAGAAGAAACAATGACACCGCCTTTGCCACTTGTGAGGGTGAGCATTTATAATTATCTGAAGCAGTTCATCCATTTCTTTCCAAAAGTAAGTGACCAATAAGCAGTAATAATAGTTATTATCAGTATCACCATGGGAAGGATTTGTTGCCATTGAGAAAAGAGTGCAGACAGCAATCAGAGATCCTGGCCCAGTTACTCATAGCAATTCCCCCCAGGACATTCTCTTAGCTACGTACAATTTTTACTGTGTTTTCAATCCATGGAAAGAAGCTGCTTTTGAGGAACGTAATTATTTGGGGAGGGAGGAAGAACAACTAGAGAAAATAGATAAAGCATTTTTAATTATTTATTTTTTATTTTATATGCATTTGTGTGTTGTTTGCATGTATGTCTGTATGAGGATGTCAGATCTCCCAGAACTGGAGTTGTGGGCTGGCATGTGTGTGCTGGGAACTGGACACAGGTCCTCTGGAAGAGCAGCCACTTTTCGTAACTGCTAAACCATCTCTCCAGCCCCCAAGATAAAGCATTTAAGTCTCTCTCTCTGTCTCTCTCTCTGTCTCTCTCTCTCTCTCTCTTTCTCTCCCCTTTCTCTCTCCCCTTCCCTCCCTTTTGCTTTGTGTGTGCGTGCGTGCGTGCGTGCGTGTGTGTGTGTGTGTGTGTGTGTGTGTGTGTGTGTGTGTGTGTGTGTGTACATACACACATATCTCTGACTTTCTCTACCATCCCACTCTGGGTTGGATTCTACTGTTTAATTTTTCTCGCCTCTCTTTGTCTTATGCCCATGCTTAAATTTATATAAAACTTCTTAATAAGCTTCAACTTTGCTTCTTACCATAGGGAAGAGGGGCAGATGGCACATGACCTGAAAAGGCTAGTATTTCAGGGGTCCCAGGACATTTTGAGATCTAAAAGTACAGCAGAAAATTTTTGGACCCCAAAATAAAGTTTCTACTTGAAGACGGAACGATTTGTAACCATCTATTTATCACTCTGTCATCCCTTCCTCCCTCCAACATATTTTCTTTAGGATTCAATGTAGAGACTAACAACAGGGTTATTTAGTCAAAGACCTTGGAATTGAAACATTATAGTAAAGTACTGGTAAAAATGATTCCAAGTCACATCACATGAAAGTTTCAAAACAAACATGCATTTAAGAAAAAAAAAAAAGACAATGGAAACAACTAAGTAAAATTTATTGTTTACTTTGATTGCCTGGGATAATATATTTGGTAAGGATATGAATATAAGCAAAGCGAGAAAATTAAAATCAAAGAAGAAGAAGCACATCCAACCTCTTCCATTAGAAGAAAGGAAATGTTTCTGATGTAATTCTTTCTTCTTTTCTCACTAAGCATTTTGGATTGCTTTAATTTTCTCTGGACATTGCTGTAGAACCTAGACTAATGCCCCCACCCCCAACTCCAAGTCCCTGTGCATGCCCACGTTTATCTGAATATATAAGCCTGCCCTTTACTCAGATTTATGGATCCAGCCCGGCTGTGTGTATTTACAGTGTTCTGACCTGAAGACCCCGGGCTGCAGGAGAACAGGAGGAAACTGGGATTCATTCCATAAACAGAGACAAATATGAGGGGGAGGGGGAGGCTTTGCTAGCACTTAACATTTTTAACTATTTAGCCAAGCTTAAGAATTAGCAATTAGATTAGAAGAAAAAAGGAGGCTCCGGAGCTGAACTGAGAGAATAAACTAGAGCTTTGCTTCATCCTGGTTTCTGGAAGTTTGGGGTAGGGGTGGGGTTAAATTTAAAGCAGGTCAGAAGAAAATTGATAAGTCAGTTACAGAGGGACCTATAAAAGGCTTTGGGAAGGCAGAGGGTCTACAGAAATGAGGTTATAAACAACATTTAATAAGTCAGAAAATTTCTCCAACCACATGTGGAGCTCTCCTTCTGTGAAACAAGACTGCTTGTGGGTTTTCTGTTTTGTTTTAGACACTGTAATTGGGTGTAGGGTGAAAGAAATCTTTTGCTTCATGTTTAAATGAGGGTGTTTTGCTGTGAGATATTTTTCTTTGGCCCTGTTGGCCCACTTAAAAGCGACTAAATTTTCAAACAAGGCTGCTTCCTCAAGGTGGGCCACCCCTTTCAGAAACAATGGTAATCTGAGAAGTATACGCAACTGGCAGTAAAGAACAGTAGAATTTTGAGCATCTCCTTGTGTCCCAGAGCTGGAGTCCCCCTTCCTATGGGCTGCATCTTTGTATACAGGAACTGTGAGAGCACAATTTGTGTGTGAAGCCATCCTCCAGCAAATTCTTTGGTGAGAAAACTTGAATTCATGAGGGAAACCTTGTTCACCAACTGCATAAGTCAAGACTAGGCCAGCATTGTAAGACTATGGTGTTCATTTAAAAATTCATATGCAAAGCAAGTCAGTCAACATATAAGTGAAACTCAAAAGCTTTCCACTAAAATGGGTACAGAGTAATTTGAT
The DNA here is from genome assembly GCA_030556225.1 of Cricetiscus sungorus. Classification (NCBI taxonomy): domain Eukaryota; kingdom Metazoa; phylum Chordata; class Mammalia; order Rodentia; family Cricetidae; genus Cricetiscus; species Cricetiscus sungorus. The sequence continues at coordinate 11,041,332 of JANBXA010000491.1, forward strand.
GCCATCCTCCAAGCCCAACCTTCATTGCAACACAGCAATGTACGCACAGCATTGAGGGTGTAGTTGGAAAATTCATGAAGCATCACCAAATGGCTTTCTTTAACTCCTCTTAAGGCAATCATGTTCCTATTAAAGATATCAGAACTGGCTGTTATAATGAAGTTGTTTGACTCGAGCTTTTCATTTGAAATACGTTGCAGGTCATGTGACTTGGAGTAGTTTCTGGTAATTGCATGAAAAACCCATGTGTTTGCACAGTGATGCTTTTTAGATGTGAACTTGCTCATCAACGATCCCCTATGAAAATAGTTGTCAGGGCATCAAAATAAAACATAGCTCTACAACTGAACTTCAAAAGCTTGTAAAACAAAAGCCCTGAGAACTCATTTCAACTTTCATTTATCCCTACAACTGAACTTGAAGTACTTATAACACAATCGTCCTGAAAATCAGACACAAAATTCAAAACCACAGAGTTAAGAAATGCAGGCAGCACATTGAAGATGGTGGGATTGAGGGCAAAATAGTAGGTGAGACAGCCAGCAGCCAGTGAGGCTGCCCTTGAAAATCCAAACCAGGCACCTGACCATCTAGGACACAAGATTTTTATTCCTGTAATCTTTCTGAACTTTTCTCTAAGACAAACCCTGCACAGTACGCAGGGTGTTGAGTTTGGGGGAACCTATGTATGCATGGCAGCTAAGATGCTACTTGGTTCATTTCTGTTTTATTTGCCAGTGAGGCAATTTTTGTCTGTAATATGGTATGGATCATACCAACAGAGGGTTCCAAGGTATCCATTTCTGAACAGAGGCTTAGCTCAATGTGCCAGGAAAAAAAAAAAAAAAAATCCACGCACCACAAAGAACATTGAGATGAATGGCTCTATTTTATGAGCCATAAAAGTTTTATTCATCTTGACACTGAAACAGGTTTAGGCAGTGAGTTGACACGCCTTAAATAAATAAGTGGAATTAATTCCCCAGCCCTTGAAACAATAGCAGCATGCATGCAGCAGAGAGAAATGCCCCATTGTTCCCTGTGCGGGCTGATATTGATATTATTTGTGTTTTTCTGCACTGCTTCCTCGGGGGCCTGGTTGATCCACTTCAGATTCATCCCCTGTTTTATTAGAGGTTGAAAATGGTTCAGGACCTGGTTGTACCACAGCTCTCACCGACAGCTAAGGAACCAGTTTGGCGTCTGGTTTATCTGTTGTTTTACTGCTGACCTTCAAATCAACTTTAACCCCTGACCCCTGAAGGCATCTATCATGACAAGAGACTGTTTAACACAAATGGTGCCCATTTATAGGGGAAGACACTCAGAAGATTTCCTTTTTTATGAAGAATTTAGTTTTTCACCCCTCTTTTCTCAGTCACCACAGGTGAAATCCCTCTTAGCAGCTGGCTTACAAAATAATCTGAAGGGAGGCCTTAATGAGCAGAAGCACCCTCAGCTGGAGATAAATATATGCAAATGAGATGCACAAACAAAGGCGCCTGGACAGAGAAATATCTGCAATTCCAGCAAAATGCTGCCTGCAGCTCGAAGATGAACAGCCTTGATAAAATGGTAACAAAAAGCACCTTTTTATCCTCCAGCGTGTTTTACATTGCAATAGACCATTGTCATTGCAGGCCAGTGGAGCATGCAGGCTTTGCACCACAGTTCCAAAAAAACTGTTTAAACATTTGTTTTAAGGCATTCATGAGATATAATCAATGGACTGCTTCTTTGTTGTTGTAATTTTTTTTTCCCCTGTGTTTCAGATGTTGCTATAGTTCTGTTACCTGTTGGTCTTTTTGTGGTTTAATGCCACTGTGTTCATGAGTAAGGACACATTTTGGCAACTATTTTCTTCTACTAGTTACAATGATTCTTTTCCTAGCCCCCCCCCCCACCCGTTTCAAGGAGATTTCAAGTTAATAATAGAAAGAATGGGCTTGGAGTAGCACCCAAACAACTAGTTTTAATGGTGGCAATCTAGTGTGCAGAGCTTCGGAGGCAGCCATGTAACGTGCTAATTTTAATAAGCTTTAAAAAGGCAATCTCTAACTTTTAAAAGTCTTTTTTTTTTTTTTAATTTAATTGTTCTTGGTTCATATGATTCCAAAGCAAACAAAACTAATAAAATATGTTTTCAATATGTATCCACAGTGTTATTTGATGGTGTTTTAAACTAGTATTATGTTTGTAAAATGTTGATTTGGTGAGCTTTAAAAGTGGAAAAGCTGAAATCATCAATGTATTGGGGGGTTGCACATTTTTCTCAAAAGATGAACAAAGCTCAGGTCCCAGGATCTTACTAAAAAAAAAAAAAAAAAAGGCTGGGCTTACGGCTCCTATAAATTGCTGCCTAGCCCCTGTGTTTTATTTCTGTGACTAGTCAAAAGCAGTTCAAGAGAGAAAGGAAACACTGTGCTTGTCAGCATCACAGTTTTTGGTCCTCTCATTGATGACTCTCCTGGCCTTCTGTGGCCACCATGGGTGGGCATCTTAAAGCTTCCTTTGCCTAAATTATTTCATCTTTGTAGCTGGAATCAGAGTGGAGGCATTTCTTCTGAGTAACTGAGTGCTTCCCATCTGCATATTTCACCACGCAAACGTACGCAAACGTCAAATTTGCTAACCAAAAAAAGAAATCTCGTTTTTACACATGCCACTCCTGTTGCACTGGGGTAGAGGTGGGGTAGAGCCAAGCTGGGGCTACAGAAGGGAGCAGAGAGTATTAAACCGTCTGACCAGAGAGAAGAAGGAAGAAAAATGCTTGTTTGGGTTTGAAAAGGACACGTGCTCTGCTAGTCCAATGTCTTTGTCAGTGTGTCATTAAATTCAGGATTTCAGGAGTTAATAGAAACTTGTTATATTAGGGTTGGTTTTTCAAGCTCAGGTTTGGAGCAGCGTAATTACGTTCAACTGCTGTTGTTTGAAAGGGCAAACAACATCTTAGGCACAGAACAGCGAAATTACAGCTGAGATTTAGGTTAGCAAAAGCCGTCTTCTCTAGGCTTTTATGATTCATTATTTCCCATTAAATACAGTATTAGAAGTGTACACTAGATAGCTCATGGTTGCTGCTCTCGGAGCACATTATCTCTATTACACAGGTCTGGGGAGCAGAATTAGAAAACTTTGGGGGAATGAGCAATATGTGTTTGCTGATAGAAGTACCATATGGCCCATCTTCTTCAATTGCTTTCACTGCGTCTCTGATGCTGGAGAAATTAAAGTTTTATTTGATGTGGCACAGCTTAATGAACTGTCTTCTGTTAGGAAAATTGAATATGTTTCCTGTTATTTGAGCACAGAGCCTCCGTAGTTTGGCTGGTGTGTGGGGGGGGGTGCATTATGTATTGTTTATTTAGCATTTTGAAAACAAAAGCAAGATATTGAAGGGAAAATTGATTACTGCTGGATTGCATTATGTAATCAAGCTTTCTCCCCTTAAATTTCCCTTTACAATCCTCTGGCAATGTTTTATTATGAGATTGCACTAGGTTTTTATGTTTTAAGAGACACAGAGTTTGATTTTATCAAAATGCCTTTATTTATCAGCAAGCCACATAAAATGCTGGACTCAGTATTGGGTGTGTGTGTGTGTGTGTGTGTGTGTGTGTGTGTGTGTGTGTGTATGTGTGTGTATTCTGAAGAGAAGAATTTGACCTGAATATTGAAAAAGAAATATAAATTCTACAGATTTATATTCTTTCAGCTAAGCACATATAATTTTTCAAAGCATATAATCAAAAGTATACTGCTGGCACTCTAAAGACTCTATGGAGGGATATGCTAACATTCTGTTTCATTTCTTTGGTTTTGTTCTGGAGCTGACCTTTTTCAATTACAAAATATCTAGACACACTTTTTTAAAAGACTGAATATCACCATCTCTTTCATTTTTCAGTGAGAAACATCTCTCAAGGGAGTGGATGACTGGGACACGCCAATCTGCAGCAAGCATGTAGGATAAATAACAGTTAAAATTCATCAACATTTATCGGCAATATGCAATCCCACGCCCCCTACACACACCCAAAAAAGTCATTTGTCTTCTGTGTTCTGAGCTGTTTTGAGAATTCTGGCAAATGTGGCCATTAAACAAACTTCTCGCACAATATAAATACTGTCTGTTCAAGAAAGACTTCCAGTGTTTACAGTTCATACGTGAAGAGGGAAAAAAGCTGGTATTTAACCAAGGGTAGTGCCCTTGCAAACAGCTCTGAATATAGTGTTCAGCACAACTTTGGCTGCAGAACTGCTGGTTCCTGGTCTTCCTCTGTGTCCCCTGCCATGGGGAATTTTCACATGACATCCTTCTGTTACTAGTTTTTTTTTTTTTTTTAAATTACCTAATTAAATTTTAGGAAAGAGCGTCTGACTTGGGGCAGGGATCAGGAGCTGATCACAGAAACTTCCTTTTGAAAAAGGAAGGATGAAAACATCCCATTTTTCTGAGCCCCCTCCTGACGGCCTAGGAGGAGGATGAGCATTATGCATTGTTATCAGCGTGGTGTAATTTGACTGTTGACAAAGTATCGGTGGCAGTGAGAATGAACGCAGTTAGGAGTGTGGCGGGTTGTAATCAAGAAGATGCTTAGCTGTGCAACACTGCATCTTGAGCAGATTTGAATCAACATTGCCTTAAGGGGATACACACACCAAAAGGAAAAAAAGTCCATTCATTTTTAGAGGGAAAACTGGAGTGGCACTTGAAGTGAAATCTGACGTGCGTTAATTGCTCTGCAGCTCTCCTAATTAGAGACTTTCGAATCCCTTCGCTGCTGTCACTGGGAGGGTTCACTGTCTTGCTGGACGCATAGGAGAACTGCAAATGTGTTTGATCCAGAAGTTTTTATATATAAAGACTGAACTACAATCCCTGTCCCCTCCAAAGGGTGGTCAGGAAAGCGAACGACACTGCTTCACTGCCATACTGTATTTAAAATTGCAAGCCTTGTTAAAAGAATCTCATTGTGATACTTGATGCAAAGCAGGTGCTGCTTGTATTTCCTTAAATACAGGGAAATTTCCCTTCCTATCCCAGCTCATATGAAATATTTCGGGTAGAAAAAGAGCCAGCAAAATGCTATGTTATATCTATATTCTCATGTTTCTACTCATATCCTGAAGAAGCTAGGGAAAGTCAGATTTGGTTTTCAGAGACCATGTCACACCTCCCGTTTTTCTCAGGCCTGAATCTAAGCTAGCACCCCAGGCTCCCCTTCCAGTCTTAAAGTCATTATACTGCTGTCTGGCCCCAGGTTGCCACCAAATATGACACCATAATAATTTGGGCTTCCCTTTTCAACTTCTCTTGTGTAGCCCTTGAACCACTCTTAATTCATTAACATATTGAATTTTTTCAATTTTCCATTTTCTTGCAATAACAATATTAATGCCAGGGTGAAAGCTTGATTGGAGCTAAATTACTTGTTACCTGCTGGCATTTATTTATATGGCATTGAATTATAGAGCTTTGCTATTGTCATGCCTTGGACGAATTGTTTATGACGCCAGTAATAGGAGTAATTGTTATTGTTGAAATTACCTGTCAGCTACCCATAGCAGTGGCCCTTGTCCCACTGACAAATAGTGACAAGGGAGAGGCATCCTCCATGCGTCCCCCTGATGGCTTCTCCTCTGATAATAAGAAGTGCAGGGCCTCTGATAATTTGCCTGTCACTGTTGAGTGCAGCTCAGAGAGAGTTGGCCAAATTGTTGTCATTCACTTTGACAAAGACAGCAAAGGGGCCCTGTGCAGGCAGAGGATTATCAAAATAAATGAAATCACTCACACCCTCTTTGTTTGTTTGGCTCAAGAATTGCCTGGCTTTGTATGAGGATGTGAAATCAAGGCCCAGTGCTTATGGATATGCCTTTATTCATTCTGGAAGGAGGGTGCCAGAGAGGAACAGTCCTTGACATTATGAGACTTGCCATTTCGTAGTTTGCAATGGCTAGTAGAAAATTAAATTCAAATGTAAAGTCGGAATCATAACAAGAATTCTAAATATGTAACTGAATGCATTGGTTTGAAATATGTAAAACTCCACATTTTTCTCTTGAATTACTTACATCTTCACTCAGTTTTGATCTGTGCAGCCTTCAAATCCAGTAAGCTTTTAAAAAAAAAAAAGTAACAATTTTCCAGTTGCAGTCAAGTTTTCTTTAAAAGTTTAGAATTCTGCATCCTTGACTCTTGCAGCTTCGAAATATTATAGTCAAATTTAGGATTATTATCTCAAATGGCCAGTTCCTTTCTATAAATTACCTTGTATATATATATACTATCTTCATGTGTAAAGAGATAAATGAAACATGGTCCCAGATATGAAGCATCAATTATCACAGACTTACGGAGGAAGCAAAATAGCCCTGTTATTGCCTGAGCTCAAATATAAATATTTGCATTTTAAACCCTCTTGGTTGCAGCAGTGAGCCTGTCATGTAGTGAGGAAGGGGTTTGGAGGAGATTAGGGAGGGGTGAGGGCTGGGAGTGTCCATGGAGGAAACAAATGCACTGTAAGCTTTGTTCTTGCAAAACCCAGAATCATTCTCACCTTTCCAAAAAAGGCATTGTTTCCAGCTAGCAAAATTCCTATTTTTAAGGTGCCTGGGAGGCTCTTTTTCACTGATCCTTTTGACTAATACTTTCTGCATAAAGAAGTCTAGAGAAAAAGGAGGAAAAGGAAGTGGGAAGGATGTAGACGATTGGCTTCTTAGAGGATAGTAATCAGTTGTTTATTGGTCTCTACCAGACTAGTAATGACCAACCGCAGTGTTAAGTGCCAGCCACATCGCCTTGGGCCCTTCTCTCCCAACATCAGCCATTATCTGATTAGAGAACCTTGGAGGAAGTGGAGATTGCATAACTTTATGGGTCTTAACCGCTCAGGCTGGCTGGCAGAAAAACTACCTAGGAGGGTTGATAAAGCAACGGTGATTTTATTTACTCCACTTACACCTTGCTCTCAGCACTGGCGGCTGCAGAAGAAATCTCAAATTGATCTGAATAGGAACTGTGTGGGGCACGGGAAGACAGAAGGAAAGGGATCGGTTCCTTCAAGCTTTATTGGGGTTGCACAGCTTGAAGTAATGACACTTGGAGGCAGCCCGACGTTTTCTTAGGTAGAGAGGTTTTGAGCAGTGCTAATCATATATGTAATGATACAATGACAGGAAGAAGATGTGTTTCTGATCTTTACTAATAATATAGTCCGCTAAAGGCAACAGCTCTGTGGTTAACTGTGCTGAATGTCCCTGATTAACAAGTAGAAGGAGTGACATGATGAAGAGGTTATCTGATAATAAAAATGCCCAAACCTGTCTTGGAATGTGATCCTTCCAAGAGATAATTCTTTAAGAATGTCACATGCCCTTGCTTTCTGGTGAGACATACCGTAGTGATCCCAGGAGGGAGAATAAACATACGTTTTTAAATGAAGATATTTAAAATGTACCCCATATTTCAGCATGTTGCTATAACCTGGTCTTTTTTATGCTCCTCCTATAAAACCTAAATTAAGCCTCTTAGGAGTGATTTTGCTGCAGGTTCCCTTGAAAAACACAATACATTTTAAATGCTTGGACCCGAGTGCACGGTAACATATAACCGCTGGCGTGCAATCTCCTCTCCCCCTTGTCTCACAGCAGCTCTCTTAAGAAGACTTCCTTAAAATTTAGCTTCATTGGAAATGTAAACTTTTAGCAAATACCAATCGCTCCTGCAGCCAGCGGTGTCGATGAAATGACTGGCCACAGACCCTCCCCCACCCCCTTCCATTCTCAAATGTGTCAAAGGCTACTGCACATGTCCCTTTTGCTCCTCTCCATAAAGCTGAGAAACGTTAAGGAAAAAAAAAAAAAATTATGTCAGAAACCACTCAGTGGATCACAGGGTAGTTTCTGCTCCACGCAGGGAAGAATGGCAGGACAGACTGAACAGCGTGATTCCGAGAGCTGTGCTTTTCTAGAGCATTTTATTCTGTACACCGGAGGAAGTTTTATTCAGGAGGATCTGGTGCTGCATTTGGCAAAACGCAAGCTTCCTTCGGTTGTTTGTTTTCAACCTGGTCATGCTTTAATATCTCTTCCATGTGCGTCACTTAAAATGAAAACAATAATGCACTCTTCTAAGCTGGGGTGTTTCTTCACTCATGGGCAGTGTAGAAATGCATTTCAGACTCTCCCAGGCATTTTCTGCTTTGTAAAATCCTTGGGATGCTCATTCCAGGAGAAAGCAGAAAAAACCGCTGGACTCATACACACTGAAAGTCACCGAATTGATCAGCCCTTCCTCCCCTTAAATAAAGTGTGTGTATAACCTGGGGCTTTCCAGACAGTTCATTTATATTTTTAAAAGACATTTACATTAATTTTGTGTATTCAAAAATAAATAACCGGGTAAGGCTTACAGTTTGTTTTGCTCTATTTTTCTGAAGAATATTTAACAATCACAAAAAGAAAATATTTGTTATATCCTAATTTTGTGTTTAAAACTTAATGACTGAAACAGAAAATATTTTAGGAATTCGCCTCTCAATCTAGGAACAGCAAGATTCATTCTCCAGAAACAAGATAAAACTCAGCTGATCTTAAATATAAACTTTTCCAAAACAGGTTACAAATGAATTTAGACAAATTTGTCTCTTAACCTTTAAAGATTTCCTGCCCATTTCTGTATGTCTTTTATTACATTAATTTTTTATTTAAATTACACCATTAACTGGATATGAATTTATCAAGAATACATGTATTGATTTATAAAACAGTACCATTAATTATTGTAATAGCTAGATGTAGCTGATATTACAAAGCCATTTAAAGGTTTTTAATATAACTTGGGCATACATAGACAGATAGACATTACAGACAAGACCACAATTTAAACTGGCTACCAGCAGTTAATGAAAGCTTAGATTTATATTCTAGTTTAGAGATTGATCATTTGGTTGCTTTGTAAAACTATTTACATTGTGCCATTTTTCAAAGGATGTCTCAATAAAAAAAAGCTAAATAAAATATTCAGTCAATTCCCAAAGCAGATTTTGTTTTCTATATTTTAAATGCTTAGTGAAAATAATTGATTGTGTATGTTCCAAGCTTTGTCATTTCCATCCCAGGGTGGCTTTCCTGGGGGGGACCTCATTTGCATATGCACACAGTCACATACTTTTGATCCTTGCTGAAGCAAACCCCTTCTCTTTATTTCATCATTCACTCCTCAACACACCCATGTATATTTCACAAAACCCACACATCAGGACCCATAAGTCTTTTTGGCATCTTTTATGTTATGCATTTTTTTTTTTCCTTAAGGTTGTGGAAAACTGGGACTTACCCCAAAGCCGCAAGGCAAGCAATCACGGAGATAATTTGGGTAAGAAAGCAATCTGAAGAGAAAAAAAAAGAAAAAATGAGGAAGAGTATAAGCAAGTAACAACACTTTCAAATTACTTTTCAGATGGTAATTAGCCAGGGAATAGATTGAAATCTGAATTCTTTCACATTGTACTTGGCTTGGGTCTCCCAGGCTCTATTTGTATCACTTTTCCCTGCCTGGCAACATATGTTACCGATTTATTATAGCATTTTTACTGTTAACAGACAAATCTAAAGGCTAGCTGAGAAGGCTAGCTTCATCTGATGACTCTGACAACAACTGCAGGGCATCCTTGAGGGGGAGCCAATAGGCTCTTTTGAAGCAATAATGCCGTTAACCCTTTGGATGCCAAAATACCTAGCAGAAATTGGCTCAGTCCTTCTGTAGGCCTTACAGGTTTATGGATGCAAAAGGTAAACGCAAATGATTTATCTTAGAAATATCCCAGTAGCCTCCTCAGCACCTTCTCCCACATGTCTCAAGTCCCTGACAAGCTGTGTGAGTCATCAGTTCCTTTATGCCCCCTTTCTTTTACTGCACATGGGGATAATCACCTAGCCATTGAGTGTCAAGTTGTCACCCACCCTGCCCAGCGCCATTAATTGTCTATGATTTTCTTAAAAGAAACAAACATCTTTTAGAATTTAAATTGTCATGTTTTAATATGTATGCATCTCAGAAAACTAGAATTTAATGGAAATTCTTCTTAGCCAAGAACCTGAAATGTATTCCAAATTAGGAGATGGCAGACTTGAAAGGCATTTGTATGTATATGTGACACTGAGTAAAGATTTGAATCTTGAACTGTGTCTCCATGACAGTGTGTGCATTAGCACTGGATGTGTGGACTGCAAAAGCCACCTTAACGCTAACATTTTCAAGTAACACTCTCATTTCTGGTCATTTGGAGTTTACTCCACCACAAACGGACAAGTTGTTTTTAAATGTTATAAACAGTTACTTTCTCCAGATAAATGCCGCTGTGAAATTGTCCACTCACAATTTCAGGTGTGTTTTCTAGAATACCCTCTGAAGGGTCTTGTCTGGCACATTTAGAATTGATCTCAAATATTGGAAGCCAGTATTTTTTGTCTAATGGTCTCAGACTAGCAACTAAAATTTGACAACATTTGATTATTAGAATCAAACTAATAAAATGAAGTAAGTGTTCAGAGCAGGGATTGATGGCAAAGGTGAATTCTGAGGACCAGAAACATTATGACAACTGCTCTTTCTAAACCGGACTACGACAGATCATCCTACCTGTGAATGGTGACAAGACCATGGCTCAAAGGACCACACAGTTGTACCTAGTCTGACAACATCCGCATGCAGAATTTGAATTCATACCAGATGGTCAAACAATCCCCACCTGCAAACTCATTTATCTGATTCTAGTTTTTACCAACTTCTCCCATCTTCATTATTATACATCATTACACTGTTATAACCTTTCCTTACATATAGCATTAACTATAAATTCAAAAGAATAATGATAACACGTAAAGTGTAGATGTATATTTATGCTATTTCATCCTAATCTAATTCAGGTTAATATGTGTTATTTATACCTTTATTAGACACTTACTGTATACATTTCCTATTTTGTCCCCAAGAGGCATTATATGGTGACCTGACTAATTACCATGGATAATTTTAGACCTAAGTAATTATAATCGAAGGATTTTGGCACCAGAGAAGAAGGCCAGTTTGGGGGACCTAAAAACACCCTGCTGAGGAAGGAGTATCACATGTAGACTCAGGAGCAGGACTTTTGCCAGCCCTGCTATGACATAAATAAAATGCCCTAAATGAGGTGGTTAGAGCACAGTAATGTTTCAATATTCATCTTCTTGGGAAAAGTGGATGTAAACAACGTGCTCCGGCTTCAAAACACAATGGTTTGTTTTCTTAAGCGAAATAGACCATCCAGGAGAGTTTGACCCTATGTGTAGTAAAGCCTGATAACATTGTATGTGGTCTTCAAAGTCTTCTAGAACAGCTGCTAGGCTCTGTGGTCCTCTGGCTGGCACCCACCATGTTCTCCTGTCCCCTACAACCTTTAACAGGTGTCTTTTAAAGTCTGTGCCTTAGGGTGCTCTCTCACTGCCATTTCCTTATATCCACAGCTACTGGGCCCTTCAGTGGCTGCCACAGCCTCAGCTGGCAGCTCCTCACCCCCTGTTGCTCCCTCACCTCTACCGCGACCCCACAGCCCAGCTCCTGCTTTCTGTTTTGTCCATCACTTTAGCCAAATCCCCTCCCATTTCTGACCTACACTCTTTCTACATCAGACATAGGCAGGTTGAAAGGTAATGAGAACCAGATGGACACGGTGCAGAAATTGCCCAAATGGGTATGAGACTGTGGAGAGCTGTCAGGCATGGAGAGAAGTTGGAATTTTTCAGCAATAAAATGGGATTTATCGTTACTCTACCACAGCCATTGCTGACAACTGTTTCCCTGCACAGAAACCCGCGTTCCGACAGGCCACGCCCATGCAGATTCTTTATGCCCAAAGAGCGATGATTGGTATTTGTTCTAAGGCTCAAATGGACTGTGCTGAAGGTGAAGCGTCAGGCCAAAGTCCTGCATTCCCCACTGAGGCAAATGAACCCGCTAAACAGCTTCCTTCCACAGAGGCTGTGTAATTGAAACCAGAGAGTGAGAGAATTTGATAAATTGCTTGACCCAAAAGAATGTTAAGGTCATAAATTTTCATTGCATGTTTTCCTCCCTTTAAAAAATTTTATATATTGATTATATTTAGTATTTGCCTCAAAATTCAACACGCTTACAGATCATGGGTTGTGGCCCCAGGGGAAAGCACAGTAAATCATCAATTAAAAGGGCAAGGGGCATTCATTCTCTGTTGTCTTCCAGAGAGGGGTGCGGGCATCTAGGCCCTACAAGGACCATTGTGGAGGTGTCTTATATTTCAGAATTATTCCAACTTAGACACGATTTGTCCTGGAATGGACAAAGTGAAATGTCCAGGAGAGCTTTTTCTCCGAAGGGCGCTGCTCGACCTCCACCCTTTATGAGTGATGAGCTGTTAAAAGGCAATCCATTTGCAGCAATCACACCACTGCCTTCCTCCACACACACCTGAAAAAGGAAGCACAGCGTTTAGCCACAAAGGGTGACCCTCATCTGTAAGTAGATGGAAATGTGTCTGCATGCACACGAAGAAATGGCTTTAGCAAATCTGCCTTGCAACTATTTTTGAACTATGAATTGTCTTAATATGAAAATAAAGAAGTCACAAGAACAGTTACATCTATACGACATGCATTTTAAGACTAATACAGTAAGGTTATCAAGAAGTAGGATTTCTACACTTCTTGCTGTAATATTTTAATTCTTTATCTAAAAAAATGGGTGCATACATTTTTCAGCATTTTCATTCATCCGCATGTGTTGCTGAGCCTGTGTGGCAGTGAACCTTAAAGACCCAACACAGCTTAGTTAGGTTTTCATAGCCAAAATGTCTTGTCCTTGATAAGAACAACTGTTCTCTTGTATACTCCCATGCTTTATTTGTTAAACCAGACCACAAGTAAACAATGGTGATTGACCACTAAGATAATTTCTCTGATTCAAAATTATTCCATTTTATTTGTTTTTACTTTGAAGTACAATGTGTAGGTGTTGCATAAGCACATTGAGTTGTCCTTGTCAACAACTGAACATCACATACCAAAACATGTGACTTATACTGAGCTCCATCTCATTTGTTCAGTAGAGATGAGATTAACTATTTTTTGTGTTGCTCATCACAATGAATGACCAAAGCTTCACAAGCATATTTCTGTGTCAAAAAAAAAAAAAAGTTAAGAATGTAGGAAATAGCCCAGAAAAGAAACATAACTCAAATACGTTTTCTAAAACATGAAGTTGGAGATTATTTTTTTAGCAATGCAAAGAAGTAACTAGTATTGTAGTTGTTTAAAAACCCTGGAGTCTGGCACTATTAGGAAATTTTTAAAACCCTGGAGTCTGGCACTATTAGATGGAAATTTTCATATGCTATTGCTTATATGTGTATGCACACTCTCATAAGAATTCATCAACACATCATCCTTTCAAAGACAGGGAGGGTCCATGAGATACATACACACACACATACATACATACATACATACATACATATATGAGATATATACATACATCTGATCTGCCTTTAATGACTGGGTTTTCAATCCTAAAATTCAGCTTCCTTTCTCTGCACTTAATTTTCTTGTTGCCAAAGGGCTGTCTCAAAAAAAAAAAAGCAAAAGCAAAAACAAAATAAATAACTATGCATATATATACTTATGTAGTTTAAATAAAATATGAACAGAAAGTAGATTCAATCACTAATATTTTTGCAAACTAATGTTCAGCTGATGCAACTCAATTTTATTCCGCATAACATTAGTGTCATAATGGTAATGACTAGCCTTTATTCACTAACAGTTTGAGTCAGCACTTTGAGACATTTTCAAATTAGGTCATACTGCACATTTGTGGCTGATACAAAGGTTGATTAAGAGAGCTATACAATTGTAAAGTGATGTGGTGTGAGCTGAATTAAGTTCTCTCGGATAGTTACGGGAAATGAGAGCTACTATAACTTAGCAAAAATAATGTGTGGTCTATCAGGGAATATATTTCCATGGAGGGCTTGAGATATTTTTCACTTACAATTTAACAAAGTCCCCTGTCTCTTACAGAAGAATTCTGTCACAGGGCTTGGAATAAGAAATGAATCTCAGAAATGGTACTGGAGGCTTGGTCCCCATCTCTACATCTATGAAGTAAGCTTTTTGTCTTTGTGTCGCTTTTGATCATCGTAATAAACATCTTTCTTCCCCTTCTAGACATGTCTATGCTTTTTCTAAAACCAAAATGATACTGTCTAAGGACCAGACTATGTACACATAATTCAACAATTTTGAGGTCACCCTTTACTGCCATGCAAGCTAGACCTAGAGAGGAAAAAGAGTCCTCAAAATCCACAAGCTGGCCTAACATCCAGAAGGGAGGGTTCTCTTTAATATCCCAGCACTTTAAGTGAATGGTAAGAGTACCTTTTAATCAAGTTTAAAGACAATAAAGAAGAAAAGCTGAAATCTTAATCACTGGCTGGATCAATAAAAACAAAAACAGTGGTTCTCGGGGCTGGAGAAATGGCTCAGAGGTCAGGAGCACGGTTTACCCTCTTGCATAGAGCCTGAGTTCAGCTCCCATCACACACAATAAACAGCTTACAACAGACTGCAACTCCAGCTCCCAGGGCTCAATACCTCTGGCCTCCACAGGCACCTACACTCATGTGCTTATACCCCATACAGATACATAGTAAAAATAAAACAAATATCAAAGTAGATGGTTAGTATTACAGTATTTAGGTCATAACTGCCCTTTTTATAAAATAAGGAAGTCATAGGACACACACACGCACACACACACACACACACACACACACACACACACACTTTCAAAGCCAAGGAACCTTGGGAAGTGCCTAAATGACACAAGGTACTGAGTGAATGAGAAGTTGGGGCTCTAAGTCCGCTGTGCTTTTCTCTGCACCCAAGTCAGCTTGCTTTGAGCTGGATTACTGAAGCACATAATCTGACCAAGTCACATTTTGTCTCTAGCATTTGGTGGATCAAATGTCCATTTCCCAGGCAGGCCTTTGTGCTCCAGCGTCTTGCTGCACTAAAGCCCCCCCACCCCCCCCCCCCGCAGCATGCTTCTCCTTTCACACCTTATCTGCACTTTGCTCACGATCTTTTTTCTCACTCCAAGTTTTCAGTGTGGCTCAGCTTGTTATCTTCATGATCAGGCAAAGTAAGGGGAAGGGTCCCCCAAACAAGGTGATGTTTTTAAAAACAAGTGCTTCAAATAAGGAGCGTGACATCAAAGCCTTCATCTTTGCTTCATTGGCTTTTGGTGACTGGATTGAAATGTTTTTAGGATGTTATTTAATTTGGCTAGCCCGACCCCCTTTATTGTTCCTAAACTTTATGTATTGCTCTGCCAAGATCTGATTATTGATTGTAAAATGGACAGATGCATTTCAATGGAGTTTCCTATGACCCAGATTAAAAGATAAATGCTCCTGATTCATGATCTGCTAATTAATACTAGAGGCGATGGTGGCACTATATCTCAAGCCCAAGCATTTTCATCTTGAACAAACCCTTGGTATTTGCAATCACTTAATTTACATTTTCAAAAGGTCACTTGTGGTGCTAGTTGGAATAGATTGTGTATTTTATTATTTTGAGTAGACTAATTTGCCTTAGTGTGGGCAATGCACCTTTCCAGTGGCTGGCAGGCCACAATATGCAATGAATAGGCTGAAGCATTTGTGGTGTTTTTTTCAACAATGAGGAGAACCCTTGAGTTTCTCCAACGTTTGACTTAGTAGATGAGAATAACATGCAGTGATGCAGTGAGCTACGTTTATTATCAGTTGGTTTTTATTTTTTATTTTGCAGGGTGTGATCAGCAACATTACAAGGGTGCAACATGGCTTCTGATGATCTGACACAGGTGATTAAAGAAGGGTGATCCTCATTTCATATGCTAATAGTAGATTTATAATCTCTACCAGCATATCCAATTTAACAATTTTATTTCTTGTTCAGAAGGCGTTCCCTATTAGCAGAAGAGAATGCCCCTACATCCAGCATGGGCTGGTTTAATTGGGCTTAGTGCATTGTGTGTAATTAGTCCCCTTTCCTAATATTTCATCTATAATTACACAAGCAACAATGCACTTAAATTCCATAAAACTGGTTAAGGAGAGACTTGAAAAAAAAACACGAGCATTTCATTTCAGCCATCTCCCAGGCCTTACAAAAGAGCCTGGTGAAAATGGCTCAGGCCAGTGTGAGCCTGCTGGGCGAGGTACACCCAAGGGCTGTGGAACCAGAAGCAAAGATTACTCTCCATTTCCCCATGTAACCTGACAACAGTGGCAGAATTGTTTGGGTTCAGCCCAGCTGACGTGAGAGATACCAGCGGAAAGTCCTCATTCTCATGCTCCCGGTGCCTGTCCACCGTCAAGATTTTGGATGCAGAAGGATTTTGGTCTGAGATCTGAGATGTCCCCACTCTCTATGCCTCCTGTACTAGAGAAGCACATTCCAAACAGCACAGTAGTGGGATTTAAAACAGGGATCCAGAGATAGGAGATAAAGGTGAGGAAGAAATCACAGCCCAGACAGGGGAGG
The DNA here is from genome assembly GCA_030556225.1 of Cricetiscus sungorus. Lineage (NCBI taxonomy): Eukaryota > Metazoa > Chordata > Mammalia > Rodentia > Cricetidae > Cricetiscus > Cricetiscus sungorus. The sequence goes on from JANBXA010000491.1 coordinate 11,057,946, forward strand.
CGAGCATACCTAGAATGTATGGAGACCTGCCATGAACTCCTGAGAATCCAGAGAGGATATCACAGAGAATGTTATCACTGTAAAAGCCATCCCCGTGTAGGTTGGAGAGGAAGAGTTTGATGTGTCAGCCCTCCTCCTCCTCCTCTTCTTCTACCTCTTTATCTTCCCCCTTCTCTTTCTCCTTCTTCCTCCTAGCCAGCATCTCATCTTCAGAAACCTGTGTTGAAGTGAAATAGCATAACACCTTGAAGGACTAAGCACTCTGGTACTGAAGAGTAAAGAGAGGCCAAACGTGGCTAGGAGCAAACAGATCAGTAACTGCCACAGACCCGGGGTTGGCAGTCTTAAGACTTGGGTGGAGATACCATTCTAAACAAATCCCTGTGTGCATAGAAGACTTGAAAAGTGTGTATTTAGTTTGTTTTCAAATTCCTAAAGCACTATACCAAGGAACAGCAACTAGGAAAATGGCAACAATGTTGAAAGTGAACATTTGAATGAACTCAAATTATTTTAGCTCAGTGAATTGAGAGAAAAAAAAAAATCGAGTCCTTAAAAACTAGAGGCCAGCTCGCTCCTAAACCCTTGAAGTCACTTATACAAAAGCATTGCATTGGTGTCTACATCAGTGTGGTCCATAGGCATCACAGTAAGGTACAAGTGGGAGGTTCAACTTGACTTTGGATTTCCCTGGCTTTGGATTCATGCTTTGTGCTTTGCTGGGGAAAGCTTTTCAGTACTCAACAGCAATGGACTGTCTACACTTCAGACCTCCCATCACTGTATGACTGGCTTCTCAATAGTCAGGTAAATCATGTAAAAATATTCTTTTAGTTTGTCCCAATGTTCCCATCCTTTATTCTTCCTTCATACCATCTAATATTAATGTTTGAACTATGAAGCTATGTCAGCTATATCCTTGACCTCTTGAGGCAAGGGCACTGTCAAGGCTTAACATCTTGCTATTACTTGGTGTCACTTTGCCATTTGCCTGTTAATATGCACGGTGTGGCTGAAAGAGATCTGCATTTGTTGCTGCAAAAAGAAGATTTTTATACATTTACACCCCTCCCCTCCCCCACCCTGCTTCTGACTAGATCCACATCACTTGGAAAGGGAAAAGCCAAGAGGAAATTATTGCTGCTTTAGACAGTAGCATAAATTTTCTTCCTATTTTTAACCTAGCTTTTAATTTAATAAGCTTTATGACCCTTATATTAAGTACATATGTTTTACAAGACATTGTGTCCCTTGAGTCACCCTGAATTTGCTCTACTGTACCAGAATTAAATGAATGAATACTGAGCCTCTGATTTCACTTCACTTTGTGTTTGAACCTTACGACATGCCTGGTAACCCTTCACAAAAGTAGAGAGAGCTACTCAGAAGTCATGTAGAGGTCAGCACAGGCTGTCTTAAATGAAGTAATCTCATATTTTCAATTTCAACTTCCTCTTCTACATGTTTCATAACAAATAATTAAGGACATGCAAAATATTGGAAATAGTCTCTGGTCTTGACAATTGTCAGCGAAGCATAATTAAAACCTTTATACACTTGTTCTATTAGACAACATAAAGTTATCTCCCCCATCAAAACATTCCCTAAAGATTCAAAAAGACAACCATATACACACGTAAAATGTCATCAATTTTCTTATGTCAGACATTCAACATCATCTGTCTACAGTCATTTGAAAATTAGCAGGGTATTATTTGAACATAAGGAAGCTTTGAAAGTTCAACAAGATGGTTTAAACAACTCTATGGTAATTCAAGAAGAAAATGTTCCATTGTTGCAGGATAAATCAAACCACCTACTATATGCAGGTAAAGGAGGAGGTCTTCCTGCTTTGTGTGGAAGGCCAGGCAGAGCAGAGGTGTGGCTTGGCCTGCAGTTGTCTTAGGTAGCGTAACAATTTCACTCAGGTGGTGAAGCTTGCTGTTGTTTTCAACTATGAAAATGTAGCAGATTTTTACAAAGTATAGGTGCTATGGATTAGATTAATATTCAACTAGAAAAGATAAGAGCTGTTTTAAAATATTCTTTATAAATTAGCTCATTCGATTCTGATTTGAAAAATGGCTTTCCTACACATATCAACATTCACCAAATCAATAAGCCACTAAAACAGTGCTTTAGGTCAGTGGATTAAGACTGAGATGGAAAGATTCGTATCTTTCCAGTTTCTGTGGCAGACCATAGAACTCTGTACACCTAATGTTTACTGACGTATGAAATTCAACTCAAGAAGCCAGCAATTTCTTTTCTATTCGCTTTGTTTACTTTTGTCCCACTCCAGTGACTTTGAACAGCATGGTCTCAAAGTATGACTAGTTACTTGCAGTACCTCCCTCAAAACTCCACAGAGCAATTGATTTTCATTTCACAGCTGTGTGTGGCTCCAACTTGATCTGTTGCCTGTGGTTTTATTGTTAGAGGAAACTATCCATTATTTTCAAAAGAATAAAAAAAAATCTCAGCCTTTCTACATTTCATTTCAGGATGGCATGACTCAAATATTATACCCGTTTGAAGCCTGCTTAAATATTGATACCTTGTATGTTCTTTGCATTTAAGAGGCTTATGGGTTTGAGTTTTAGAAAGAATGCTAGAGTCTCCAATACCTAGAAACTCTTGGCTTGCTGGACTAAGTTATGGACACACTACTAGGAAATATAGGATGAGATAGAATGTTGGCATGAGGCTTCACAAAAACAAGAGCTGACCATTCTAACCATCATAGAGAACTCCTGGTCACCTCCCAAGGGGCAAATTGATGTCAAGTTCTGCTGTCTGTCAGGATTAAGTGCCTGTTTGCTATTTCACTAACATGTGGTTTGAGAACAAAGCAGCTCAAATCTCCTCAGTCCTAACAAAGCATCTCAAATTGCTGAGTAAAATTCCTTAATCCCCCATCTTAATCTGGAAACCCCAGCATCATGGTGGGACGCCCTGTTCTCTGCCTACACAGCTCCCTACTCCATCCTCCCCACCTTCCCTATCCCTGACCCTCATTCCTCCTCAGCCTGATACTCCCAGTACAGGATTCCACAGCAGAGTATTATCAAATTGGAAACTTAGGTAAGTGGTGGTGCAAGACCTGCCTGGTTATCTCTAGATATTTTTATAATATAGTATATTTATTTAAAAATTGAAAGAAAAAAAAACAAATAAACAGAGGATTCACTGGCCATGTTCATATATACTTGAGGTCATACATACACAAATACTATATATGTCATAAGGCTTTTGTTGTTGTTTGCTTGTGTGTTTGTTGTTTGGTTTGGTTTTGGTTTTTCAAGACAGGGTTTCTCTGTGTAGCTCTAGGTATCTTGAAACAAGATTTGTAAACCAGGCTGGTCTCAAACTCACAGAGCTCTACCTTCCTCTGCTCTCCTAGTACTGGGACTAAAGGCATATAGCACAATGCCTGACTCATATCATACATTTTAGGAACATGTTTTATTACTGTTTGGAGATATTTATAATCTACAAATTGTAGACCATGAAAATATGTTAATTTAGCAAAAAAAGTATTTTTGCAAGCAAAGACAACGAAGTAAAACTATCTTCATGTGCAGAAACTATGAAAGTAATCTTTACTAATGTATGGGGAAAGAATATACAATTAGAAAATATTTCCCAGTGTTTGCACATGATTTTTATATATTAAAGATCAAAATTTTACAACTTTCTATTTGTCTTCTTTCCACTGAACAGTGTTGGACTATTCCAATATTTTGTTGCTTCTGTTAGCAAAATATTGACTGCAAAAGGAATGACTTACTCTCTTTCTCCGCTGAAAGTATCCTTAAGATTCCAGTACTTAATTTGTGTAAGCTTCGTGAAAACAGAATTAGATCCCCTCTTTTGGGGGGCTATTTTCACCCGTTACCACTTTAAGTTCAGATATGGGTGAAGCCACAGAGATTTTATTTTATTTTTCTATTTCCCCGTAGTAGTGTGGAACAAGATTCACCACAATAGAAAATAGTATATCTTCATCATAAAAAGTTTAATTCAGTTGAATAACAAAGTCAAAGACAGACCCCAATGTTTGGTTTCAGTCTTTCCCTATTTCCCTTTACCCAACACAAGAGAATTGTACTAGTTAACTCTTCCTAGCTATGGCCAAAATCCCAAGAAGGCAACTTAAAAGAGGGAAGACTCATCCTGGCTCCTAGCTTCTGGGCCTATAGTCCCTGTGGCCCTTTGTACTTGGGCAGAACATCATGGCTACTCTGCATGTGTGATGGAGAAGGCTCTTCATCCCATTGCCAACAGGAAGCAGGGAATACGGAGAGGGCAGTGAGAACAAATAGAAACTCTGAAGGTATACCACCTTTTGTGCCACAGTTTGCCCTCACCTTCTAAAATGTCTCCCATTTCTCAAGGCCACACTGGCTGCCTAGCAGTCCAAGAATAGTGTAGTATGTGTATCTTTGAGAAACAGTTAATAAAGCTTACAGAGGGTATATAAGCAGTAAAGTCAAACTTCCCTTTGTCCTGCCTGTCAAAAGTCTCCCGTGCTTCATTCAGTAGTATCACTTTCCCCATTTTTCTTCTTAATTCTTCTCTTATCTAAATTCTGGGTAAAGAAAAGGAACACAGAGAGAAGCAAGGACTACACACAAGCACTCTAGTCTAGTGAAAACTTGCAGAAGCAACTATCACTCTTGGGACTTTTTAAAACATGCGTATCAGTGTTTTGCCTGCATGTATGTCTATACACCACAAATATCCATGGAGTCCAGAAGAGAATGTCAAGGTCCTGAAACTTCAATTACAGACTTTATGAGCCTCCATCAAACCCAGGTCCTCTGGAAGATCAGCCATGGTCTTAATTGGCTGAGCCATCTCTCCAGCCCTCTTTAAGACTGTTAACTTCTATTTTTAAAAAGCACCTGGAATTCAGATCAAGACACCCCATTTTTCTCAGTAAAGTCATAATTTTTTACAAAGTTAGCTTTCTTTTTTACACAGCAAGGAAGGCCCCTCCTTCTCAACTCAGAAATGATTATTTGTTAAAAGGTGTGAGGGTGTTTTTGTTTTTTGTTTGTTTGTTTGTTGTTTTTGTTTTTGCAGGAGGGGGAAATCTAGGCAGTTATTGCAGTTCCTAATCTATCAGCCCTCACACAGGTACCTGTTCACCTCAAGTCAAGATCGGAGGCAATGACCATCGGTGACCCAAAAGAGCAACAATCCAGACAGGGTTCATGATACAATGGAAAGGGCATGACACATAGTCAAGCTTTCTATGTATAAACCCAAGTCTTCATTCCTGCATGACCCTGGAGAAGCCTTTGATTCGTCGGTTTTCCCCTGCAAGTTGAGAGTAATGGTCAAAAGTGTATGATGGGAATATCGAATTAGGTGTGATGAGCACAACATCATCTGACATTGGGAACATAGTCTATCAGTGCTGAAATTTAAAAGTATTTATTCTGTGGAGGTAATAGAAGCTTAGCATCTTCTTGACCAGGTACCACTAAAGTTTCTAAAAAGAATTATCCTTGAAATAGGATTTTGCAAACATCTCAAGCTCTCCCATTTCACAGCACACTATTTTAATATTTGGAAGAGACTCAAAACCCTTCACCAGTAATAACTCTTCAACACGAGTCATACTACAGCCAAATTTCTTAGAGAACTTCTCCAGTTGTGTGATCTTGAGGTTGGAGCCCCAAACTCACTTCTCCTGTTCACTCTGTCATATCTCACAAATATTAACTGATCTTAAATCCAAACAATACTTCTAAAACTATGTTTGCAGATACAGCCAATCAGGGGCAATGTACCAAGGAATCAACTTAAGTATAAATGAATCAGTTAAGCTTTTAAAATACATCATAAGAAAGGCAGTACTGTCCCTGCCCAGAATGTACTTTCAAAGTTCCTCTGATCATGTTTACATATAAACAAAAGTAATACTCTAGACATAGTTCCCTAACACAGAGGATCCTGGTGCAAGATGGAAGCTCAGCTAACACACTTGCAAGCTCTTTATAAAGCTCTCTACAGCATTGAGTTCTCAGCCACGCAGAGAAGGAGCATAGTGCTGTCGATTCCAGCACTTTATTCACTGTATAACAGGATGGCAGTCTTCAGAAATAGTTTTTTAAAAAAATCAAGAAAAGAAAGAAGAATTTAAAATAGCCCACAGTCCTGATTAGTAGGCAATCAGTGATCCAGCTTTGAAAACTTATTCTTTGTGTGTATTTTTTGTTTGTTGGTTCATGGCATTCATGGGCTATTCTTCAGTATAAAGTGTAAATTACAAGATCAGGCATACAATGTTCCCATCTGAGAGAATATATCTATTTGTATTTCATAAGAAACAAAAGTTCAAAGATAATACACAAAAAGAAAGTAGTTCCATCAGTTTAGAGAAATATTCTTTCTCATTATTTTTCTGTTCCTCCACCTATGTTTAATTTTTGTTACTTGAATACAAGTCATATTGCCAATTCTAAATGTTTTGTCTGGATAGAAGATACCTTTGTAAATGTCAATTAGATTTCAATTACATAGAAATCTGAATAAAACAGCCACCCCCTCCAAAAGAACCCACATGAATCAATACATAAATATATCCAATCTATACAAATATCAAACATACATACAGAAATAGAGTAATTGACAATTCTTTCCCATTACTGATTTAAGAGCTCTACCACACAATAGTTCTGAAACCTCCAGGGACATGAAAATCTTCTGGAATGTTTGATAAACAATCAATTGTCAGACTTACTTATGAAATTTCTGATGCAGTAGGTCTGGGCTGGGCTTAAGAACCTGCATTTCTTGCCAGTTCCCAGAAGCTGTTGCTCCCACTGTTGTGACCACTTGAGCAATGCTAACACATGTGTGCTATCTGACCAGGATGGTGAGACTCTGAGGATGGCTGGAGTCATGCCCAAGCCCTACTCAGGTACTCTGGGAAGAAGATGAACAGCTGTTCTTTTTCCTCACAAGAGAAAACAGAGGAAATGGAATTAGACTGCACATGAATGATTTAAGTTTGCTCTAGAGGGATGCATGCTTATATAAGGGTTATTAAGCCGTGAGACAGGCTAAGAGTGTTACCAAGAGGACATTTTAGTGATCTGTGTCCCTGAGTGTTTGCAAAAATATCCAGGACTTGAGTTGAGGGAAGGAAAAAAAGATTGTGTACAGGATCAAAGTCATTTTTCAGGTGGGTCCAAACTGAGTGTACCACCTTTTGGGAAGTGGGATATTAAGATTTTATTCCCAGTCCCCACCCTGAATTATAAGGAAATGTTTCCTGTTTGCTCTCACTTGAGTGGCTGGAAAAGATTTCACTTTTACCATCCCCTCAAAGCAGAACAAATAAGCCTTCTGATGTTCTTATTTCCTGTGCCAACAGACACTAAACCAAGAGGCTGGAAGCCACCTCATAGGACAAAAAAAAACAAAACAAAACAAAACAAAAAGCCAAGACAACAACTCAGTAAATACACCAAACAGCTATTTTCATATGGGTCCAAATGTTCAGAGAAACCCACTGGAAAATGAAAATGACTTAGTTTGGTAGCCAACAAAAGAATTTTTTAGTTAAAGTCTACTTCCAGCTTTTTGCAAATTTTGGATATAAAACAAGACACAATCTACCACCAACTGTCACTCTCCTCACTAGACTCATAGATTTCCCCATGCTTTTCTCCAGGGACCTTGGAACACTAACCCACACAGACTCCACCATTCTGATAGTTCCTTTCCTTCACTAAGTCTCCCTTACGCTTTGCTGCCGTGTGTGTGTGTGTGTGTGTGTGTGTGTGTGTGTGTGTGTGTGTGTGTGTGTGTGTGTGTGTTTATATATCATCTAGCATCTATAAATGAGGGAAAGTGTGACATCTATATTTGCAAGTCTGCATTATTTTCCCAGTGTGATGATTTTTCAATTACATTTATTTCCCAGCAAACAACTTTTGTTTAAGGATAAACAAAACTGTTGGATACTCTGATAACTAATTTTCTTCGTGTGTTCATCCATTGACAGATATGCAGACTGATTCTCTAACTTGACCACTGTGGCTAATGCTTCAGTAAACATGGGTGTGTTGAAGTAAACAGTCCTTTAGTAAATATCCAAAAGTGCTCATCTGGTAGTTCTACTTTTAGTTTTTTGAGGACCCATCATACTGATTTTCACAGTAGTTGCACAAATTTACATCCCCACCAGCAGCACGTAAGGGGTCCATTTGGCCAGCATCTCTACCAGCATCTATTGTTTTCTTAATGAAAATAAATAGCCATTCTGTCTGGGATGAAATAGAATCTCAATGTAGTGTTAATTAACATTTTTGTTGACTAAAAATGTTGAACACTTTCTTCAAGCTTATTGGCCTCTGTTCTTCATCTTTTGAGTGCCATTTGTTCATTAACTCATTTAGTGATTTGAATTTTGGAGTTTGGAGTATTTAGTTTGGGAGCTCATTATATAGTCTAGATAATTCTAGATATTAATCCCCAGGCAGATATATGCCTAGCAAAGATTTCCTACCAATTTTCAGGCCACCTCTTCATTTGGATACCCAGTTCCTTGCTAGAAAGAAACTTTTCAATGTCATGACTATTGGCTTTCTTGCCTGAACAGGGAGGGGGGGCGTATTCATAAAGTCCTTACCTATGCCTGTCTTTGAAGTCTTTCCTATTTTCACTCTAACAGTTTCTGATTGTACATTAATGTCTTTGATCTGTATTGAATTGTTTGTGTAGAATGAAAGATATGGACCAGTTTTCATTCTTTTTCTTGTGGATACACAGCCTTCCCATCACAACTGGTTAAAGAGGTTAATACTTTTAGCATCTTTGTCAAAATTCCGATGATTGCAGTTTTGTGGATTTAATTCTGGGTCCTCTACATTCTTCCCTGTGTGTCTGCTTTGGTTGCTGTACCACATCATTGCTATGGTTGTGTAGTATGATTTGAAGTTGGGTATTATGATACCTCCAATATATTCTTTCTGTTTAGGAAAGCTTTGGCTATCTGGTAATTTTGTGTTTCTATATGAAATTTAGGATTGTTTTTATTTTCTAGTTCTGTAAAAATATCATTGGATATGAATTCAGAGGTCACTTTCAGTAATTCTTATATTAATTCTACTGATCCATGAACATGGCCTGTCTTTCCATCTTCTACTGACTTCTTCTGTTAATTTCCTCAGTATTACAAATTTTTCATTAGAGAAATCATTTCTTTTGGGGTATTTGCTCATAGGCATTATTTTGATGCTCTTGCAAATGAGATTATGTTCATGGATTCTTTTTCAACATTTTCACTGTTGATATAAAGGAATGCTAGTGGATTTTGTATGCTAATTCTGTATCTTACTTTCCTGAAAGTATTTATTAGCCTTAAAGCCATCTGGTAAAGTGTTTAGGGGCTCTTATTTATAGGACTATAACATCTAAAATCTGGAACTTTCTTTCCTACTTGTGTCCCTTTTATACCTTTCTCTTGTCTTATCTCTCTAGGCAAGGTTCCAAGTACTCTGTTAAATCACAGCAGAGAGAGAGACAGAATGAACCTCTGTTTTCTTCCAGACTTTAAGGGAAATGCTCTCAGTTTTTCCCAGTTAACATGTCAGCTATAGCTTTGCCTAATCTTGCCTTTATTATGCTGACGTTCATTCTGCTCCTGGCTTTTTTGGAGTTTCTGTTTTGAAAGGATGTTGGATTTTATCAAATGCTTCCATGAGCCTATTAAAATGATAATGTGATTTCTGTCTTTGAATGTATTAATGTGTATATGTTGAACCATCCTTACACTCCTGAAATGAAGCCCACTTGACAATGTTTTGAATGACCTTTTTTACTGTGTAGTTGAATTTGGCTTGTATTTTGTTAAGAATTTCTGCAATTTTTTTTTGCAGAAGAAGATTCGCCTATGATTTGCTTTGGTTGTCACTATCTGGTTTTAGTTTCAGGCTAGTATTGGCTCTTATTAAAAGAGTTTGGGAGCATTATTTCCCTTTCTATGTTATGGTTTGGGGAACATTAGTGTTGGCTCTTCCTTAATGGTCTGGTAGAATTCAGCAGTGAATCAACTGAGCCTAGGCCTTGAGAGATTTTTTTTATTATTTCTAAATTTAATTTCATTATTTATAATAGATCTGTTTAAGTTGTTTACATCTGCTTGGTTTAATTTTGGTAGGTCATATTTGTCTATAAATTGATCCATTTCTGTTAGATTTTCTAGTTTATTAGAGCAGAAGCTTTCAAAGAATGTCCTAGTAGGACTCTGCTTTATATTGGTATCTGTTGAAATGACTCTCTTTTAATCTCTTGTGAATCTTATCTCTCCTTTACTGGGTTATCTGATGAAGGTGATTGTTAGTTTTCTTTATCTTTTCAAAATGTCAACTCTTTGTTTCATTGGTTATTTGTATTATTCCCTTTGTTTCATTATGTTATTTACTGCCTTGAATTTTATTGTTTCTTTCTATACACAGGCTTGGGGTTTGGTTTGTTCTTATTTTTCTAAAACCTATAGGCACATTGTTATTTATTTGAGATTTTCTTTAGTGTGTTTGTTTTGTTTTTTTTTTGTCTATTTATTTTCAAGGCAGGACCTCATTATGTAGCTCTAGTTGTTCTGGAACTCACTGTGTAGACCAAACTGTCCTTGAACCCACAGAGATCCACCTGTCTCTGCCTCCCAAATGCTGAGAGTGAAGGAATGCACTACTGCATCCAGCTTTTTTAGATTTTTTTCTAATGTAGATATTTACTGCTACAAATTTTCTGTTTAGAACCTCTTTCATTATATTGTACAGATTCTAATATCTTGTATTTTAGTTTTATTGGATTATAAGAACTTTTGTCATTCACCTGGATTTCTTTGACAATCCATTTATCATTCTGTAGTGTGTTGCTTGGTCTCCATGACTTTTACTCTTAATGCCGATTTCTAACTTTATTCCATTGTGAGATGTATAGATATATATATGTATGTATATATATATATATGAAATTATTTCAGTTCTCTTGCATGAAGACTTGCTTTGTGTCCTTAAATGTGTTCTATTTTACATAAAGTTTCATGATATGCCAAGAACAATATGTATCTTGAAGTGCTTGTGTGAATGTTCTATAATCTATTAAGTCCATTTGATCTATAATGTCATTTAACTCTGACATTGATGTGTTTTTGTTTGAATGACCCGTTGACTTGAATGGAGCACTGATGTGCCCCACTATTACTGTGCTGAGGCCAGTCTGTGTCTTTATATCCAGTAGTGTTTGTTTTATGAAATTTAATATACCAATGATTTGTACATATATATACTTAGCATTTCAATGTGCTCTCAATAGATTATTCCCTTAGCCAATATGAAATCACCTTCATCTCTTCTGACTAATTTTGACATTCCATCTTCTTATTAAATTTTAGTAATGATGAATATGGGATATTTCTTAGTATGTATCATTCAACACAAATGTATATATTATCTGCCTTTCTTCTTAGTTCATTCATGTGAAAAGAACTGGAAGACCTTCAGGGATCTTCTAGCTGGCTTGCCTTTGAATTATGACAAAATGAAGGGTCAAAACACTAGGTGATTCCAAGCCCAAAATCAGCACTTTAAATGTAAGATCAAGAATCTATGTTTCCTCTCCCTAATATCCCTGAATACAGGAAACTAAAAGCAGTTTTAATAGCTTTGGGATAATTACTGTGTGAGGAATGTGTTTGAGTTATAACATTTCCAGGAATTATTTTATCTACAAGTGAAGGAAATCAATTTTAGGAAACCTCAACTGAACAAGGTAGCACAGGTTTGTGTAACACAACCCTCAGCTTCAGAAATTCTGGGCATGAGGTCAAAATTTCGTATTGGTTTCCTGACTCTTTTGTACACTGACTTCATTTATCAGCTCTGCATTCATTATAAAGTCAGCCCAGCATTGGAGAAGGTCTGCAACTATTAGAACTGTGCCATACTGAAAATGATAATGACCTACAAAATGGAGGGTTTGTTTTCCTTGCTTAGCAATAATTCTGAAAGCCATAAAACAAGATTGACTCAACTACCTGAGTGAACCTCAGTAAACCAGGGTCCTTCCAGTTTCTATGCCATCATTCTTTGCTGTGAAATTGAATATTTGTTTAACTATGTAAAGATTTGTTTGTGTTGCAGAATATTTGTTTTTGTTTATACTGCATTTTTTTTTTAACCATGTAAAGATATGTTGTTGTTTCACCTTGCCTGACTAACACACTTGATTGGTCTGATAAGAAGCTGAATGGCCAAAAGCTAGGAAGAGGAGGGATACTTGGGGCTGGTAAGCAGAGAAAAAAGAGGAGCCAGCCCACCAGCCAAGGGCCAGTCCACCGGCAACCAGCCAGCCAGACTTGGAAGAAGCAGAAAAGCAAGAGGTATGTAAATGAGGTAAATGAGTGTCAGGCAGCACATAGATTAATAGAAATGAGTTCATTTCAGTTTTAAAAAGCTGACTTGAAACAAGCCTAAGTTAAGGCTGAATATTCATAGTCAATAATAAATCTCATGTCATGGTTTGGGGGCTGGGAGTCCAAGAAACCTGCTACAATTATTAGCCAGCTAAAGAGAATCCCTTGACATGCAAATTTCAGGCAGAAAATGTGAACTGTGAAAGACCAAAATGTCTTATTCACTAAGCGTGATTTTTTTTTTTTTTTTTGTTAAGACAATGATATTTTTCCAGACATCTCATTCCATAGATTTCCATTTGGAACTGATTGACCACAAATGGAGAGCTGTGTTATATTTGGTGGTATCAAACTTCAAACAGGTATTAACAGGTATTTCTTTCCAATGGGACACACTGACATTATATATATATATATATATATATATATATATATATATATATATGTATATCTTCAAATGGGAAAAATAAGTGAATATTATTAGATGGACAATTTATCTGTCATGAGGACATTGTTGTGTTTTTTTTCAACTAGGTAAATTCTTAGAAAAGCAATTGGTTGGCTCATATAGTCCCCATGGTCCACTGTTCTCCTCTGTAGCCAGCATGTTTTGGGTATTATAATTCATATCCCCAACTAGGCTCCAGTGAACAAAGATGTCCAGTGTAAGGAGGAGATATAATTGTGAGAACAAGGGAGGGACAGTTCTCATAGCTATGACAGTCTAAATGGCATGAAGTGTAACTATAATTCAAGAATCTGGTCAACATTTGATCAGGGCTGTGAATTTTGAAAAGCATCAAGAATTTCACCTAATGGCATGCACAACATATTCTACATCCCCAGAGAAATGCAGTTAAAGGCAAATTCCAAATATGAAAAATATAAGCTAGCACACCCATTTGTCAGGCGCATCATGTCATTGCCTGTGGGTGAATAATAGGCCGAGGCTGGGGATCCAGTGGCTCATTCAGTGATATCTTCAATCACGTTAATTAAATTAATATGACCTGCACTAATGAAAACCACAGAATCCTATTTTGGTTTCTTCCAGCACATGCATTCTGATAATTTAGTCCTGTCACACTCGTGCTCCCCACCCCCCCAAACAGATTCAGTGCTCATAAAATCAGAGTAATTTAAAGCATTTTCTACACGAAACTAACAAAGAAAATAAATTTCATTTCAGATGAGCAGTAAACCAAATCAAGAATCAGAGACCCAAGATGGCTTGACCAAAGCATCCTGTTTTCTCTTTCCATTTCTTAACTTAATCCTTCTTTGGCATGTTTTCCAAATGATTAGTCACATGAGAAAATATTTAAATGACCATATCATAAGGTAAAAGATTTATAGCCTAAATTGCATTAAGCAAATTCAATATGCTGTGCATATGGAAATTAGAAGCCTTCAGATTGTATTTGGAGCACTAAAATGTGTCTTAAAACATAGTTTCTGTCTGCGATAGTGTAATTTTCTTTTTCCCCAAGCATCTAGCAGCAGATTTTTCAGAGTATCCAAGTGAAAATGAATGACTTAGTCCTTCAGTCAGAGAAATAATGGGTTACTGGCATAATTAATTTTATGTTTAATTACTATAGAATGAAACAATTCAACAATATCCAATCAATCCTTAGAATGACAGACCAGAAGGTCAGCAGTTGCTAAGTCAATTGTTTTGAAAGAAAAATTTATGTCAGGTTCTGTTTTATGTGCTATGGAAAGAAATTGGATAAAAGTGACCAAGCAAACATTAATTAATTGTATAAATATAATCCGGTTGTCATGCTAAATCACACAGGCATGGAGACAGTTCTCAACACGGGAGACATGTGTCTACTATGAGTTTCAATGGCAGGCTTTGCCCTGCCCCCATTTCTATGTTGTACATAGCTGAAAACCTCGGAACCAAATAGTAACATCTCTCAAATTATTTTTTCTAAAGTTTGAGTTGGAAAGGGGTTATGGTTCCAGTCCATTTCCTTCCATAACCACCCATCAGCATGGAGCCTGGGACTAACTGACCTCCCTTCCCCCTCTGCCCCCTCCTCTTTGGTTTCCCTTTAATAGCAGAAAGGCAACTCAAACTATTTCCCAGCATAACTCTTTTAGTCACTGCATTGATCACAAGTAGACTACATGACTTGTGACTTTAGAAAGAGTCCCACATTACATTTGGACACTTAAAGAGCTATTTATCCTAGATTTTTTTTTTCTACTTACAACTGTTCCAGTATTTAATGCATTACATGCTCACTTATTTGACTCAGAAAGTCCAAAGCTTTACTTGGGCTGGAATTGAGACACCACCATCAATCAATACCACTCAATTTTGGCTAGGTATAATTCCTTTGTGTCTTTTACAACTGTTTCCAAAATATCCTAACTTATTTCTTCTAAATATTCTCTTTCTGAAACCAGAAAATTGAGTGACAACCATGAGAATAGATCATGATGGAAGCCTGTATCTGCCAGGGTTTTCTGGAAGAAAGCCTGGGATCTCCCCCCTCCCATCACATCTCCCTGCTCCTTGAAGACACTTTTGAGATGTACAGGAGTGAGCAGATCAGGCTTTGTCATTTCAGTTACTAGAAATAAAGAGTTAATTAATGGGATGGGGCAAAATGAAGTTCATTGGCTGAGATTAAAATAAGTGTTGTTCCAGGTGGGATGCTTGAGTGGAGACTGTAAGGGACATTACCAAGGAGCTAAACATGTTTTGGGCTTTTGTTTGTTTATTTAGCTGGTTGGTTTTTGAGGCTCCTTAGAATGCTGGTCACAGAGAGAGATTCACCTAAGAAGAATACACTAGACTTATGAATTTTTTTTAAACCAGGGTCTTACTGTGCAGTCCATGCTGGCCTTAAGTGACAATCTTCCTAACTCTGCCTCTTGAGTGCTGTCATTTTAGAATTCTGCCATTACATGCCTAGATATATAATTTTCTCTGTATAGGTCTACATTAAGAAGAAATATTCAAAACTGAAAACTTAGAAGTCAGGTCCTAATTTTATAATGCATAGAACTTGGTGTCTAGGAGATGAGAGTAAATATGTAAATATTTCTTCTAAAAGAATTTTGTATGTGCCATAGAAAGTTATATATGCATACTGTTTCTTCATGCAATGATGAAGAGTCATTGCACATGCTAACCTAATATGCAAGGCTTGCAACCAAATTCAGCCAGGAAACTTGAATGTATACATTCCCCTCTGTTTCTTAGTGACACTCTATGGTGTACTTTGAAGTTATTTGTTTTAACGGTATTTACCCATGAGAGGCCAGTGTAGCCCTCGTCTACATGGAAACTAGGCATTACTGCCAGAATATGTGTGTGCATGTGGAAGGTGCCATAGACTGGCATTGTATAGACCAACATCAGGTTAAAGAGGCTCAGAACCAGTAGCAGTCTTAAAGCACATATTTTCTTTAAGCCACTATGAATTATCCAGCGGAAACAGTGAAATTAAATGTCCCTAATCATAGAGAAACTATGATAAATGTGCTATCCTCAGAATAATTCATGAATTATTTCTTTCAGTTCAAAGACTGGTCTCAGTAGTAAATGGTTTGTTAAACAGGAGTAATGTTCTCAAAACTCCAGGTTGAAACCTGAACTTAACAATATGATTTCAAAATACTCTATATGGAGCTCTACTAAAATGGTCCTCTCTAAAACTGAGCCAATGTGAGGAATAGCAATGGGAACACTGACTATAACTGTCAAAGTATATTCCTTAAAAGCCACTAGAGAGCCTTGTGGCGGTGGCTCATACCTTTAATCCCAGCAATCGAGAGGCAGAGCTAGGCAGATCTCTGTGAGTTTGAGGCCTCAAGGCCAACCTTGTCTACAAATTGAGTTCCAGGACAGCTAGGACTCTTACACAGAGAAAGCCTGTTTCACACACACACACACACACACACACACACACACACACACACACACACACAAAGAGAGAGTCCTGGGAAATCAACTATTAATATTTTTGAGAAATTAAAATGTAATATTTATTGAATTAGCCATGGATAACTTATTATTATTCAATAACAATAACATGTTTGGGACAACACAACTAAGAAAAGAACTGGACACTTGGTCCTAGAAGCATCTAAACACATCTGTGTGCTATAAATGGCACATTTGTTATAGATGACTCATAGATGGTATTTTATGCCATGGGACAATATTGAATATTTAACATGTGCCCTTAAAGCTAAAAATCTTTAAAGTTTGTAACCTCAGCTAGAGTTACAAATGTTGTGAGCCACCATGTGGATTCTGGGAACCAAGCCTGGGTCATCTAAGGGCAACAAGCACTCAGCCACTAAGCAACCTGTCCAGCCCCTACCTCTTACTCTTTGTACCATCAGAAATAACTCACCCCAATACCCAAGATAAGCATTATCCTTCGAAATACCAAATGTCACAATGTTGGAGAAAATCTAAGAGAAAGAAAGAAAAAAAGGAAGGAAGGAAGGAAGGAAGGAAGGAGAGAGAGAGAGAGAGAGAGAGAGAGAGAGAGAGAGAGAGAGAGAGAGAAAGAAAGAAAGAAAGAAAGAAAGAAAGAAAGAAAGAAAGAAAGAAAGAAAGAAAGAAAGCTAGATAGATAACTAGCCAGCAAGATGGCCCAGTGAATAAAAGCAACTGCTGCGAAGCCTGAGGAACTGAGTTCTATCCCTGGGTCCCTCGTGAAGGAGAGAACCAACACAAGTTTTCCTCTGATCTCCACATATGTGCACACACACCACTATGACAAATAATTAAATAAATCATTATTTAAGTTAAAAAATTCTAACCTTAAATTCCATTTAGATATTTATTTTTGCATTGCTGTGTATTAGGTAGGTGTTATACCATCAACCTACATCCGTAGCCCGGGAATCATCATCATTTCATAAACCAGTAAGAAAAAGAATGTTGACAACTTTATTTGTTGGTGCCATTTCTTTTATGATATGTGCTTATTTCAGATATTAAAGGGTATAAACAATGTGCCTCACGATATATCTTCTTCCTTTAAAAATGATTTTTGTTTTTAAACATACTATACAGAATTAAGACTTTTAAAATTTAATATGAAAGAAGAAAATGTAATTTTGCTTCTTTAAAAAAAAACTTTTTACTGTCTTCTGTAAACTTAACATAAGAGCTCATGGTAACTTTCAGACTATTAATAAAAATACCAGGATAAAAGACTCATGTGTCATGAAAGAGAGCATAACACCACTCGTTTTCTGATTTAGATCTGCAATTGTATTATTTTAATTTTCCTTCTCTTTTTTATGATGGTCAAATACATAAAAATGTAATTACTAGTGAAAGTGTAAATCCTGTGCAGAGCTCTATAGCTTCAGAATGGTCATTCTAACTGTACAGAAATTCCAAGATGCATAGTTTTGGGATATGTAAGGTTTCTTTGAATGCCTACCTCAATCTAGCTGTGTCATAGTTTTCCTTTTTGAGTTCACTGCAATAGCATGAATTTTATATTAAAGTACAATATATATGTCATTCCAAGAATAGCAATACATGGCTTTAATATCACCACTCATGGATCAGAGGCATGTGGATTTATAAGTTTGAGACCAACCTGGTCTACATAGCAAGATCCAAGCTAGCCAGGACTATATGGTGAGACCCTGTCTCAAAATTAAATAAATAATTTAAATATCAGGATATTAAATTAAATATATAAGAAGCACACAAACTGTAATTATAAAAAAAATGCAGTTTCCACACATATCCTTTAAATGCAACTTTAAAGCAATTACTTGGCCTCTTGAAAAGAGCATAGACACCTGCAATTAGGGATGAGAAATGGCTGAGACAGTAAACTCAACCACATTCTCCTAAACTTCATTTCCAAACATCTCTGCTGTAATGGGACCCTCACATTTGCCCCAGCAAATGTTCTTTGAAACTCATTGTTCTTCCAGTTTCCAGTTACGTGGTGTTTTGCTTTCAGGAGGGTAAGTAAAGGTCAAAATTAAAAGAAAACTCAATTATTTTGAAATATAAGTCAATCTAAAAAATACTGCTGACAGACTTTGAGAGCCTCAGGGTTCATTCTTCTTCGCTTCCTATTTGAGTGGTAATGGTGAATCCTCCAGATCTGGAATTAAATCTTACAGCTGTTTTGAAATTTTTAAATAAAACATACAGTGGTTGGGTAGTGTTGAGGTTTTGAAGACTGTGAATGAGTAATTGTATTTTCCACTTCTCTACCAATTTCAATAGAAGGAAAACTTGGTTGAATGCTTTAGAGGAAAAAACTATGACTGCTAATAGGACTTGTATCTTTTGTAAATTCTATCAACTGGAAACACTTTTGTACAACAGATCACCAGCACTTTATCAGAGCACAGAGAATCCAACTTCCCATTCCTCTATGTTTACTCAGCATAAAATTCTAAATTAATGCATAAAACCAAGTGCAAATTACAAACACTAATGGCATTCTAAATTATATTTAAATACTGTTCTCAGTTGTTCAGTGTAGGTGTGACAGAGGGCCACATTTGAGATTCCTTGAGATGTTACCAACTGAATCATACATCAGCCAATGCCCTGGATATTTAAAAGTTAACTCTAACATACATTTTAGGGGTAATTCAGGGAATTAAAACAAAAATGATTCTTGAGATTATATGGTTGAACTGACTTTTCTGAGATATATGATAGTGGCATCTTAATTCTACTGTATAGGAGAATGTCCTGACTTTTTAATAATGTAAATAAAGTATGTAGAATTACAGCACCCCCATGTTTATAATTTCCTTTAAAATTTGTCTGTCCGTCTGTGATAGCAGCTGTAGTATCTGGAACAGTGCATGTACCAAACTTGCCCTGCCAACAGTCAGCCACAGATGGGGGAAGGGGCCTGGTCCTTACCCCTCATTGCTGAACTATTGACTACTGACAGATTCAGGAGAAGGAGAAGTCATTGTCTACAATTATGTACCCATTGGTGAGCCTACCAGGCTCCAGTGAATAGTTCTAAGCCCAAGGTTATACAAACAGCCCTACTAGTCACAAAACAAAACATCATAAATGTGGAAAACAGATTTATAGGGAAGCAAGGATTGACAGAGGTGGAAGGGAGAGAGTAACCAGAAGGTATTGTGTGTATGTATGAAATGTCAAAGAACAAATTAATGCATCAAAATATTGTAGGTGTAAATATGCAGATAAGAAAAGGGAGCAAGTGTGACAAAATGGTTACTGGTGAATATAGTCAGATATACACAGGTATTCTCAGTATACTGCTTTATTTTTTGTGTGTGTATAGAGCACCTTGAAAATGAAAATGTGGGTAAATATCTGAAGGTTTTATTAAATAGCTCACCTGGTCTTGGTCTCAGAGTATGTCTACTGGCACTGGATGAACAGCTGAGTGAGTGTACAGTAAGAAGTCGTCAGTGAAGTATATTGCACACTGCACCAGTAGGCTACACGTTTGGCATCTCATCACTGGGAGCTGCTCAGAAAACCCTAGTTTCCAACCAAAGAGAATGTCCCGCATGGTAATATTGCCTACTCTGCATTGTATGGACCACCTCTCTCTATAGGACAACTCACAGCCTTTAACTGAGGATGACTACCTTGTATTTCCCAGGATGCCAGAGTGGGGAGGGGACCCACTCAACAGAAGCTTTCAGAGGTGGGAATCAATCTGACACTGCAGGATATGGTAGAGATGTCCCACAGAGAACAGTGGCCTCACCTCGAAATTTAATCAGTAAGAGCTTTTGCTTCTTGTAATCACTGGTTCTAATCTCTTCCTTGTGAAATTCTACTGATAGCCACAATGTCTCACTAGAAAACTGTCTTCTAGAAGGGGAAATGTCAACCAAAGAAGACAAGTTAAGTTTGCTAGATTAGGTCTGATGTGATGTTCTCTTGTATTGAATTGCTTCCACATATCTGGTGTCTCCTCTGGAGATGTGTGGAGGGACCATCTTATGTGTCTTTGCTCTCTTTGCAATCTTAGGGTAAGACTGGTCAAGAACTCAGCCCGTATTTTCCCACTTAAATAAAGTAGGAAAATGTGCTACAACACCTTTCTTTAGTGTTCAAGTCCTCACAATGAAAAAAAAAAAAAAAAAAAAAAAGAACCAGCAGCCATAATCCAATAATGCAGAATGCCCTCAACAGGTGCAGGAGCCGGCCAGTTTATGTTTGTCATGTTCACCCAAACAACTCTGAAGTTGGCTGGAAGGTCATGACCACCGCTCATAAAATCAGCAACTGAATTAAAAATAAGGAGGTATCCTTCGACTGCATAGGAAGTGGTTTAACGGGCCCTCTCTTTTGGTGGCAGCTACATGAGAATTTCTTCAAATGTTTCAAACATGAAAGTTGGAGCAAATAAGATGTGATATTGGTGGCTGAGATCCGCTAGATGTGTTTTTTAAATAGCTCTTTGGATGGGCGAATACCGCAGCTTGATTAAGAGGTATATGCCCAGATCATCTGTCATCTGCTTGTCTTTAAGCCCTGAGGGGTCGTTTGTGCCAGATCACAGGGAAAAAGTACTCCCCCAGAGACTGAGGACCGCACTACCTGGTAATCAAAAAAGAGAAATGAGCGTGGCATTGAAGAGACTTAAAGAGGCGGGCACAAGACTCGTTTGTTTATCCCCTAATACAAATTTCCTCGCCGATACCGATCATTTCTGCTACCCTTGTCCTTAGCCTGAAAAGAAATTGCATCATTTCTCTTCCTGTCTTTCACATTTCCTCCACACTTGCAGCATGCCTCTTGCATCATCAAGCATGCTGGATGTCGGCATTGCCTACAGCTCTGAAACAAGCCAACATGCTCCTCAGTCCAGAATGGCTTTTAGATTTTCATCAAACGAAGGGCTCTTCTCATAAGATCTTTGGGATCCAGGGGCGCAGGGGAAGGCAGACAGGTCCCTCTGATTTTTAGAGGTTTGAGCTCAGCTACAAAAGCTGCCATCAAGGCCTGCATGAGCCTCTAACTTCACTGACAGGGCTGCAGTAATGTAGCGAGGCCCAGTGATTCCCTAGGCTGGGTCTGTGTCTGCCATACTTCGCTACGCAGTAAGAATTCATTGTGAACGTTAGTTCTCCCCTCCACCACTCCCCATTCCTCTCCTTTTTAAGTTAAATTTATCCACCCATACCTATTCAGCTGATACCCGCTCCAGAGCAACAGGAAAACACACCAATCACAATCACAAGGAAAACAACGCTGCAAAGGAATGCATGAAAGATGGCGTTGTTCAGGAAAGCCGCGGAAGCCCCGTTGACTTAAATTCCCTGCATCAATCACTTGGCTTCATTAACCTGGTGAATCTCGTGCCACAAGTCGGCTTCCTAGGCCAAAGTGCATCCTAAGCACAAACCTTGGACATCCAGAAAATTAAGTTTCAAGCATACCACAAACACCTGCCAATTTCATTTCAATGTCAGAATCTAAAATTTGGCAACTCCCAAAATTGTATTTTGAACTTTTTAAAGTGATTTGAAAACTAAACACCAATAATAGCTATTTAAATACATTTACCACAGAATCTTTTGAATGTGTAAAATATGTGGATAACAATACAAAAAGCCTTTCAGAATAATTACTGTTTAAAATATTGATGTTGCAAGGATACCTGTAGGTTTTTGCACGTGTTTAAACTTCCCTAGGCCAGAGTATCAGACTCAATGTCCATACTTCTAAGTTTTGCATGAATTGAATCATACTGTAACAGCTAAGTAGGGCTTTTACTCCGTGCATTTCAGAATATACCCACTTTGATGACAGTACTCTTGCATATCCATTTTCACTATGACGCATTGTTCCATGGTGTAAGGAAAGAACTCTCCCATGAAAGAGAAATGAGGGGTTGTCATCTCCTAGGTCCACGCTCCAGGTTGGATCCTTTTCTCCCTAATACTGAGAATTACTGTCTGCATAGGTGGGCAAGGCAGACCCAGCACACTGCAGCATCTAAGATCTGTGCTAACAGCCTGGTGCTACTCACTCCTGAAAGCAGAGCTTCCTATGCCTGGGGGTGCAGTACAGGACAGTATCTGGGAGAGGCTGTGCATCAGCCAATGGGACACCGTGCCTGGTCCCCTACAGAATGCAAGTTACTATGTCTTAGGAAATTATTACAAATTGTGTATGTACTTGGAGTTATGCACCCCCTCTGTACCAATAAGACACAGGTTTTTGCTGTTTTGTTTGGGGGTTTTTTTGGGTTTTTTCTTTTACGGAGTCATAATAACCACCTTGGGCTAACCAGGATTGCTCTTTCCATAAACCGACCGCACAAAGGCCATTCATTTGCCTCTCAAACCTCAACTAGCAAGCCTGGGAACAAGACCAATAGAGTAAGCGGAGCCTGGGCCCTCACCAACTCTAGCTGAGTCTCTTCTAGATGGCTCAGCAAAAAGCCAGTTCCTGCAATGCTTACAGGAGGAGCCAATGATTGGGAGCCCATTGCTCCACCATGGTGCATTTGACAGAAATCAGGGGGAAAAAAAAAGTAAATTAAAAAAGAAAACCTGACTGACTGATGAGATATCTGTGAAACTGAATTAATAGTGACAGGACCAGCTGTGGACCAGCTGTGTGGGTTTGGGCCTCAGGTATGGGGGTGTGGGGACCTGGCATTGACGGCTAATGGCTAGAGAGCAATATTGGTGGCCTAGATTCTGTCAAGTGCAGGGCTTCCTGTTGGTACACAGAGACAGAAAAAGAAAAAACAAAACAAAACAAACACCACTGGAGCTAGTAAAAGCCATGTCCCTAAAGCAGGAGGAAACCTAAAGGGTCATAGGTAGGGTGGTCTCAGCCCACAGCACTTTAATTAGCCTTTAGTGCTGAGCTTCCCATGCAGAAGCAAGAGTCTGACCCACCTTTGAAAAGAGAGCTCTCCTTTGTGCTTGGGTCCCAGCTGATAAACAAGCATATCTAGACAACCAAATGCTTCTCAGCAGTGCTCATTACTGCTGCAAAAATAAACTACAAAACTGTGATCCTGATTCAAAAACAGAAACTATGTATAATGATATTACATATATACACACAGTGTGTTTCCAGTTACATGAATTATAAAGATAGACAAAAGTGGTCTTCACAGGCTACCATAAATGTCCTTCCCTGATAATGAGATAGACGACTAACTTATCCACCATCATGGAGCCCTCATCTAGTAGCTGATGGAAACAGAAGCAGATACCCACAACTAAACTCTGAGCCAAACTGGAATCCAGATGCAGAGAGGGAGGACAAGACACATAGAGACAGCTGACCTGAACAAGGAGGAGCTAATGGGACCCCAGACTGATAGCTGGGAATCCAGCATGAGACTGACTCAGACCCCTTGAACATGGGTCTCAGCTTGAAGGCCTGAGCAGGCTAAGGGACCTCTGACAATGGAACCAGGATGTATTCCTGGTGCACAAAAGGACTTTGGGGGGCACATCCCCCATAGATGGATACTCCCTTAACATAGAGACAGGAGAGAAGGCCTAGTCCCTACTCCAAATAATTTGACAGACTTAGATGACCCCTCCTGGAGGGCATCACCCTACATGTGGAGTGGAGAAGGTATGGGAGGGGAGGGTGGTCCGGGGGCATGAAAGGGTGGGAGAGAGGGAAGGAGAGGGAACTGGAATTGATATGTAAAATAAAACTTAAAAAAAAAAATAAAAAGTGGTCTTTGCTTATGGGTGCAAGAGATTAGTATTAAGACAATGGTAAAAAGTGTGATGGGTGACTGACTAGAGGGAGGAACCATGAAACACTAAGCTGATAGAAATGGTCTCTCTATTGTGATGCAATCACACAGACAGCTGTGAGTGGTATATGTGACCAAGTGATCAGTAAGACCTGTAGGTTTTACTGTAGGAAGACAGTAATACACTTTTTAAAAATTATACGTGAAACTGTGTAAGTCATGTTTTTGGGTAGAAGCTGCCTCTCTGGAACTTGACTAAAGAGAATCCAGACTGGTAGTAAGAATACATTCTATTCCAGGGAGACAAAGAAGACCTTAGAAATGTGTGCAGGTCCTAATAGACAGCTGAAAAGAGCCAGGAAACAACAGGTAATCTGGCTGGGCTGAACACAACACCAGCTGCAGAGCTCCTCAGTGGGGCAGGAGGAACAGAAGCATCATCAGAAAGGTATGCTGGGCGGCTCTGGTGAGAAGACACTGAGTCCTAGCCTCAGAGCAAGCCATGCCTCTCACAAATTCTGTGGTAGGCTTTGATGGACAGCCACTCCTCCAGAAGATAACTAAGCAATGGAGAGGAATCCCATTTTGTTACTCTGTGTAATCTGGAGCGGTGAGTGGCCCACACTGTCTTGAGCAAGAATCTGTTGTTTAAAGTTGAGCTACCTTTGGGTCTGGTAAACAAAGAATAAAGCATGTTGGGAAGGGAAATGAGTGGGGAGGAGGGGAGGTGGGGAGGAGCGAATTGAGGCAAGAAGAACCATCTACAACACATTATGACACCTACTACTTTGTGTGTGTGGAGAAAAAGAGAGAGGAGAGAGAGTACAGAGAGGAGAGGGAGGGAGGGAGGGAGGGAGACAAAGAGACAGAGAGAGAGAGAGAGAGAGAGAGAGAGAGAGAGAGAGAGAGAGAGAGAGAGAGAGAGAGAGAAACTTCCCTGGGTGGTAGACTTATCAGCTGAGAATAATTCTGGAGCTTGATAGCCCTGAGCCTGAGGTCAACCAGTGGTTCAGCCCTGGAACCACCTGTCTGTCTTCACCTCTGTAGAGAATAAATCCCTGACACTCAAGAATGGCTTGATTTTTCCAGTTTCTTTCCTCCAGGAGGAGGAAAACTTGGGGACTTTGTAAAGAACAGACACAGGTCCTCCACACTGTGATCTCAGAGCTGTGCTTGCTTTTCCCACCTGACAGCTACGGTGTCAAGCACCCAGCAATCCTTTGGGGAGAAGTCAATCTACAGGTGGAAGAGACTGACCTATCCACATACTGCAGAGCTAAGTGTGGCCAGCAGAGGCCCCTGGTATGCAAAGAAAGGAAGCAAGTGAAGCGCACACAGCTCTGGAGGACACTGGACACTTTTCCAGTTCAGGCTTAACACCAGCAAAAGACATTGGAGAGACAGGAGTTCAGCTGAGACCACTCACCTCATGTAGATAATTAAGGGTCTTCAATTCTCCAGGACCCAGGAGAAACTACCTTTGACCCACCCCTACCTCTTCTTGTTTATAGTATTGTCATGTTGGTTTTTTTTTTTCCACTGATCTTTTCATTTTTCATTCCCCTTCATACATTTGTATAATTTCGTTTTTGCTTATTTTATTATTGGGTATTTTTCATTTCCATAACTCTTTGAAAATTAATTACTGTGTGTGTTGTGTGTGTGTGTGTGTGTGTGTGTGTGTGTGTGTGTGTGTTGTGTGTGTGTGTGTGCTCCCACATGCATGTATGTATGCCACAGCTCATGTATTGGAGATCATTGTTGATCAGGTCATCATGTTTGGTAACAAAAACCTTTAAAATCTGATACATCTTGACATCTTGGCCTTTAAAAACAAAAATTACATCTTTTTTCCATTCTTTTTTTCTATTTTTGAACCCTGATGTTCACTGTTTTGTTTTTGTTTTGTTTTGTTTTGTTTTCCTACTATATTCATGTGGTGGTTATGTGTAAAAAAGGAAAAATACTTGTTTCATTGTTTACTTTCCTTATAGTTATTTAATTTTGTTCCTATACTTGGGGAATCTTTATTGTCCTTATTTTTAATCTCTTGCTTTTGTTTTCGTTTTTTCTTTCTGCTCAATCATATTCTCCATTCAACTTGCCCTCAACCGTTTCATTCCTTTAGCCTGCCTTCTCCTCTCCTTCCCTGTCTCCTTTCTTATCTCATTCATTTACTGTTTCCATATTTCCCTTAAGGAATTTTTAGCCTCACAGAACATTTTCTATTCTATGGCCATTGATGTTATTGGTGGGCATTTATCAGCTGAAGGCAATTTTGTGTTCTGTTTGTTTTGCTGCTGTTCTTCTAGAAGCTTGCTTTCTACTCTCTGAAATGGCACTGGAGAGTGAGCCCTTGAGAGAAGTCTCCTCACAGGAAGATCCTCGCATAAAACCAGAATAGATAGTCAAGCCAACAAGAAGCATAAAAAGTCAAGGCAGAATAACAGCTTCAAAAGATCAGTACTCCTCAACTCCTAATCAGTAAAATACCAGATTAAGATTTCACATATTCAGTAGTAAAATATCACTGTCCTCAGAGAGGATACAAATAACAGACAATTTTTTTTCCAGGACTTTGAAAAGAAAGTCAGTAGCACACAAGAAAAAATAAGCAAAGAAATGAACATTTTGAAAAAAAAATGGAAATGTTGTAAGTGGAAAACTCAAGGAATCCACAATGGAGAGCATCACCAATAGACTCAACTAAGATGAAGAAAGAAGACAACCATTTCAATTTAATTGTAGGAAAATTTTCTCTGACTCTAGATATGCAGACATTCAAATACAGGAGGAATGTAGAACTATAAGTAGATATGACCAAAGAAGAGCCATATGGCATATTATCATCAAGATGTCAAAACTCAAATTTTAGAAAACATTAAAAGCTATAATAAGGAAACATTAATGTAACTTCTGTGCAAACACAGGATAGTATCAGATATCTCACCACAAGCTTTAGAAACTATGAAGTAATGGAATGATAAATTAAGGAACTACTAGCCAAAATTCAAATGTGTGTCCACCAAAGCTCTTGTTTTTGTTTGTTTGGTTTTTTGTTGATGTTTTTTGTTTTTGTTTGTTGTTGTTTGTTTGTTTGTTTGAGACAGGGTTTCTCTGTGTAGCTTTGTAGATCAGGCTGGCCTTGAACTCACAGAGATCTGCCTGGCTCTACCTCCTGAGTGCTGGGATCAAAGGCATATGCCACCACCACACCCCTTCTCTCTCTCTCTCTCTCTCTCTCTCTCTCTGTCTCTCTCTCTCTCTCTCTAACTAACTAACTAACTAATGGAAAAATAAAACATTTAAAATATTCAAGACAAACACAAGGGAAATCAATTCACAACCCAGACAGTACCAGACATACTTTAAGAACACTACACAGAATGGGAGTGGGAAAGAGTTTTTCTACCATGGTAGCACAGCAAAGAATACATTCCTGAAAGGAATAAATATTTAGATTTAGAAGAAAGAATGAGCTAAGAAGGGGTCTATCAACTGCAATGCAGTAGACCATCAAACCTTTAATTTGAGTTGGGGAGAAAGAGAAGAACAATTAATCATCTAATTAACTGGAAAATTTCAGACATTAGCAAACACCTGTCAATAATGAGCCTAAATATGAGTGGCTTCTACTGTATAATAATGAAATGGTAAATAGTTCACTGGAATAAAAAAAAAATGAAACTATTGCCTATATCCAAGAAACACACCTCACTGGAAAAGACATCCAAGAACTGAAAGTCAAAGGATGGAAGGTCAATCTAGCAAGAAAATAGAAGCAAAAAACAAAGCAAAGTCATTGTATTGTTGTGTGATAAAAATCAAATTGAACTAACAAGAGAAGATAAAGAAGGTCATTGCCTATTACTTACAGGAGCAATTCATCAAAATGTGAATGACAATTTAAATACGCTGACAATTTAGACACAGCAGCAGTTTCATAAAGCAAACACTAATGGTCCCAGAGTCTGATAAAAATAATAGTGGGTAACTTCAGTACCTCACACCCATCTTTTGTCAGGTCAGCTACATTAGAATGAAGCAGAGTCTTCACGGTGAAACTGCAATACATATTGACCAAATGGAACATTCCAACTGAACATATACAGAGTGTATATTCTTTTCTCCAGATACTATAAAAATGTCTCAAGATAACATTCTCTGCCATGAAGTAAGTTTTATTAAATACAAAAGTGTGGGTGCCCATCAAGATGTCTGCACTCCATCTTGGCACAAGGGCAGGGAGATCAAAGCTGTCAGCAAGTCACAAGACCTAAAGGTCAAAGGTGTGGCTACTGAAGGATGTTTCAGCTGTCCCCCACAAAGACCACTCCCAACACAAAGGAATTAATTTCTTGTATTTTTCACATCATAGTGAAATAAAACTGGAAAACAATGGCAGCAGAAAGGATAGAAAGTACACAAACACTTAGGAGAGAACAATGTGTTCTTAAATGATCAGTAGGATCATTGAGGAAACCTGGGAAAAGATTTTAAAATTCTGAAAGTCAGAGGAAAAAAAAACCCCACAAATCTTTGGAATAGAGCTAAGACAATTCTCAGAAGAAAGTTTATTGCTGTGGGTGTTTGTGTTGGGGTGAGGGTGTAGAAGAGACAGAGAGTTCAAATAACCCAATGAAGTATCGCAAGGTCTTAGAAAAAAGCAAGAACAAGGCAAACCCCACAGCAGTAGGTGATAAGAATTAAGACCACAAAGTAAGTTGTGCAATGGGAATTAAGAGAACAGTTCGAAGAAAAAAAGGATGTATATCCAAAACAAGACTGACAGAGCCTAACTAAACTAACCAAAACAAGAGGGAGGAGCTTATCCATTCCTGAAACAGTTGAAGCTTTGACAGGGACTATGTTGAACTTGTTTATCTTGAATGTGTTTATTGTAACACAGTGTCTTTCAGACTCTGAACATAGAGTATCCCAGATTACCCACATCTTTGGTTTATTTCAGTGATTCTAATTTGGACAGTTACATCTTGCTTTTGTATTTAAAACATCCTCAAGCATTTTCATTCTTTTTTATTAATTAAATTTCACCTTGACATTTTCATACATATGTAAAGGCACTCTAACTGCTCTGGTTTCCCACCCTTGTTAGATCCTTTCCCAACAACTTCAACAAATTTCTTTGTTTGGTTTTGACCTACTGATTTTAACCACCACTATCTCCATGACCCTGGGTTTAGAACTACTCATTGGAGCTTAGTGAATGGACCACCTGAACACTATGACTACCCAACCCCAGAATCTTTCCTCGGTGGGGATGTATAGGATCTGTGATGCCCTTTCTTCTCTATAACTGCCTATTGGCAGGGCCAATCTTGTGCAGGCTCAGTGCAGATAACTACAGCTGCTGTGAGTTCAGGATTGAAATGATGTTGTCATTACCAGAAGATGGCAATTGTCAGTCTTTCTTCCTATTATTCAGATCTTACATTCTTTCTTCTCTTTTGTGATGTCCCATGATCCCTAGAGGGGTAGTATCATTGTCTTGCTTGCAGAGCATGAAACCATAACTTATTCTCAGAACCTTGAGCAGCCTTGAGTCTCTATATTGGGTGGGGATGTATAGGATCTGTGATGCCCTTTCTTCTCTATAACTGCCTATTGGCAGGGCCAATCTTGTGCAGGCTCAGTGCAGATAACTACAGCTGCTGTGAGTTCAGGATTGAAATGATGTTGTCATTACCAGAAGATGGCAATTGTCAGTCTTTCTTCCTATTATTCGGATCTTACATTCTTTCTTCTCTTTTGTGATGTCCCATGATCCCTAGAGGGGTAGTATCATTGTCTTGCTTGCAGAGCATGAAACCATAACTTATTCTCAGAACCTTGAGCAGCCTTGAGTCTCTATATTCACCACTGTACACTGCAAAGACAGCCTTCTCTCATTGATGCTGAAAATAGCACTTGTCTGTGGGTATAAACATAGTTATGTAGAAGGTAGTTTGATGTCATGTCAATTTGCCTAATAACAGGAAAATATTCCCCACTAGGGTCTGTGAATTCCCCAGCCATATGTTTTCCCCAAGACTTATAGTGCCATGCTTGGGTTCCTTTTTTGCAAAACAGGCGTCAAATCCAATCAAAGAGTAGTTGATTACTGCCATCATAGTCATGCCTTTACTACACAAATATCTTGCATAGTAAATGGTATTGCAATCTATATGGTCCACAACTGGGTAAGACCACTGATGCCTTTTCATTCCCTCCAACTTATGCAACATCTTCCAGTATTATAAAATTTGGCTAGCAGGGGAGAAGTTCCAAATAGTTCCAGTGTGTTTTCTTGCAACCAAGATGTGGGGTGTCTTCAGCAAAAGAGTCTTATCAAGTTTTGGTGGTCAACAAAGAGGAATAGTAAGAGCTATATTGTTTTGATGGCCTTCTTGACTGTTCAAGATTTTCTGTATCAAAAGCAACTTGGGGAAGAAAGAGTGTGTTTGGCTTATACTTTCTAATCGCATCCATCCTGAAGAAAGTCAAAGCAAAAAACTCCAGTAAGAGCAGAGGCAAGAAGCATGGAGTAATACTGCTTACTGGCTCGCTTTCCATGGTTTGTTCAGCTTGCTTTTGGATATAACCCAAGACCACCTGACCAGGAGTAGCACTGCTCATGTGCACTGGATCTCTCCCACATTAATAATTAATTAAAAATATGCCCATAGGCCAATCTGATAGAGGTTATCCCTCAATTAAATTTTCCTCTCCCCAGATGACTATAGTTTGTGTCAAGATGACAAACACCAATCAGGACACTAACCAACAACCAATATCCTAGCCCTGAGATTTGTGTTCAGCAATCCATGGCTTCTAGGGGCAACAATATCTGCCTGTGCAGGTATCACTTTTCTAAAATGTTTTGAGTTTTTTTGTTTTGTTTTGTTTTGGAGAATATATCTCACTATGCAGTTCCTTCTGGCCTGAAGCTCCCTACATATACCAAGCAGGCCTCACACTCACAGAGCTCTATCTGCCTGCTTCAGATGCCTGAGTGCTGGCATTAAGGCTGTGTGTCCCCACTCCTGGGAGTCAAACAATGGTTTTTAACTGGGTTACAAGATAGTAGGTTTCCAGAAGATTTGTTCATGTACCCTTTATTATGGTTAACTCCCCCAGATCCCAGTCTCAAATCTCCCATGTATACCCCTTCCCTGTGTAAACCATCTTCCCCCAGTATCCCTCCTTCCTACTTCCATTTTACCCATGTTATGCTACCTCCTTTCTTTACAGAATCCCCTGTGACCCGTTTTGAAATTCCTGGCTTCCACAGGTATTCCAAGTTAAGCCTACACAATTCAAGATTTGAAACTGGGACCAACATACTTGGACACTGCTGGAGCCAGGTGGTGGTGCATACATTTAATGCCAGCTCTCGGGAGGCAGAGACTGGTGGATCTCTGGGAGACTGAGGCCAACATGATCTACAGAGATAGTTCCAGGAAAGACAGGGCTGTGACACAAATATGCTCTTGGTTACTGTGCAGCATTAGTCTTGTGTAAAATTAGCTATTCAGCGCCTACAGCCAAAGCAAAATTAGAATTTCTTCAAACATGCTCTACCAATCAACTTCCCAGACTTTTTGACAAGTTTCTCCCCTTTCATGGCATCCTTCAAATGCAAGCATTTTGTCTCTTCCAATAAATTCATCTTTATTGTCGACCTGATGTCTCTGGGTATGTAGGTGGCAGTATATGCAGAGGAGTTTACCTGACACAGGAAGACTCACCTGAGTGTAGAAGAACTACTGTGTGGGCTACAGTCTGGACTCATCCATCTGTTCTCTCTGCTTTTGGCTATGGACTCAATGTAACCAATGCTTTCATGCTCATGCTGCCATCCTGTCCATGCCATGGTGGTTCCAACCATGAGCCATAGCAAGCCCTTTACTCTTTATGTTATTTTGTTAGACATTTTACTATTTCAACAAGAAAAGTAACTAGTACAGAAATTGGCAATGAGGAGGGATTGTTGTGTGATAAACCTAATCATGTGCTTTATAGACCTTTGCAACCGGATTGCAAGAGTTCTAGAGGGCTAGAATGCTATAGGAAGAGAATAATGAACCATTCCGGTGGAACTTCAGAGGACTAATGCTAAAAGTAATGTGAACAATGTAGACTGTGCTCACAAGTTCTCAGAAGGAAACATGGCTCTACTGAGAATTGGGGATGAGGCCACTTGTGTGGCCTCAGGCAAAAAAATCACTTCTTTCTGCCTGGTCCCTGCTGATTGAAGACTAATGGACTAGATTGTCAGAGGAGATCTCAAGACATCTCAATATCCAGTCTGTGCACTGTTTTTGCTTCTCTTAGGCGGATCTACAGTGAGAGGGAGCACAAACATGAAAATGTAGAGTTTGGTGAGACACGGCTTACAAGCAAAATTAGTTACAGACAAAGCAAGTGCAAAGAAAGCAGATTAATTGTTGGGGATGTCAATGCCAGCACAGAGAAACCCAATAACTGGAGGTGAAGCCGGGTATTTGAAGAGGTTAAAGCAGAATACAGGGACCAGCTGAGGTCATGGAAACCCTCAGGTAATGACTTACAACCTTCACAGCCATCAAAACCATGTACACAAAGGCTGCTGCTTAGACCACAGGCTCCAACTATCACTACCACTTCCCAACAGTGTTGGGGAAAGATGAAGAGAAACACAAACTACAAAAATGAGAATTTCACCACTGAACATAGTTGTATTAGAAATTCACTTCAAAAATAACTAGTCCGAACGACACTGGGCATTACATACACCACATATAGAGCTGAAAATTACAACTTTCTAATCAATGTCTAATCTACTACATGAAACATCATAAAGACAGAAAGAATTGAAACTATCTCCCAACTAGAAAGAACTACTGCCTGTTATGTTTTTTCTCTAATGTATTTTTATTATGTTTGTCTATGTTAATTTTTGTCACATTTTGGGTTTTTTGTTGTTGTTGCTGCTGCTGTTGTTTGTTTGTTTGTTTTTTGAGACAAGTTTCTCTGTGCAGCCATCCTGGCTGTCCTGGAACTTACTTTGTAGATAAGACTGGCCTTGAACTTACAGAGATCTGTCTGCCTCTGATTCCCAAGTGTTGAAATTAAAGGTGTGTGCCACCACTGCCCAGCAGTATTTTTAGTATTCAATCTTTACTCTAGCCCATAGTCACACAAAAGTCCTGCCTTCATTTGCATGTTTCTCATTCAGATTTTAAGGTTGTTCAATGTTGTTTCTTTATCCAATTTACTAGTTGAGCATCTCTGCTAGACTTCTGATCCACAACTCATATATTTACTCATTCTCTCTTACCCTTTTCACTATTCATTATTCTCCCTTCTTCTTACTCATTGAGTGTGGTTTTCAATACCTTTAATAATCATTAAAGTCAAAGGACCCTAATAGAACCCCAGCTTTCACCTCCCAGCATCTTTGCTCATCTGAGCATTTAAGGAGACCTAATAGCATTATACATCTACAGGGAAGTATTCTCACCCTACTACTTTCTTCTCACTTCCAATCTTATCGACTAAAATCTTAGTATACAACACAATACCTTTGTTTATCTATCCTCTGACAGTTTTTGAAGTTTGAAGAATTATTATTGTTAATTGACTGGCATGACATTTACATAGTGGGTATATAATAGCTATATCTGCTCCCACAGTTAATATTTTACTTTGGGAGTAATATGCAGGTTGGATAAAGCAACCTGAGATACAGTACTAAGGAGAACTTCATAAATATGTACCGAAACTCTATCATCCCTAGCCCCAAATGAACATTGCACATAGTTTAACTGAAAAAAATACAGCTGATTAAAAAAAAATCCCAGCAATGATGCACAAGCTCCAATGCAGAGCCTTGCAATCAATGCAGTGTAATGCAAGTACAAATCCCACAGTAATGACCTCAGTGGGGTTGTATTAAATGAGATTGAAACCCCAAATAACTCAAAATAATGACTATAAGCATGTGCAAAGAAATCAAAGGAGAAAATTGATATATTAGAGAATCTCAAAAGAACATATATAAACAGCTGTATGAAATGCAGAAGTTGAGACAAGATGTGAAAGAAAATGTCAACAAAGAGATATGCTGATGGAAATTGTTTACATGTTGGAAATCAAAAAAAAAAAAAAGAAAAAAAAAACAGTATGTCAAGTGAAGAACTCTGTGAAAAGCCTCACCTCATCAGCAGAATGGAACAGAAAGGACAGAACATCTGAACTTGAAGACAAAGAGATACATTTCAACTGGAAATTCCAACAAGGGAAAAGACTAATTAACGAGAACTTATCATGGGTACTTTCTGAACCCTTTGGACACTATGGGAAGACCACACCAAAGTCTCATGGTGAGAAGTCATTCCAAAAGTATAGAAAGCAAGAAAATTACAAAAACCTAGGAGAAGACATACCCATTCAGATAAAGGAGACAGTTAGAACATCAAAAAAGCAAAACCAGCCCAGAACTACCCCCTCATCATATTATAAACCAGAATGAAGGAAGTATATAGAGAGCAGTAATAGAAATCCAAGTCACAGATAAAGATTGGTCCATCATAATAATAGAGATTTCTCAATAAAAACTTTAAAAGCCATGAGAAATTGGAATACTACATTTCCGGTTCTGAAAGACAATGTCCATAGCAGATAAATATACACAGCCAAAGCAAATTGAAGGAAAAAAAGAAAATTTTCAATAATAAAAACAAGCTAAATGTATCAATGACCACTAAACAAGCTCTGCAAAAATTAGTTAATGGAATCAACGTTTTCATGATGTGATGCCACAGTAAAGATAAAACATACTTGAAGCAAGAGGGGTTTGAGGAGAATACTACTCAAGTGCCTGCCCTACACGAATGAAGATCTGAGGTTGATCCCAGAACCAACATTGAGAAGTCTTGACATAAATTCCCTTCCCCTGGGTTCCACACTAAGGCCCACAACCCCACCAGCTGTACTGGAGGACAGAGTGGTCCTAAGAACCCCAGGAAAGACACCACCCACTGCATGTTCAACCCCTTTAAGCCTGTCCAACAACCCCAGACTGCACCCATACCAGGACCCCATATCCCAGCCTACTACTGTGAAAAAAGCCTTAAGGCCAGGCAAGAACTAAGAACCACCTACTGCCAGCTAACACTCCTTAAAACACATCCACTAACACCCTCCCCTGGGCTCTGTTCTAGGGTCCACAGCCTTTTAAGAAGCCAGGCTAAACCTAGGAAACCCAGAGGCCAGACCAGATCTAGGGACCCCAGTCTTCATCCTCTTCCCTGAACTCCATATCCTGGTTACATCTTTGGAAGAAGACTTCAGCTTTACCAGACACCAGGCCCGATCTAGCAACCCCTAGTCCTTCAAACCCCAGAGGGGACAACTTATTTGACCTGAAGACACACTAGTCACCAGAACCCTTGGCCATTTAGCCCAGAAGACCAAAGAAGAAAGAGAAACCCAGAGACAAAACACCCATCTAACAAAGACAAACACAGGAATCAACACCTAGACCTATAACCATTCCAAATCCAGATGCCTAACCACCAGTATAAGAACACAATCAATAACAGAAATAGCAATATGGAACCACCAGTGTCCAGCTATCCTACAACAGGAAAACCTGAAAAAATCCAATATAACTGAAGCACAATAAGAGGTCCTTAAAGGGGATATGAACAACTCCATTAAGGAAATTAAGAAACAGACAAACAAAAAATAGGAAGAATTGAGGAATCCCAAAAAGAAAGCCAAGAAAAAACAAACAAATAAAGGAAACTGATCAAGACATGGAAATGAAAATAGAAACAGTAAAGAAAGCACAAACTGGGGAAGTCCTGGAAATAGGAAATCTAGGTAAGTGAATGAAAACTACAAATACAAGTATCCCCAACAGAATACAAGACATGGAAGAGAGAATCTCAGGCGTTTAAGAGACAATAGAAGACAAAGATGCATCAGTCAAAGAAAATGTTAAATCTAAAAAAGTCTTAACATAAACCATCCAGGAAATCTGGGGCACTATGAAAAAACCAAACATAAGAATAATAGGAATAGAAGAAGAAACCCAGCTCAAAAATCCAAAGAATATACTTAACAAAATCATAGAAAAAAATTTTCCCAACATAAATAAGAACATATCTATAAAGGTTCTAACTAAAAGCTTGCAGAATATCAAATAGATTAGACCAGAAAAGAAAAATTCCCTTGCCACATAATAGACAAAGCACTAAACACAGAGAACAAAGAAAGAATTTTAAAGCCTGCAAGATGAAAAGGTCAAATAACATATAAAGTCACACCTATTAGAATTTCACCCAACTTCTCAATTAGACTCTAAAAGCCAGAAGGGCCTGGACTCTAAGAGACCACAGATGCTAGTCCAGACTAACTCTACACAGCAAAATTTTCAATCACCATAGATGGAGAAACATAATATTCTATGACAAAATCAAATTTAAACAATATCTATCCAGAAACTCAGCCCTATAGAAAGTACTACAAGGAAAATTCCAACCCCAGAAAGTTAACTGAACCTACAAAAACCCAGGTAATAGATGATCTCATACAGCAAAATCCAAAGAAATGAAACAGACACCACCAACAATAACAACCACAAAATAACAGGAATTAACAATCAATGGTTGAGACTGGAGAGATGGCTCAGCAGTTAAGAGCAATTGCTGCTCTTCTAGAAGTTCTGTGTTCTATTCCCAGCAACCACATGTTGGCTCCCAACCTTCTATAGTGGGATCTGATGCCCTCTTCTGACACAGCGTTGTATAAGCAGATAGAGCACTGTAGCATGAAAAATAAAAGACCCAGAGACAGATTTTGGGATTAAAGTTTCAAGCTAAAGATCAGAAAAGCAAAGCAGCCAGACACTAATTCTTAGCTCTACCTCAGCATACTAAAGGAGCAATCCTAAAACTGCAACCAACTTCACTCCTCCTCAGATTCACTCAGACTGCTATGCTCTCCACAATGTGACTAGAGAGTAATTTTCAGACTGAATGTCTCTACCTCTTATACCTCTCAAATCCTGAGATTAAAGGTTCTGACTCACTCTCCAGGGTGGTCTTAGACCCAGAGATCCATCTTCCATTTCTCTGAGTCCTGCCTGACGTCTATAGCTTGAGGCTGGCTTTGCTTTCTGTATCCTCAAGAAAGGTTTAATAAAGCATAAATAATATAGCACCACAGAGCACTCACACATAAAACAAACAAATAAATCCTAAAAAAACATCATTAGTCATTAATAACCCCCAATGTCAATGAACTCAATTTTCCAATAAAAAGACACAGACTAGCAGAATGGATAGGAAAATGTGATCCAGCATTCTGCTGCATATAAAAAAAAAAATACATCAACATCAAAGACAGATATTATATCAGAGTAAAGGGTTGGAAAAAGATTTTTCAATCAAATAGACCTAAGAAGCAAGCTGGTGTGGCTAGCCTAACATCTAATAAAACAGATTTCCAACCAAAATTAATCAAAAGAGATGGAGAAGTGCTTTTCATATTCATCAAAGGAAAAATCCACAGATGATGTCTCAATTCTGAACATCTATACTTCAAATGTAAGGGCACTCACATTTGTAAAAGAAGTACTACTAAAGCTTAAATAACATATAGAACTCCACACAATAATAGTGTAAGACTTCAACACCCAACTCTCATCAATGGATAGGTACACGAGACAGAAACTAAACAGAGAAATAACAGAACTAACAGATGTTATAACTCAAATGGACCTATCTATATCTGTCACACAAACACAAAAGCACAACATGGAAACTTCTCTAAAATTGACCACATACTGGACCACAAAACAAGTCTCAACAAACACATACACAAAAATAAAATTGAAATAATCCCCTGTATCTTTAAGACCACCATGGATGAAAGCTGCATTTCAACAACAATAAAAACAACAAAAAGCCTATAAACTCATGGAAACTGAATAACTCACTACAGAGTTACCACTGAGTCAAGGAAGAAATAAAGAAAGAAGTTAAAGGCTTCCTAAAATTCAATGAAAATGAATGTACAACATACCTGAACTTATGGAACACAATGAAAGCAATGCTAAGAGGAAAGTTCATAACACTAAGTTTCATATTAGCATCTTAACAGCACACCTGAAAGTTCTAGAACATAAAGAAGTAGAAATACCTAAGAGGAAAAAGCAGCAGGAAATAATCAAACTCAGGGCTGAAATCAATAAAATAGAGAAAAATACAAAGAGAAAAATACAAAGGAACAGAGAGTTGGTTCTTCAAGAAAAACAACAAGATAGACAAACCCTTATCCAAACTAACTAAGAGGCAGAGAGAGAACATGCAAATTAACAAAATCAGAAATGAAAAGGGAGTTGTAATGAAGGACACCGAGGAAATACAGAGAAAAACTAGGTCATTCTTCAAAAACCTCTACTCCACAAGATTAAAAAAATCTAAAAGAAATGGATAAATTTCTTGATAGATATCACTTACCAAAGTTAAATCAAACCTGATTACAAAGGAAAAAAAAAAACCTTAAATAGACCAATGTGGACCAATAGCCCCTAAGGAAATAGAAGCAGTCATTAAAAAGAGTTGCAGACAGGGAGGAGTGATAAACAAAGGGGTCAAGATCAGGC
This sequence comes from Cricetiscus sungorus, assembly GCA_030556225.1. Taxonomy (NCBI): domain Eukaryota; kingdom Metazoa; phylum Chordata; class Mammalia; order Rodentia; family Cricetidae; genus Cricetiscus; species Cricetiscus sungorus. Next base: position 11,096,743 of record JANBXA010000491.1, read on the forward strand.
TGGAGAAACCCACAGAAATAGCTGGCCTGAGCAAGGGGGAGCTCATGGACTCCAGCCTGATAGCTGGGAAACCAGCATAGGACCAACCCAGATTCCCTGAATGTGGTGTTAGTTGGGAGGACTGGGCAGTCTATAGGGCCTCTGGTAGTGGATCACTATTTATCCCTAGTATACAAATGGACTTCGGGAGCCCATTCCACATAGAATGATACTCCCTCAGCCTAGACACATGGGGGAGGGCCTGGGACCTGCTCCAAATGATATAATAGACTTTGAATAATCCACATGGAAGGCCTCACTCTCCCTGGGAAGCAGAAAGGGGATGGGATGGGGGTTGGTTGGGGGAACAGGGGAGGACGGGAGGGTGTGAGAACTGGGATTGACATGTAAAACAAGGTTGTTTCAAATTTAAATTTAGAAAAATTATATATATGAACAGCAGCAGAAACAACAACAAAAATGTCTTCCAATCATGAAAAGCCCAGAGCCAGACGCTTTTAGCACAGAATTCTTCCAGACTTTCAAAGAAGATATAGTGCCAATACTCTTCAAATTATTCCACAAAACAGAAACAGAAGAAACATTGCAAAATTCTTTCTGTGAGGCCATAGTCACCCTGATACCCAAATAAACAAAGAAAAAATTACAGACCAATATCTCTCATGAACATTGACATAAAAAATACTGGAAAATTGAATTCAAGAACACATCAAAAACATCATCCATCATGATCAAGTAGGATTCATTCCAGAGATGCAGAGATGGCTCAAAATTCTGTCAATGTACTCCACCATAGGGAAAAAAACTAAAAGAAAAAAATCTCCTGAGATGCTGAAAAAAGCCTTTGACAAAATCCAACACACTTTGATGATAAAATTCTTGGGGATATCAGAGATACAAAGGACATACCTAACATAATAAAAGCAATATACAGTAACCCAATTGCCAACATCAAATTAAATGTTGAAAAACTCAAAGCAATTCCACTAAAATCAGAAACAAAACAAGGCTGTCTACTTTCTCAATACCTATTCAATATAATACTTCAAGTTCTAGCTAAAACAAAAAGACAACGAAAGGAAATCAAAGGGATACAAATAGGAAAGAAAAAGTCAAAGTATAATTATTCACAGATGATATAATAATATACATAAGTGACCCAAATCACTCTATCAGGGAACTCCAAAGCTGATAAGTAGGAAAAACAAATCAGTAGCCCTCCTATATACAAACAAGAAATGGTCTGACAAAGAAGTCAGAGATTCAACACCCTTCACCTCAAATAATATAAAATGTAACCAAACAAGTGAAAAACCTGGATGACAAGAACTTGAAGTCTTTAAGGAAGGAATTAAAGAAGATATCAGAAGATGGAAAGATTGCCAATGCTTATGGATCAGTATGATTAAGATGGTAAAAAATGGTCATCTTACCAAAAGTACTCTACAGATTCAATGAAACCCCCAATAAAATCCCAACACTACTCTTTTCAGATATTGAAAAAACAATACTCAACTTCATATAAAAAAACAAAAGCAACAGGTTAACTAAAACAATCCTGTACAAAAAAGAACTTCCAGAGGTATCACCATCCCTGATTTCAAGCTCTGCTATAGAGCTTGAATAAATAAAAACCACGTGGTACTGGCATAAAAACACACAGGTGGATCAATGGAATCAAATCCAAGACCCAGGTGTAAATCACACAGCTATGGACACCTGATTTTCAACAGAAATAAAGACAAAATTATACAGAGGAAAAAAAAAAAACATTTCCAGCAAACAGTGCTGGTCTAACCAGATGTCTGAATGTAGAAAAACGTAAATCAATCCATATCTATCACCATGCGCAAAACTAAAGTCCAATTAAAGACCTCAATATAAATGCAGATACACTGAACCTGATAGAAGAGAAAATGGAAAATAATCTCAACCCCCTTGACACAGGAGACAACTTCCTGAACAGAACACCAATAGCACAGGCACTAAGATTGATAATCATAAATGGAACCTCATGAAACTGAAAAGTTTCTTTAAGGCAGAGGACACCATCAATAGGACAAAATGGCTGCCTGCACAATGAGAAAATGTCTTCACTAACTCCACATCTGACAGAAGGCTGATGATGGGAGATGTCATTCTGTAAATATGTTTCTTGTATTGGTTAATGAATAAAGCACTGTTGGCCAATAGGAAAGGACAATAGGAGGGACTAGGAGACAAGGAGGAAAGAGAAAGTAGTAAGGAGAAGTCAACATGGAGAGACTGGAGAGAGCAGAACACCAGCCTGCTCTCCGGTAAGATGAGACCACATGGAAATACTTAGATTAATAGAAATGGGTTAATAATTAAGAAAGAGCTAGCCGATAAGAAATTAGTAACCAGCCAATAACATTATATCAAATACAGGGTCATTTGGGGCTGGCATAGCAGTGAGACCGACCAACAGGGAAAACATACTCATTACATATGGCACCCAAAACCTGCTCATAACAGCTGATTTCCAAAGTATATAAAGAACTCAAGAAACTAGATACCAACAAACCAAATAATCCAATTTTTAAAAGGTGCTTTACTGCAACTTTTACATGCCATGTTTTGTTGATACTCATGGGGGTCCTGGCCTTTCCTAAACAGAAACGGAGGAGGAGAGAATTGAGGGATGAGTACAGAGGTGAGGATGGAGGGAAGGACTGGAAGGAGAGGAAGGGAAACTGGCTGGGATATAAAAGAAGTAAATAAATAAATGTACTTTTTTTAAGTCTTGACATGGCAGCATATGACTCCAGTCCCAGAGCTGGAGAGTTGAAAACAGTCAGATCCTTGGGACTCACTTGTCAGCCAGCATAGCCTATTTTAAAAACTCTAGGACAGTGAGATACCTTGCCAATTACCACCAAAAAAGATGGAGAGGTACAGAGGAATGATGCCTGAGGTTGTCTTTTGGTTTCCAAATGCACACATTTATACATGTGTGAAAATACAAGTCTTGGGTAGAGTTTTATTGTTGTGAAAAGACACCATGACCACAGAAACTCTAATAAAGAAAACATTTAATTGGGGGTGGCTCTCTTACTGTTTCAAAAGTTCAGTTCATTATCATCATGGTGAGGAGCATGGTGCCATGCAAGAAAATATAGACTGGAGAGGTAGCTGAGAGATATACATCTTGCAGGTAACAGGAAGTCCACTGAGACACTGGGAGGGACTCTGAGCATAGGAAACTTCAAAGCTTGACCCAATAAGGCCACAGCTACTCCAACAAAGTCACACCTCCTAACAATGCCACTGCCTTTGGGGACCACTTTCTTTCAAGTTATCACAATGCATATACATGTACACAAAATACAATAGATACAAACACAAAAAAAAATTAGTCAAGCAAAAGAGATATAAGAAAATACCACAAAGCTGGGCATTGGAAGTGCGGGCATTGGAAGTGCATGCCTTTAATCCAAGCACTTGGAAGGCAGAGGCAGGTGGATCTCTGAGAGTTCAAAGACAGCATGGTTTACAGAATTCCAGAATAGGCTCCAAAGCAATACAGAGAAACCTTGTCTCAAAAATCCAAAAACAAAAAAAAAAAAAAGAAAAGAAAAGAAAAAAGAAAGAAAAGAAAAGAAAAGAGAAGCAATACTATAAAATGAATGAAGTCACAGCAATTAATATGCACTTTTCAAGAGTGCTAAACTTTAATAGTCTCAATTCCATAGTTGAATGACACAGACTACTAGAATGTACTGAAAAACAGGATGCATCTCTTCTACTTCCAAGAAACACAACTCACTATACATGACAGACACTAGTCTGAAGAATGTTGTTGCAGGCAAATGGAGCTAGAAAACAAGAAAATGTCACTGTACTAGTACCTGACACAATTGGATTCAAACCAATAAGAGTCTAAGGAGGTAAAGAAGGAAACCCATTAAGAAAACATTACAATTCAAACATATACACACTGAACATCTACAGACAAGATACCAAATTTCATAAAACAAACACTAGAGGTAAAGTTACACATTAACCCTACCAGTAATAATAGGTGACTTAATATCCCACTCTCACCAATTGACAGGCCATTGCACATGCAGGGCAGGGAGGGGAGAGAAATGTCAATTAAATGAGATCATAGACCAAGGAACTTAATGGACATCTAGAAACAGAACACTCCATCCAAACACTGTAGAAAAACATTCTTCTCAGAAGCCCATACAACTTCCTCATAATCAGATTCTATGTTAGGACACAGCAAGTATTAACAAATGAAGTAAGTCCTTATAGTCTATCTGATCACATTTGAATAAAACTACAAGTCAATAGCTGAAGACACCATAACAAGTTCACAAATACGTGATGATGTAAAATACTTTTGAATGATGAAAGGGTTCTTGAAAAATTAAGAAGGAAATTTAAACAAATAGAGCTGCATGAAAATGAAAACACAACACACCTAAACCTCTGGGACACCAGAGAAAGCAGTTCTAAGAGGGAGGTTTATAGCTGTAAGTGTCTCACATTAGGAGGTCACAAATTTCACAAATAACATCTTAGTGCCTTGGCAAAATAAAAACAAAACAAAAATCAGTAGATAGAAAAAATAGTATCAGAGCAGAAATTAACAAGATGGAAATTTTAAAAAGAACAAAAATTCATACAATAAATAAATAGATGAATAAAACTGGCAAACCCTTAGCCAAACTAACCAATGAAAAACTGAGAGACTTAAACAAATAGGAGAAGAAAGGAAAATGGAACAATTCTGACAGATCCCATTTTAATTCACAAATCATTAGACCTTACCTTAAGAACATGTATTCCACTGAACTAAAATATCTAAAAAAAATAGAGAGGAGTTTCTAAATGTGAATTGGCTATAAAAAATAAACTGAGATTGCCTAAATAATTTGACAAACATAGTGAGCAGTGAGGTTGAAATCATAATTTTAAAACCCTCCTGACGCCAAAAAGACTAGGACCAGACAGGTACATTGGTAAAATTCTACTAGACTTTCCATGGAAAACTAAAACCAATGTTTCTTAACTTCTTAAATCAGAAAAAGAGCAGGGCAGTGGTGGCATGTGCTTTTAATCCCAGCACTCCAGAAGCAGAGGAGGGCAGATCTCTAAGTTCAAGACCAGCCAGGTCTACAAAGTGAGTTCCAGAACATCCAGGGCTGCATGGGAAAACCTTATCTTGAAAACCAAAACCAAAATAAAAACCAAACAAACAAACAAACAAAAAACCCACAGAGATCCGGAAAAGAAGGAACACTGCCAGACCATTTTTTTAATGTCAATATTACAGTAATATAACAATCAAATAAAGAGACATGAACAAATATCTTATAAACCAATGTCCTTGAAGAACATGGATGCAAAAATTATGAACAAAAACACAAGGGAAGAAAATGTAAGAACATGTTGAAAAAAAAAAGGTAATTCAGGAGGTAGAGGAATGACAGAAATAACCCAGTAGTTAAGATTGTGTATTACTTTTGCAGAGGACTTGAATTCAGTTCCTAAAACTTAGGTTTAACAGCTCACAGCTACCTGTAGCTGCAGTTCCCGTGGCCCCAACAGTGTCGTCTTCCCTCTTAGGGCTTTTGCACTTATCTACACATACCCACATAATTAAAAATACCTATGCACACATAGGCACATAATTAAAAATAAGTCTTTTAGAAAGTTTTTCACTGTAATCACAGTCTGGAGTTGCAGAGATGATTCAACATATGCAAAACAAGAAGTCTGATATTTCATATAAATGGACTGAAGGACACAAATTACATAATCATCTTAATTAATCATCTTAATTCATGCAGAAAAGGCTTTCAATAACTCCTCTGTTCCTTCTTGATAAAAGGCCTGAAGAAAAACTGGAAATATAAGGAATATATCTCTACATAACAAAGAATATATAATGAACTTGTAGCCAAATTAAGCCAAATGGGGAAAACCTCAGAGCATTTGGACTCAAATCAGGAACAAGATAAGGATGTTCATTTTCTCTATTCTTATTCAATATAGTGCTGAAAGCCCTAGCTAGAGCAATAAGAGAAGCAAATGAAGAGGATATCAATAAGAAAGGGATAAATAAAAGTATACTTACTTCCAGATATCATAATTCTATAAGTAAGAGATTCTAAAGACTAAGTCAAAAAAATTCTCAGAACTGATAAACACTTTCAACAAAATAGCAGGAAAGAAATTGACATATAAAACCCAATAGCTTCCATACAAGTCAATAACGAACATGATAAGGAAGAAGTGAGAAAAATACTCCCATTCACAATAGTCTAAAAGACAACACAATTAAGCAACAATTTGGAGTAAACCTAGTACTGTTTCGTTTTTATGGTCAACTTGATACAGTCTAGAGTCAGCTGGGAATAGGGAACCTCAAGTGAGTAATTTCCAAGATTAGATTTCCCTGTGGCTATGTCTGTAAGAGATAGCCTTGATTGATGACTGGTGTGGGAGGGCCAAGTCCATTGTGGGTAGCAGCATCCCTATGCAAGTGAATCTGGGCTGTATAAGGAAGCTAGCTGAGTGTGGGGCAGAGAACTAGTCAGTAAACAGCATCCTTCATGGCTTCTGTTTTAGGTTTCTCCTCCAGCTTCTACCTTTGCTTCCCTCAGTGGTAGACTATGATATGAAGTGCAAACTGTAAACAAGCAAAAAACCCTTCTAACTCTTCTAAATTCCTTCAGTCATAGCGTTTATCACAGCAACAAAAACCAAACAAGGAAGTGAAAAATCTCTAAGGAAAATTTTTCAAACACATAAAATAAACTGAAAAAGACATTGGAAGATGAAAAGACATCCCACGATCATGGGAAATACAATGAAATTGATGTTTTACCAAAACAATCTACAAATTGGATATACAATTCCCATTTTTAAAAATCCCAATACCATTCTTCACAGAAATAGAAAAATGACCTTGAAAATCATTAGGAAGCATAAAAGATCTCAGACAGACAGAGAAATCCTGAAGAAAAAAAAAAGGTTAGAACTAACATCATACCTAATTTCAATCTATGGTACAAATCTATCATAACAAAACACCATGGTACTAGCATAAAAACAGACACATATGTCACTTGAACAGAAAGGCCCAGACATAAACTCATGAAGTTGGTGTTTTACAAAAATGTCAAAAGTACTCAGGAGAGAGAAGATATCTCTATAACAAATAGAAAAAAAACTCTAGAAGAAAACATGAAGAATGCAACTAGATCTTTCTATCTTGGTTTGCATAACCATCAATTTGAAATATAACAAAGACCTTACTGTAAGTCCTGAAACTCTGAACCTGCTAGAGAAAAAGTGTAAACACCTCAAGATATAGGTGTAGCCAAAGACTGTCTCCTTTTTGCTTAATTTTTAAATGTATTTATTTGTTTCTTTATTTATTGGGTATTTGAGACAGAGTTTCTCTGTGTAGCTCTGGTGCCTGTCCTGGAACTTGCTCTGTAGACCAGGCTGGTCTCAAACTAACAGAGATCCACCTGCCTCTGCCTCCCAAGTGCTGGGATTAAAAGTGTGCACTACCACCTCCCAGCTCTTTTTATTTACTTTTATTTTACGAGAATTTGTGTTTTGCTTGCATGTATGTCTGTATGGGGATGTTAGAACCCTTGGAACTGGAGTTACAGACAGCTATGAGCTGCCTTGCAGGTGCAGGGAATTGAACCTAGATCCTCCAGAAGAGAAGTGCTCTTAACTGGTCAAAGACTTTCTTAATAGGACACCAATCCCTCAGAAAATAAGACCAAGAAAAGTGGAGCTTCATAAAATCAAAACCCCTCTAAACAGCAAAGAAAACAGTTGAGTGAAAAGATTGCCTACAGAATTAGAAAGAAAAGCCTTTGCCAGCTATATATCTGATATGCACTAATAGTCAGAATACATAAAGAACTAAAGAGAAAAAAAACATAGGAAAACAACCCAATTAAAAACAGACTGAGGAACTAAGTACTGAGTTCTCAAAAGAATGGTCAACTCCTGTGTCATTCATTGCACAGCTTTGTTTCCAGAACCCAAATGACAGATACAAAGATAGAGAAGGCTGGGACTGGGTGGGCTGGGTTCTCTGATGGAGAAGCTCCGGGTGGTTATTACATACAGTTGAACAGGAAGGTGGGATGAATGCACACAGCTGAAGAAAGATGTTGACATAAACAAGAAAGCAAAGTCACTTCACATAAAAAGGCAGGATTACATGATGTCCAAGGGCTTCTGTCCCTGTAGGGGAGCAGTCTCAGGCTGCAGTTATCCTAGATGAGAAAATGTTGGGTGACAGTTTCCACATACACTGTCAACATTTGTGCCCAATGTCAATATTTGTGCCCACTGTCAACATTTGTGCTTGAACCAAAGGAAGGTTTTGCCATCCCTCCTAAGCTTCACTAGGCACTGACTTTTCCAGTCCTATGGATCTGAGTTATTGGGGTCCTTGACATGGCTGTGACCATGTCAACACATACACATTCACTCAAAGCTTCATTCATTCCTCACAGATAACAAATGTTTTTTAAAGCATTCGGTATACTTAGTTGATGGGGATTCTTCTGTACATATGCTCTCTTATTCATTGATGAATATAGCACTATGGTCAATGAGGCAGGATGATAGGTGGGACTAAGAGACAAGGAGGATTTTTGGAAGTATAGACAGAGAGCAGTAGAGATGTAAGGCATTGGAGGAGTAACACCATGCTGGACATCTGGGTAAGCCACAGTCTCATGGCAATACATAGATTGATAGATATGGGTTAATAATTAAGACAGAGCTATCCAATAAGAAGCCCTAGTCATTGGCCAACAGCTTTATAGCTAGTATAGTCTCTGTGTGTTATTTTGGGACTGATGTGGCTCTGGGACCAGGCTGGTGGGAAAGAGTGCCCATAACACTTAGCCATTGGGAACATAAAAAATGAAGCTCCTTTGAGATTCTACCTCACCCAGTCAGAATGACTAATATCCAGGTAACAAGTGACTACAAAGACTGGCGAGGATGTGGGGGGGAAAGGAGTCCCATTCACTATTAATGAGAGTATAAACTAGTATAGCCACTATGAAAACCAATGCTGAGGTTTCTCCAGAAACATAACTACCACAGAGCTCAGCTATGCTGCTCTTCAGCATATACCTAAAGGACTCCATGTGCTACCACAGAGATCCACACACCTTCATGTTTATTGCCTACTCATTCACAAAAGCATGAAAATGAAACCAGCCTAGATGCCTATTAATTGGTGAAATGGATTATGAAAATGTTGCATATATGCATGAAGGAACTTTACTTAGCCTTAAGGAAAACATAAAATTATGATTCTTGGAGGAAAATGGATAGGACTAGAAAATATAGTAAGTATGGTGACCCAGACTCAAAGACAAGCACTGCATGCTGTCTCTCATAACACAGAGCCCAGTTTCTGGTTTTATATGTGTATAGAAATACACATTTGTGAGGTATAGGCCATGAAACTAGAAAGGGACCATGCAAGATGAAAGAGAAGTTACAGTTGGAGAGGTGGAGAAAGGAGGGTGACAAAATATATGTGGCGTGCAATCTAAAGAGGGGATAGGGGGAAGGAGACCAGTGGGAAGAGGGATGGGAGTGGGAAAAGAAACTCAATAAAGCCAAAGCCTATGTGGAAATGCCCCAAAAACCCTATTCCTTTGTATGCTGATTCTTAAACTTAATATTTGAAGTCAGTAAGACCTCTCAGCCATCTTGAGACCTGGCTGCATCGAAAGGAATGCTCGGAATGAAAGTCAAAACAGAACTGCAAGGCGCAAGTGAACTGCTAACTCGTGCAGCCACGGAAGTCCAAGGAGCAGAAACAAGGCATGCAACTGACTCTAAAAGTCATTGGTCTGCATATTTCTGTCAGCAATGGACTTGAACTTCCATTGTCATCTGATCACTAAGACTGCCTGATAGACACACTTTGCTCTTAGCAACACAATCCCTAGAGATCCTGTGCCCTGAACCTGTATGTGACATTCTGGACTAGCTGTCACATTCTGAGTGGAAGCTGATATGTGACTGGTGTTTATAACATATGTACAATAAACCACCTCTTCTGCTGTCTGAGCTGAAGAATACAAAAGAAGTCACTATCAAGTGATTTAAACTATCAAATGGAAAGAATAGTTACCACAGCAAAATAGGTGACCTCACCCACCCACCCACCTAAAGTGTCCAGTGTTTCTTTACAGATTCAAACAGTTTGCCAGCAGCTTATCACACGGAAGTTACCATTCTGTGTGGCAGACTTTAATTTCTGTAACTGACCCTTTACACAGATCCTATTGTCACTTCCATTTTAATGATGAGAAAGTCAAGCCTGGAAATGTTCAACTACTTCCTCCTGAGGCACACAGCCCAACTAGAAAATTATGGACTCAATTATAGGTGGTCTGACCACAGAGCCATGAATGTGACAGTGAGGTGACATCATCATTGAATAACACTTTACCAGAGAGGAAGTTCACTAAGTCTATCTTGTTTCTCGTGGGAAAGCTATTTACTTCATTGAACTCTTAAGTTGCTTTGGTTTAAAATCCATTATTATTTATGTTGAATAACTTCACTAAAATGAATTTTGTTTTCATTCTGTATGTATGTGGCATGTATGCATGTGTGTGGGTGCACATGTTTGTACATGTGTGTGGATCAGCCTCCACTGTTATTTATTGAGGCAGGATTACTCACTGAGCCCAAAGCTTACTGGTTCCTCTTAGTTCAGCTACCCAGCTTGCCCCAGGAATTAATGTCTACCCTCTGGTGTTGAACTTACAAGTGGCTTCTATGCCTGCCTGGCTTTTACATAGATATTGGGGATCCAAAGTTGAGTCTCCATGCTTACAAGGCAGGCACTTTATTTTGCCCCAAATTATCTTTCTTTTCCGTAAATTCATTGTCATCTTTTTCATGTGGCATTTTCTGAGACTCATTCATCCTTACTCCCTTGAGGCCAAAATGTGGGTAACTCAACCCCCCAAAAAAGTTTACATTTATTCTCCAACTGCCTAGAATCCCATTGCATGTGTAAGTTTGAGCTTTCCAAGAACTTCTTGAGTCTGTGCCTTGGTGGATCCACCTAGCTTCTACCAATGATGTCTTGCCTATTTAAGTCTAGCTCTGCTTGCCTTCCTATCTCTGTACCTTGATAACATTGATCCTAAAGAAAGAACTTAACCAGAGGTGACTGGTCCAATAAAGGGGCATGGATGGGTGTTGAGTACTTGTGAATGTAAAAGTCAGCCCCACAACCTTTCAAATAGGCAAAGCAAAATCCTTGTCCATTGCCATTCTGCTAACAGATTGCACAGAAGGTGGAATTAGCACTAAAGCAATTTTCCCTCTCTTGATGTAAACAATTGCCTTTCAGGATACAACAGCTCTCAAGGTGTTTGAGCTACATGCTTACTCTAAGATTTTTCGTTTACTTTTAGATCTTCATAGGTCATTGACATCTCATTTAGCCCTGGAGACCCTGTGTATACAATTTTGATATATATTAAAAAGTATAATTGGGGATAACATTAACATCGCCACCTCAGTCCACATATCAGCAAGCAGGCTTCTGCGCGATCCTATGTTCAATCACTCGAAGGTTCCAATGCAAACTAATGCTCATAGCTAGCTTTATTTCTATGCAGTTAAAGGTACCAGTCACACAAATGCCATTGAAATAACTTAATCAAACGATGAACACAGCATCTCAGACTTCAATCAGAGGGGAACATAAATCATATCTGAAAACAGATAGAGTCTACTTCTGCATTTTCACTTGAAGCTTGGAAGTTATTGCTATTCTCTAGTGTTTTTCTCCTCTGTAAGACGAAAGGAAAGAATAATACTGTTGGATTATTTTTTAACTTATTTTTTAGTGAGGGAATCTCCCTTAGACTTGCATCACTAACAAAATACTTGAGATATATTTTAACAAGGTATAATTATATAGTCATGCGTCTTTCAAAACAGAGCTTACTTTGTGCAAAAATTGACCTTATGGGCAAGCATATTTCAAGGATCCCTTTGCTTAAAACACTGAAAAGTCTTTGCAGTATTAGATAGCAAAATATATCAGTCCATTACTTCAACATTCTGTATCACTACTGACAGCATCCTAATTCATTGTGTATTATCAACAATTGCTTTGTACATGCTTCAAAAAGTAAGCCAATTACCAAAGAATAACAAAGCACAACTGTAAAAACTCTCAGAGCTGTAAAATAAACAAAATATAAGACCAACAACAAAAGCCTATCACAGAGTCTGAAGTACCTCAGAGTATGAAATCTAGCCTCTTCTCAGCTCCGAGACTTTGCAGGAATAAATATGTGGGTTATTTGGCTTCTACAAGAAAGTGGTTTTTCAAGATAGCATCGAAAACACACAAATATACAGAGAGAGAGAGATGTATCACTTATCTATTCAAATGCAAATAGTTTGAAATATAAATGTACACTCACTAAGATTGAACTGGGGTTTTTAATTGATGTCCTCTGATCAGAGATTGACCCACAGGTTGATCTGTATCATGAGAGAATCCATCCCCTAAAAGGAGCCAGCATTTCTGTCACATGTTCTGATTTAGTGCATGGTGAAGTAATGTGATAGAAGACAAGTCTTGCATTTGCCCCCTTCATGATGTAAACCTGCAATAAAGCAGACCATCCGCATTTACGGTTTAAAGGCTGAAAAATGTATGGTGTCCATATGCTTTCCTGCCTGTGTGCCCAGCACATGCTGGAACTAAGACCTCTACGTAGTTCTCAGACAGAAAAGAGAAATGCTTGTCAGGGAAGAAACGTCATGCCATAATGTAATAGAAGCTTTCAGAGACCAGTTGGCACAAACTGTTTCTAACGATGCCCTTAACATGCTCAAGACAAAGTCTTTGTGTACCAATGACAAGAGCATTTGTTTAATATTTCCTAGGATGTGACTGACTCCCTCCTTTTAGATAAATCATTGTGAAGGAATAAATGCTTTGAGACTATACACTCAGAAGTTTGCCAAACTACAGTCCAAAATCCAAATCATATAGACAACCTGAAGTCTGATTGGAACTTAGCCAAGCACACTTGCTTATGTTTTGTTCATTGTCACTACAAACACAGAGGTGAGTGGCTGTAGAGAAGATTTTAGAGCTGACAAACCTCCAAATATTTACCATCTAGTCTTTAGCAAAAAGTTTGACGACACCTAGACCACAGTGTTTATTTTATCTCCTAATCATCTATAACAAAGTTCACAAATATTTCCCATTCTATAGGTTAGAAAGTTAAGACAGACTCCTTGGTGCAAGATGAATAATAATGGCGTCATGTTTCCCACCATAAGGAAAGACGTGTGCAACTGGTGGCCTATCATCTCAGCTTAGCACCACACATCTGTATTGAGACGTGCTATGCAATTTATATTTTCTGCCACTTTAGAAGAACAAAGCTTCAGCGTAAAGACTTAGTCGCATTTTGATATAATGTTCTAGCAAAATTATCAAATGAATTACAAATGAGACATGATGAACTGATGTTTAGAATGGGAAGGACATTTCTCACCAGGTGCTAATAATTCGAAGGTAGATTTGACTGCAGGCTTCCTTGCATTAATACAGCATTCCCTTAATCAAAGGACAGCTTAAAAGAATATGAAATGAGCTGACACGTTTTGACATGATTGCTGAGTGCAGATCAGTTACATGTGCACTGCACATTGAGTGGAAAGTTTTAATTCCCCTAACTTATGGGTTTTAAATCAGTTCCTGAGATAAACATTTCAAACATAGAAGCATTCGGTTTTGAAACACTCACCCAAACCTGGGAAATGGGACATGTGCACAAAAGCCTTGACCTTCCCTACATTTCCCCCACTTTACTTTGAATTACAAAGTAAACTATAAAAGCACCAGAAGAATATACACATAACTTTCGGTTGATAGTGTGGGGAACAATTTTTAAACATAAAAGCAAAGGAAGACGCCATAAAGGAAAACAGATCAATTTGATATAGAAAACTCTAAAATATCAGTGTATCAAAAAACTCCCTAACTCCCCCCACCCGAAAGAAGGCAAAAGGAAAAGTCAAGAAAAACATGTTATATAATATGAAGAGCTATATTCTTAATGCTTCACAAGATTTTAACAGTTCTGAGAAATGAAAAATTGCATGTATCGAACGATCTACTTAATGAATTTTAATGAACTTCCTGCTCTACATCTGCTTGAGCTTCCACAGGTGACTACTGTTCCAGGGCTGACATGTGTCCTAAGATGTGTGACTTTCATTATAAAAAAGTAAACCCTCCAGTCAGGCAGACCTGGGTCTTAGTTTTCACAATACCTTTTTGAGCCCCGCAAAGTCCTACTCCACCAGAAGAGTCTCCCGCTTGCTTCTGCTTGGTGGTGTAATTCCCAGTATGCAGTACAGATTAAACAGCAGTGCCCATGGACTTGACACTGCACACAGGCTCAGTGACCAGCAGCGTCACAACCGTCCTACTTGTCACCTGTCAGCCGTGAAGGCCCACTGCACTAGTTCCTCTTTAATGTCACTCCATTTATTTCCAACTACAGAATCTTAGCTGGGGAAATAAATTTAAAAGAAAACTGCTGAATTCCTGAACATTTTTTTTTTTCATTAGCCACTGAGAAAAAAACAACAACAAAATAAAAAAAAAAAAAAAACGGGCAAGTTTTTGTTCGGGAGTTCCATCCAGGCAGGCTCCTTAAAACGCGAGAGTTTCTGGGAAAGAGGAGATAAAATCGGCAGACATTTGCTCTTAGACCTTTTACTTTTTCCCTACATGGAACACAGCCTTCTGGAAGCGGAGCATCCCTTGACAGCATAGGAGTCAAGTCCCCACCAGAGGCCCCGGGGTGGAAAACTCTGAGCTGCTTTCCTACTATCACGGAGGATCGGAGGATCGGAGGATCGGAGGAACGCTGACCCAGTAGATGTTTTACTCTGTAGGGGGACATTCTCACTTATTTAAGCCACTGTTTTCAGGTGTTAATCACAGCTGAGCAGAACTGCCAACCAGTGTGTCGACACATACCAACAGAAATGAAGGCAAAGGGTTCAACAGGCAGCATACGAGAGAAAAAAAATAATGCACTTATTGATAAGTTCAAATAGAATAGTGCACAGGACAGCTTACTTCACAATTACCAAATGTAGGGATTAGTACCACTATGTATTTTCTTACTTTTAAAATGGTTAAATGCACCAGTAAGTGAAGTTTCTGTCATCTTCCTTGTTCATGTTGTGCCCCTCACAGATTTTGTCAATACTCCAGAAACAATGTCAATCACCTATCCAGACGTCCATACTTTTATTATATAAGTGTGTGCACAAAACAATATACTGCATAACAAATAACGTTTAAGTGTATTTTAGCCTTCATGTATACGAGTTGTGTCCTTCTACAAATTGCCATTTGGCTCAATACTATAATTTTGATATTTATCCATGTGTATACATACATAATTAATTGATTCATGATAAGATCTCAACACTTTTCCATGATCAGACTGGATTTATATACATATATATGTATATAAATATATAATTTTCCTAATAATATCTCTTTAAATGTTCTTGGCAACCTCTCTTATTGCTTTAACTTATGTATCACTATTTTGTGTTCATCACTTATTCCTTATTTGGGTTTGTTGTTTACAACTTCCTGTTTCTGTCTGATGCATATTATTTGGTAGAAATGTTGTCAGTGCTTTGATTGCATTGGTAAACTCAAAGAATAAGAATATTTAGCTAATTATGTATATATGTATATACATTTTATGAAGTTGCTTTACATTTAATATCAAAACACCTTCAAAGTTATGCAGTCATTGTCACTTTTAATTTCAGAATCTTTTTACTATCCCCCCCCAAAGAAATCCCATCCCCATTAATAACTGCTCATTTTTAACCACCCCCCACAAAGGAATAACCACTAGTTTTCATTTTTGTATCTATAGATCTGGATGTCTTATATAAGTCCTTAACAATATGAATTCTTTGTCACTGAGCATAATTGTTCCAAGGATTCATCCATGTTGTAGGATGGAGCAGTACTATGTTCCTTTTAATGATTACATAGTATTTCTTCATGTGGGTGTGCTAGTTCTTGTTTATCTATTCATAGAAATTGTGGTCTCTTCCACATTTGGGCTACTCTGAGTAATGCTGCTCTAGGCGTGCATATACTTGTTTGGAGATGAACATGTGTTTTCAATTCTCTTGGCTTTTTGCCTAAAAGTGGAATTGCTAGGTCATATGGAAACTCTATGTTTAATGTTTTGAGGGAGTGCCAGACTATTTCCAAACAGCTGTTGCATTAACTTTTCCTGGGAAGATGAGAGCAAACGCTTACTCACCCCAGTTAGGACTCCAACAATAGAGCAAAGAAATGATTCCACCCAAGTCTTCTTGAATTAATGGGTTTAATTGGGATTACTTGCATTAGCTTGGGTGAGAGGGCACCTACAAAAACATGGAAAAGTTAAAAGCAGCTGTACAGCCTAAGAGAAGTCTCTGTCCCCCAGTCAGCCACTGTATTACTTGTGTATTATCATGAATGGGAGAGGCTTATGAGATACCCCCCCTTGATAGAATGTTATTGAACCCAACCTTGTGAGGATCTCATTTAGGTATTCACAGCTGCTGACTGTTCAAGGAGGTAACCCTCATGCCAGGCTGGAGGACAGCATGCCAGAACAGCCGCTGAACCATTTGCCGTTCTCACCAGCCATGGATGAAGACTCTAATTTTGACATGTACTCTTCAACATTCCAACTGTCCCTCTTTTCTAATTGGAGTCCTTCTTGTGGGTGTGAAATAATATGGTGTGTTAAAGTGGCTTTAAATATTTATTGCAATCCTTTGATTACTTGCAATTATTTTTGTTATTGTTTAAGTATTCATTATGGATACTAGTACATTATTAGATATGTTTCCAAGTTTTGCCTTTTTAGGTTACTGTGCTTTGATGAACTAACTTTCACTGAGTGTAATTTATCTTTTTGTTTTTCCTTCATGCTTGTGCTTCTGTGTCGTCAAACTTTCTTGCCCTGCCAGTCTCAAAATGATGACACAGAGACTTATTGTTAATCATGAAAGCTTAGCCTTTAGCTTAGGCTTGTTCCCAACTAGCTCTCATAACTTAATTAACCTATTTTATATTCATCTAAATTTTGCCACATGGCTTTCTAGTTCTCTTCCATTCTATATGTCCAAATCCTTCCATGTCTCTATGGTATCTCGCTTGCACACCTAGATTCATCCTGAGTTCCTCTCTCTCCTGGAAGTCCTACCTATTCTCTTCTGCTTAGGTATTGGCTATTCAGCTCACCTCTTTATTAAATGAATCAGAATGTGCCTTAGCAAAGACAGAGCTTTACAGTGTACACATTTGACCCTGTATTTAAAGAACCATTGCTTAATTCAAGATAGTATACTTACACTATTTTTTCTTCTAGAAGTTATATTGTGAGGAGGGGATAACATTAATGTGATGACCCATGTATGAAGACATCATGATGAAACCCATGGTTCTATATGCTAGCCTAAAACTTACCTAAAAATAACAGTACTTCCAGCTCATACATGAGCCTTTTTGTACTTAGATTTTACTTGTCATAAGACACATGTCCAGCTCCACTATTCTGCAGGAGACAACATAGCTGTCCTTTCCTTAGTGGTCCTGTGATTTCTTAAGAAGTTCCTCAGCATCCTGGCAGAACATTGTCCTACCATTTTCCCTAAAAGGGTTGAAATTGTTTTTCACTTTCCTAGTTTTGATGTCTTGGATTTTGTGTGGGTGTAAAGTAGGGTCAGTTTTTTCTTTCATTCATTTGACTCACATTTTCCCCTCCATACTAAGCCACAATGCCCTCTCTTCAATAATAAATCTCAACACAGGCTTGTATATGCTTCTGGGTTCTCTAGCCCATCCTACTATTCTGTCTAACATTTAAATCACCATGGATTTACAAAAAGTCACTTAATTTTCACTTGTGAGACATCTACTTGGCTCTTTTTCAAATACGGCTCTACGCTTCTGTGGTTTTCTGAAGTTTATTTTGCTGTGCTAATACTCCATCTCACTTTAGTTATTTTCAGTGTCCAGTTTTGGAGATGTTGGTCTGTTTGGTCTATCTGCTGATTCCTGCTTGCCGGGGTCCTCTCTTCATATTGTGGTATCATCCTCTGTGGAAATTTCTTTCTTCCAGAGCCTGGGAATAGGAAAATACCATTAACAAAGAGTTTAACTTGGTAACATTTTTTAGGGTGATTTGTTTATTTTAATTTTCTACACCATGGCAACAAAGCCCCTCCAGAGCCCTTTCCTAGCTATGCTGTTTTGAATTCTACTAGGCAAAGTGTTTCTACCTTTACATGTGTCCCAAGCATATGCCACATCCTTCCCACTTCTCTGGACCTTTTCTAATCCCCCAGTGGTAAAAAAAAAAAAAAAAAAAAAAAACTTCTGATACTAGTTATTTTTAAGCACAAAATTAACATAGATTGTAAAGTTAAATTTAAAACAGAGGGGCACAATGAGTGTTCACACACACACTATGAGTGAAAGAATACTACACTAGGGCATTATATTTTCTTATAATAAAACCATAATGTCATTATACTTTCAAATTTGATAAGCACGGAAAGTACCATATGGTAGATCTTTATCAAACAATGGGATACAGAATGATGTCATCTCCCTTCACTTAAAGAAAAGGTGCTTATCATTCTGTCTTCTGGCTGGGCAAGGACTTCACACTACTGGCCAGGCAGTTCTCTTCTGTTCTGACTGATTACTCTTCATGAGCAGATGCAATGTCACTAGAATCAGGCTATTTGAACCTAGACAACAGACCACAGAATTGTCAAGATAAGTCTTATCTTTTACCTTATATATAGTGTTGACATCTGCTATGTCATCCAAAGATGTCTCTGGTCCATTCTTTTTGTTTCATTTTATATATCTAAAGGAATTAAACTTATAGTTGGATTTTTAGAGGCAATTCTATTGGTCAATTTCCATCATTCACAGATTTTGTAATGTCTCTAAGTTTTGGGTTATAATATTTCTAGTTCTTTTAAGGAGAATTTAGCCATCAAATTCTGAATCAGAAATAATTTTTTTTAATGCTGCAGATGACATAGCATACCCATGACATTTCTGACAAGCAGGGTATTCCTAAAGTGGTATAGAGTTCAGAGAACTACAACTGATAAACTTAATCTTGTGAGTCTTTAATAAATTGTAAGCCACTACTTTATGAGAAAGGTCTGTGTTCTGCTTAGTATGTCTTTCAAAGCAAGAGTACTTAACATGAGCCTCTAGTGACAGACAACAGGTTGGCTTTTCAAATCAAGCCTAATTCCTCCTTTAAAGCAATTCCAAATGGAAGAACTGAAATCCACATTATGCAAGGACTATAAGATGCATGGATCCTTTCAGACATTCTTAAAAAAAAAAAGTTGGCTAAATAACACTAGTAAAGAGAATTTTTTCCAATTTTATTGTATTATGATTTCCACATAGTAGTCATTATTAATTAATGGAAACTAATCATTTGCCTTTCTGTATTTAGAAATAATCTATTCAAATGTATGTTAAAATGTGCTTGATCAAATACAAATCTTTGTCACATTTTCATAGAAATACACAGATCGGTAGAAACATAATGGGCAATAAGTAACATTTACTCAAGCTATTAAATTCTTGTAATGTTCTTTAAGAGAGGGAAATATGGACCTAATTTGAGATTATACTTTTAAGAATTCTTATCTGTATCTCTCCAGTGGGTTGTTATTTCTACACATCTGTGACTATTATTAGAGAACTCTCTTATTTTATGTTCCTGCAAGTTAGAACCAAAAAATATGTTTGGGGTTTTCTGACATTATAATTGTTCTAGCACAATTAAACTATTAGAAATTTGACAGCTAGTCATTCAACACAGCTCTTTGTGTATGTGTGTGTGTGTGTGTGTGTGTGTGTGTGTGTGTGTGTGTGTGTGTGTAATAGTCTTACAGAAGATAAAGCTAAGCCACCCTGATAGTGAACCTGTTGGGACTAGAGGATATGGGACTGTGGATTATGAAGGTGTGTTTGCACCTGGCCAAGTGCTAAGGTTATGGTAGATGAAGAATATCTATAACTCAATACCAAAAATGCAGGGAATAGTTCAGAGTTCCAAGCCAAATTGAGAACATGAACAATCAGCAACAGGATGACTCTTACTAATTCAATCAATCAATAAATCTTTATCTAGAGTCTACAGTGTGTTTAGAATGTTTTCAGCTATAAAAGATCAGACATGAAGAGGAACAGGGAAAATAAATACTTAAAGAAACACAGAATCACACTGTATATAATAAAAAGATTAAATGAATCTCAAAATAAGGAACAACCAATGAGCAAAAAAAATTCAAGTAAGAATATTAGATGTAAAATCAGATCAAATAGCAACAGTGGTAATAATCTTAATAGAAATTCTTCACTGCTAAGTCCTGTAGAGAGGGGTAAAAAGTAAGAAGACCAAATTTAAGACAACAAAAGTTTAGAACTAGGGGAGGTCTCAAGGGCCTCATCCCATATCACCTCACTAGGAAGACAAGACCTAGAAGAGGGTACCCAGTCTTAAGGTCCCACAAAGAGGCCTTAGACTAGACCCCAGAGTATAAAATTCCAAGTGGCCACTGGAAGCACACTTCCAGCTCAGGATCTCCCAGAAAATGACAAAAAGGAAGCTGAAACCATAAAGAAATGTAGCTTGGGAAGAGACAAGGTCTTGAGTAGAGGACTTGGCTACAAACCATCACCACTGAAATCTGAATTTCAGGAGTCCAGGCACACATAAGAAATTGCCCCTTTGATTTCCACATGCCAAGAATAATGCCTAAAGGGCCTATTTACATAAGATCCTTACTTGACCACACCTGTATCCAGACCTTTTGCCCTTTTTCAAAGCACATACTTTGCTGTTGTTGTTCAGAAACACTAAACTACCATTTAAGAATGTCTATAGCATATACAACCTTTCTCAGAATCTCCCAGACAAAACTCCAAACCCCCACCCAGCCTTTCCCCTTTTCCATCTCAGGAGTGTGAAATCTTATTTTCCAGTTCTCTGCTCAAATTTAACAAGCCACCTCCTGTTTAACCTTTTCCTGTGAAAGCTGAAAGCAGCAGGCTGTCATCTGGTTACCCTAGCAGTCTCTAACTTCTCCAGACTCCCCTTCAGGAACCCAGGGCGGAAGGATTTCACGTCTCTGATAACAGCAGTTTTCTGCCTTGTGTGTTCCATAAAGCTCAACTTTACAACTTAGTACCTTAAATATTCTAGGGAAGAGCCAACCTCCCATCAGCATTGAAACGGTTTCTGTACCTCTGTAACTGGCCACTCACCATCCTACTGAGACAGAGGCATTGAGAAAGCATTTAATTATCTCAGAACTATCAAAGACTGATTAAATGATTCTATGTTGACGCTGGGGTTTTGTTGATGGTGTCGTTTTACTGCTCTCTGTGAAGATGTGCTCAGTTAAAACACTAAGGCTCTCAATTAGGCAGCTGGGTGACGTATAAATATATATTTATGTTTGATGCCTAAGTGGCCGTTGGCTTCCCCACTGTTTTACTTAGCTAACAAAACAACTCTATCAAAGTAAGTATTATTCCAAAAGCCAACTTCCTGTGCAGAATGCTCCCACATGCCCCATCAGTCTAGCTCTCTGATGAACTCCATCGTTTCTTATAAACTGTCCATGGCCCATAAATTTTCAAACATAAAGGCGATTACTGTGCTCTGCAAATCTGCTGAGAACCTGGCCCCTTTGACTTTGTCTTACCTGGCTGAAAACAAGACTGTGAAGAAGTGCCACCTACAGGCTCCCCCTCTGTCCTCCCCTTCCCTTTCACTGGGGGAGAATTATATAACTTGTACAAGACTGGAACAAGAGTTTGCTCTGGCTCATTCAAAGCAGCTTCAGCATCAAATCAGCAAACGTTTTTGTTCTTGTGAATACTACATGGAAGAATAGAGAAAGAAAAGGCTCGGGAGTTTTATGATTAATCTAGACAATGTAGTTTAGAAAATCTAGAAGGGAAGAAAGAAGGAAAGAAGAAAGAAAGGAAGGAAAGAAGAAGGAAGGAACTCCTCCTTTTGACTTCACTTATATTTTATGTGCATGGGCATTTTGTCGGCATTTATGGTTGCATGCCTGGTGCCCATGAAGTTCAGATAGCTGGGGACTGGAGTTACAGATGGTTGTGGCCTGCCCTCTGGATGCTGGGAATGGAACTCTGGTCCTCCTGGGGAGTAACTAATGCTTTTAACCACTGAGACCTCTCTCCAGCAAAAGTTCTGTTTTAAAATACTAGCTAAATCATTTATGACAGTGGTTGGAGGAGACTTAAGGGAACACACCTTATCATCAGTCTACTGTGGCATGCTAAATAAAAGACCCAGAGACAGATATTGGAGTTCAAGCTTCAAGTTGAAGATCAGAGAAGCAAAGCAGCCAAGCCACTACCTCTTACCTTTACCCACCTGAAATGGCAATCCTAACTAGTATGGCTGCTTTGCTATTTTGATCTCCAGTGGCTTTAATAAATCATAAACAATATCTATCACCACCGTCTACATTACCAAGGACTGAGTAATCAGAAAGCAGAGCATTATCACCTGTGCCTGCATGCACCCTGTGGTTGATAATCATCTTCTAGACAAGACTGATATTTGAAAGAGTACAGAAGTTTCAGAATAAGTAGGAACTGACACACTTGTGTCTCTGAGATTTCATTTTGGTTTATCACTGACTTCATCAATGCACTTAAATTGTTACAACAATAATGATAGTGTTGGTAGCTGTTTAACTCTAAAGGACAACAGTGGTATTAGTAGGCATTTTGCTTCTGAGACAATTAAATACAAGTAGATGCTTTCCAACACCAAACCAGTTAAATTCATCAACACTAGACATTATGGTCTCAAGAGAAAATTGTTATATTTTAGGATTTTTTTCCCCAAGCAAAAGATGGAAGAGATACAGAAGACAAGAGAAAGTGTGGGAGGGTTCTGTTTGTTACAGGCATCTTCAGGGGCTTTTTCCTGTGTTGAAGGGGTCCTCAGCTCACCAGCCTCTAACCCAGAATCTGTCTTTCCACCTTCACGCTTCCGTTCACATCTCATTAAGTAAACAGTGAGATGTGCGTACCATCCGTTAGCCTTACTGACAGAGAAATACACTGTTCTGTTGAAGAAATCTTCTGGCAGCGTAAGAAAACTGCATGTCTTTTATACCTGTTTAGCATCAAGTGGGCCACTATATTATAGGGGGGGGAGGAAAGCCAGTCTCTGCTTAGTCACATTAAAACTGTTGAAACTTCCTCTCCTGGGCAGTTACAAACCAGATGTGAAAATATTCATCAAATAAGCTGACCTTATTGAATCTAAAGAACTTAGGGTAGAAGGGAACAAGGAAATGGAACCTCAGCAAGTTGGCATCTGAGACTGTTTCTTTTACCAAGCCCCCATTGCTAAATTGCTATTGCATCCAGGACATGAAGGCAGTTTTATCTTTCATTTCTTGAAAAATATCAAGACTCCCCATGGAAGGCCTCACCCTCCCTGGGGAGCAAACAGGGGATGGGATGGGGCTTGGTGGGGGAAAGAGGAGTGCGGGAACTGGGATTGACATGTAAAACAAGCTTGTTTCAAATTTAAATAAAAAATAGTAATGCCAAATAAAATAAAATAAAGACAGAGCAATATTTTTAAAAAGAAAAAAAAGAAAAAGAAAGAAAAAGAAAAAGAAGAAAAAAAGAAGAATAAAAATATTATTTGCTTATTTGCTGGACTATGCTCATAGGCTCATAGTCCACAATGACGAGGCATCAGAAATGGCGTGTTGTAATTTGCCCTGCTGTTTATATAAAATATTTGCACCAAAAATACTTTTCAGTGGGAATAATCAAAATTAAAATATAGTTCATTATCTGTCGTGCCGCCGAAGCCCTGTCCAACCACAGGAGCCCCGAGGAAGATGTAAAGTGGGTATAAGAAGTTTCACTGTTTGTTCAGATATCTGATTGTTTATTCAAAGTGTTGTGTGCTGTATAAGATGGGTTCCTTGTCTTGTGCAAGCTTTCATTTTACAAGATCATAAAACCTCTCTGGCAACATTTAACTAAGGAGTCATAGGTAGCCATGTGTCAGATACTTGCATACAACAGTATGACACTCTGCATCCTGATGTCTGTCCAGACAGATGTGTAAAACTTAAGTTCCTTAAAAATATTTTTTATTGAGGGAGGGAGAAAGAGAGGGAGGGAGGGAGGGAAGGAGGGAGGGAGGGAGGGAGGCACGGAGGGAGGGAGGCACGGAGGGAGGGAGGGAGGAAGGGAGAGGAAACTGGGATCCACATGTAAAATTTTTAAATTATATTATTAATAAAAAAATTTTTTAAATATTTTTTATTAGAAAAATATCTTGGAATCATTTATTGTGTCAGACACTTTTTTGCAATTTTACTTCTGACAACTAATGCAACAAACAGAAGAGGCATTGACTTATGTGGGGCTTTCCACAAAATTTTGATCTATAGATTCATAACCAGCTCTTTTTCTTGTATGCTTATAGTCTTCTTCGCCATTTACAGGCCTTGTGGACAGTCAGAAAATACAATTCCCCACTTCCATTATCCTCTTGGTTTGAATCTGGAAAGCAAGCACCTTGATCTTGAAAAGGAATCATTAACCTTGATAGCAACAATTGCTGAGCTTTGTTAGGACACTTCTAAATCTTTACCCTAACTTATTGTTTCACACACCATGACACAACTGCTTGCTACAAATGTGACGATTCTTTTCCATTACAAGTTAAGTGAGTTGGGAAGTAAATTTGGTGCCTCCAGTTTCCAACATTTTAGACACTGGTTGAGACTGGTTAACTAACCCATGCTCACTGCAGAATTACTTAGGGACCACCGTTAAACAAAGTCAGCCTGATGAAGAACTGCTCTTATTACAAAGGGCTTTATAGGTGGAACAGTTAAGTGTTGATCAGTAACCAAAAAAAAAAAAAAAAAAAAAAAAGATAAGCCTGAGGTACCTAGTTTATTACTGATGAAGGTGTGGGGCTTCTGAAGCGAGCTTTGGTGACTCATTCCCACACTGCAAGAAAATCCTACATAGATCTCATAGTTCAGCTGATGAAAACAGCTCACATTTGGCTTGACTTGTGTTACTTTCTGTCCTTACAAGATACTAAGTTAATTTGCTTTGGTATTGCTGTGCTGTTTCTTATTTCCATTTTTCTACTAGGTTTACTGTGCTGTCACTCAAAATCTGGGAAGTCTCTCACAAAGCCCATGACTCTCTTAGGCATATAACATCAGTAATTTTCAAAAAGGCCAGGAGAACTTGCTAGAAAGTTTTGATGTTACAATCCTGTTAAAAAATGTTTTACATTTGTGTGTGTGTATGTGTGTTGTTGTTGTTGTTGTGTGTGTGTGTGTGGTTGTGTGTGTGTGAGTGCGTACATGCGCGTGTGTGTGTGTGTGTGTGTGTGTGTGTGTGTGTGTACATATATTTTGTGACACATGTGCAGCACTCAGACTAAGTAGAAAGTACCTCTGTCTGTTGAGTCCTCTTACCAGCAATGATACTGTAGTCTTACTTGGTAGATCTTGACAGACAAAAAAAATTCTTGAAAGAAACACACTTAAAGCCAAATTCAAAAATAACTGGCCACAGTTTGTCTTTCATCCATAAGAACATTTTAGTAAATACAATGAAAAGTATAAAATGATAGTCCTTTAAAGGTAGAGAGTATTTGTACAAGGTGTGAGTGTTTTAGAAATCTCTGGATCTCAGTTTCTTTGTCTTTAAAATGGCACTTGGGGAGAAAAGAAAAGGGTTGTATAGATTATAACCAAATTCCTTGCACATGCTTAAAACATGGGATCCTCTGAGTCCATTAACAGTCTACAAATAACTCACAGATCATATTTGTAACTTCAGAGTTGATGCAATGTCTCACAATGGTGTATTTGTTCAATATCTGTATTGATTACTAAGTAGCTACAGACAGTTTCCCACAACAGTAAGAGGAACATAAAACTGGAAAATTCAGGTTAATATATGATGAGTATGGACAATCAAACTTACACAACTAGTAGATTTCCCATGTTCCAGTGAACATTCCCACATCTGTGCACATGTGAGCAGTATCAACTAGACTTAGCTGGTTGGTGTTGGATGGGGCATAATGAAGAGATAGGCATGGGAAGCGTTGGAGGAGGGAATATCTTATGAAATATTCTTTTACAGTGTGTGAAGATGTTTGTTGCTTATAGTGGAGAGGGAACAAAAGGAAAGAAAGGGAAGGAATAAAAGGAGGAAGAAGGGAGAAGAGGAAGGAAGAAAAGGGAAGGAAGGAGAAGGAAAGATGAGAAGAAAGAGAAGCAAGTTAGTGCCCTTGTATAAGAATGAAGTTAGACCCATAGAATCAACTAACCTGGGCTAGCAGGAACTCACAGAGGATAAACAACAACCAGAGAGCTGACATGGGACTGACCAAGGTCCTCAACATGTATGTGACAATTGTGTACCTTGGTCACAACTTGTAGGGCTCCTAACTTTGGGAGCAGGAGCTTTCCTTAAAACATAGCCTGGCTTTTGAGAACCTATTCCTCAGACTTAGTTGCCTCGTCCAGCCTTAATACAAGGGGAGGTGCTTAGTCTTACTGCAACTTGGTATACCATATTTTGTTGATATTCCATTTCTGAATAGAAATGGAGAAGGAGGGGATTGGGGGATAGAAGGGAGGTGGGAGAGGGCATGAGAAAAGAAGAGGGAAGGGAAACTACAGTCAGCATGAAAATAAATAAATGAAAAAAAATAAACAAAATTATGCAGGTAGACAGGTCAGCATTGATAAAATGACTTCAGGAGGCTCATGTTAGGATAATTCTTTCCAGCCTGGTCCCAGAGCTGTGTCAGCCCCAAATGAACACAAATTTTCAGAGACTATTAATCATAATATTGTTGGCCAGTGACTAGGGTTTCTTATTGGCTAGCTCTGTCTTAATTACTAACCCATTTCTCTTAATCTAAGTATTTTCATGTAGTCTTACCTTACTGGAGAAAGGTCTGGGAACCTGTTACTCTTCTGGCATCCTACATGGTGGCTGCTTTCTGCCTCTACCTCCAAGAATCCTCCTCATCTCCTAGACCTGCCTATCTTGCTGCCCTATTGGCCACAGTGTTTTATTCATCAACCAATAAGATAAACATATTTACAGAATGACATCTCGCATCAGATCCAAGCTTCTGGCTTTCACTACAACATCTTGCCCTGTGGTGCAGTCACCAAAGCCATCCATGGTTCCTGGCTTTCCCTTCTGCCTTGGTGATCCCATCCCAATCTAACAAAGTAGGAAATAAGAGACAGATGGATGAAGGGTGTCCATCTAACCTAACCACCTCCTGTTCAGCCTTCTCAGAAAGCACACTGAGCACTTCTGCTGCTGTCTCTTTGGGCAGAGCTCAGTCACATAACTACTTAGCTTCAAGACAAGCAGGGAAGCTGGGAAATGTTTCTAATTCAGCATTGCAATGGAGGGGGAATGCAGCCACACTGTAAGCAGAGTTTATAAGTGGTAATGATTGCTACATTGTTAGAAGAAAAGAGGAGAAAAAAGAAAACTTGTGTGTGGAGAGCCTCCTCTATGCTCTACACCATAGCTATAATTTATAGAAGAGATTTATATAGCTTTTATTCCTTGCACTAATCCCACAAGCTTCCCTACAATTCAAGCTCAAACTTAAATCTTCAATGCAATTTACCATGAAGTGGAGACTTTAGAGGGGGATTAAGTTATGAGGAGAGGGCACTCATGAATGAAATTAGCTGCCTTAAAAAAGGAATAGAGTAAATAGCTGGGTACTGTTCTATCCATCCACTGTCTGCCATATGAGTACACAAGGATCCTACATAGTCTACAGCTAACCAGGACCAAGCACTTGCTTGCTCTTGGATGTCTCCGCCCTCAGAACTGTAAGAAATAAAACCTTTACTTGTGCATTTCATTAAAGCAACACAGAAAGCCTAAGAAATCTCTATATAGATGAGAAAAGAGATTCTCTGAATGAGAAAAGGACTTGCCAAAGATGAAGAACTAATTCACCTCAGTGGCTGTATTTGGCACTCAACTGGTGTTAGTGAAGGTCACATTCATCCCATCCAGTCCCCAGCAAGAAGCTGACATGTCAACCTTTCATTCGACCTTTTGATACACCAGAGAGGCCAAGTAAAGTTTAGGACATAGGTTACAATGATTTTCAGAACTGCACTGACCTCAAAAGAATGTTTTCTGCCTTTGAAGTGAATAGTAATTCTTCTTTTACTAATGTGTTTATAATTCAACATATTTTAATGTCAAAATGTCTCAATTACAATGGAATTTGAGAAAACCTACTGCCAGCATAGTTTTATTAAATCTCAATGTTCTTTATATCATGGGTCACCAAATTAATGTTTCCCTTGCACAACTGTCATTCTGATATTACGCACAGTTCTGAAAGAGTTAAGTAAAGTGAGCATAATTTTTAATGATGGCTTTCATGTAAGAAACATGTGTATTTATGGATCTTCTGGTAATTCTCTGCATTAATTGCTTGACCCCAAAGTGACCGGAGAAGGTCAGAATTCCTGTAATGTCTCCAAGTGGTGCATTTTCATGTCTAACTTAGCTGAAAAGTATATAAAAGCTAAGGCAGCCTGAAAGTGCCCAAATAGCTCTGCAGTTAAGATGACCTCAAAATGCAAGTTAATCCCTCCAAGGTCAATTGTAATTTATGTTCAATTAACTGGCTCAAGAAACCTGTTTCAGACAGAAGCCAGAAATTAAGAAGTCCATTGCCTGACTTTTCGGTGGGAAACTTTTTGTAATAGCCACCATCAAGGAACCTAAGTGAGAGGCTCTTGATAGCACTGTCCCTAACAGGGCAGTTAATTCTTCTCATGCTGACCAACTAACCTCACTGCCTTGCTCTGGGGATGGATGGTCTAAAAGCTTGAAGGGCAGGTTCAGATGGAAACTCCATTATTTCTATTCTTACTTCACTGCATGTGAACAGATGAGCAACCCTTGGTCTATTTCAGCATAGGATGTACAAAGTTAAGCATCCTTTATGACACATCCAAAAGCACAAAAGACAGATTTGGAGATGTTTCAACTAAGAAAATATAAGAAAGATGAACATCGAAATGAATAATGGTACCATAAATCATAATCCCTAAACAATAAATCCATTTGTCCATTTTAATAGAAATAAGTAAAGAAATATGGTCAAGAAAAGGCAAGACGCTTCCTTAGTATAAAATATTAAGTTATAAATAATATTGGAATTACAAAGTATTAGCTATAAATACTATAGATTATTAAGTTATAGAATTTAAGTACAAATGTTAATGGATGCTACAAGATCAATGTGTATATTAAAAACAGAGAGTTTGATGAGGAACTGAATACTTATAGAAATGCTCCCTTAAATGCATTCCATTCTGCCAACAATGTTTTATTATCATAGTGGTCTGTCAGTGTCACCATGTGAGGGCTCACAGACATGATGTGTTCACTGAAACACATGCTAAGGCTACAGCACCACTTCTGGACACTGCTGTCAGCAATACATAGCCTAAGTCCATCCATAGGGCTGAAGAGATCATCTACTGGACACTCATAAACTAACTGGAGATCATGAAAGGGGATGAAAGATAAAAAAACATGTCTCAGAATTAGGAATATTAGAAAGACATGGCAAGTGAGATGTAACATAGGAACTTAGATTAAAGTTATAGATCAGGAAAAGATGACAAAAAGGACATGTGGCAACTGATGACATATGAATATGGACTGTGCACTAGGTAACCACATTAAATTTCCTAAGTTGGATGGTTATTCTGCAATTAAAACTTGTCCTTTTATGTAATATATACAGTGAAGTATTTAGTAGGAGGAGAGTATAACATCACCAAAAAATTTGCAAATAATTCACTAAAAGATTATATGAATTATATGAAGAAAAGATTTTTTTAAAGTTGAATTACATACAGTGACTAACATCTAGATATAGGACAAAAGGAATGTTTTCACTGTCGCTGCTACTTGTGTAAAATTTTAAACTTACATCATAAAGTTGTTTAAATTGTTGCTAAAGTTATTAAAGATTATAATATTAAAATTACCTACATCAGAACAGTCATTATTACTCTACATCTTGATACAAATAAGACTATGCAGAACCAAAAGTTGTATCTGGTTTTGATTTAAAATACCCAGGAGAGTGGACAGTGGAGAAAAAAAATGAGAGGACAGAGGATAAAGAAGGCAGAGCATGGACATGGAAGCAGATACCTTCAATGCCAGTACTCAGGAGGCAGAGGCAGATAGATCTCCAAGTTCAAAGCCAAGCTGGTCTACAGAGTAAGTTCCAGGACAGCCAGGATTGCACAGGAAAGCCCTGCCTCAAGAAGAAAGGAAGCCAGAAAGGACGAGAGGGAGGGACAGAGGAAGGAAGGAAGGAAGGAAGGAAGGAAGGAAGGAAGGAAGGAAGGAAGGAAGGAAGGAAGGAAGGGGAGGCTCGGAAAGAAGAGAGGAAATGGAGGATGAATGAAGAAAAGGAATGTGCAGAGGCAAACTTTCCAGGGTGCTTCTTATTTTATTGGGCAGTCTCTCAATGTAACTATCTGTAAACTTTCTGCAATAGAGTTCTTTAAAGTTGTCTTCCCTAAATCGATGCCCATGCTCAAATTCTTGCTCTGCCTTACTCTCCATGCTTCAGTATCTCCTGAGAATAATGACCACAAAAATTCATAGGAGGCAGACACATTTAGTGAATATTCCTCTACCCAAAGTTATTCCATGCTCCCCCTACAACTGTTTCTGAAGCAGACTTTGCAATAGACGTGGGTGATTCGAAGCTACAGACAGGATCTCCAATGTCAGATCTGGTCTGGGTCATCCACATCTTCAGCGGACTCTGTCCTCAAACAATTCTCACAGCAGTGCACAGAGCAGCACAGGCATTCTTCTGTCCAAACTATCATGTACCTAGGAATATTTCAAAATTACTTTTAATTAAAAGTGCCAAATACAAGAAAAAATTCAAATAAAAAAGACTAAAAAAAAAGAGAGAGAGAAAAGAAAAAGTGGGGTGGGGGAGATGTGGGGAAGAGGAAGAAGGTGAGAGAGAACTGGGACTAGTATGTAAAATTTAAAAAAAAAAAATCAGTAAAATAAAGACTCTTAGAAAAGTGCCAAATGCTAGAATTGACCTGATATTCCCAAAATACTAAACAGAATTAGCCATCTAGAATTGTTGAACAAGAATTAGCCATATAGGATGGCTGAACAAAAATGGAGGGATAAATCCACGAATGCAATTATACTTTCTGTTCAATGTCTAATTCTCATCGGAAACAACGGGAACACTGCCTCTAGACTTCAGAGACAAGCTTCATG
Organism: Cricetiscus sungorus; assembly: GCA_030556225.1. Taxonomy (NCBI): domain Eukaryota; kingdom Metazoa; phylum Chordata; class Mammalia; order Rodentia; family Cricetidae; genus Cricetiscus; species Cricetiscus sungorus. The sequence goes on from JANBXA010000491.1 coordinate 11,128,313, forward strand.
CAAAACACAGCTTATCATTTTCAGCATAATACATGAAATGGTCGAGCACAGTTCTTGCAGAAAGTGGATGCATGATGGGGCTAAGCAAAGTCAGAAAAGAGGAAGAAGGCCATGGTACATAGTGGAGAGGTGTTTGACAAGTTCAGAAAGGCAGAATGAATGCGAGGTCTTCTTAGAATGCTTCCTAGTGAATGCTTCCCTGTGTTCATCTTTCTATGGTTTAGAAAATGGATGCCTTCACTATTTCTCAGCTTGGTGAGGAATCTAAACTCTGAACCTCTCTGTGTTCAGTTACCAGGAGCGCTGTAACTGGGTGACTTAAGTAGCAGACATTTGTTCTCACAATTCTGGATGCTGGACGTCTGAAATCAAAGTATTTTCAGGTTTTTTATGTTATTGGTTGTTGTTGTTTTTTTTGGGACACTGTCTTTGGCTAGTTGAGATCTGCCTTCTCAGTGCCCTCACCCAAATTTTCTCTTCTTATAAAGATAAGTCATTATCATTGTCCACCCACAACAATTTAACCTTAACTCCTCTGTAAAGATAATGTACAGCCACATTCTGAGGTGTTGGGGTAGGACTAACTCTTGAAGAGAAACAGCTCAGTCCATAACATTCCCTTATCTGAAGACTTGGCCAATTTGTAGCAAGCTTTGAGCTAGGATCATCAATTACATTTCATTGTCTTGTCAACCCAAGCAAGTATAAGGTTTTCAACAAACTTCTTGGTTTGAGTTCTTTCTGTGCTGTTTTCTGTTCCATGTTATAAACGTAGATGTGACACTTTGCTACCCAAATTATAGAGAAAGAAATGGGAGAAAAGAACTTAACATACATGGAAGCTATTTGGTTGTATTTGTTGGGAAGGAAAGAAAGAGGGAGGGAGGAAGAAAGAAAATACAGAACTCAAGCACTTATTTAAATGAGCTTCATAGAGCTCACTGCCCATTTGTCCTCTAATTCTCTAGAGAGCCACACATTTTCTTTTTTCATTTGTCTATGCAACCAACAACAAGTAAAAGTGCTACCAGGCAGAAAAGTATGTCATTTAGTTAAGGACATAAGCAAATCACTCCTGTGGGGATGAACCTGTGGATCCAGAGGATGCTCAGGATCTCCCCACATCATGTCTGAAGACACTGCTGTTCTCTTTGCTACTCCATCAGAAAGAAAAGGTAGTATGGATTTGTTTGAGTTTCAAGGTGCATTGAGATATGGTGCAGTGTTGTAACTCTGCCATTTGTTAGCAGAGCTGTGTAAACACCAAAAAAATATTGTCACTGTGTACCAGTGGATGACAAGATCTTTGTCCTGCATCTTTGAATCTGAGTTTTGCCTTCATTTCTATCCCTATAACAGGAACTCTGAGACTGCACACCTGGGGCAGTGAAACATACTCCATACTTACCTCTGTGAGTCACACATTGTCCTGGAAGAAAAACCTCAATAAGCACTGTTGACCAAATTCATGCAATGTGCACAAAAATCTGGGTTACTCTGCAGTTGTATCTGAGTCTCAATGTTAGATAACAAGTTTTGCATTTTATCACCACCCTCCCCTACTTCTCATGGTGATGGGTAACCTTTAACATTTACCTCAAGACATTTTACTACCTCTAGGAGAGACCAAGTGATAAAATGTGCCCTGCTTCTGCTCTCTCACCTATCTTCACATGACATTACTACTCTGTGCTGAAAAAAGATGCCAACAACTTCTCAGATAGGGTTGGGACTTCATGTCAGGATTTAATCTGACTTGAGCATGTGTAGGACTTTGCATATTTTCACAACTGTGAGTTCATATATGTAACAGCCCTGCTTTGTTGGGACCTGTTGTGTCATCCAACATGTATTACAATCTTCCTTCCTTCCCTCACCCATAATGATCCATGAGCTTTAAGAGGAGAGGATATGATAGTGATGTGTATTTTAGGTATGAGAAATCCACAATTTCTCAGTCTCTGCACCTTGGCCAGTTGTGGGTATTGGTGTTAATTACCATCCATTGCAAAAATAAGCTTTTTGGATGAGAGTCTAGAGATGTGTGTATCTATGGGTGCTAGGATAAATCATTAGTTTTATTAATATGGCCACTTAGTAGATTTACAAAGGTAGGTTTTCTATAGGGCCTATGACTTGCCTTGCTACAGGTTCTTGGCCCCAATAACAGTCCGAAGTATGAATCTCATCTCATGGAGAGGGCCTTAAATACGATCAAAAAGTAGTTGGTTGCTTCCATGACACTAATAGCACTCTTTCATCAATAGGCACATCTTGTTAGGCTGGTGGATACTATAAGTAGGAAAGTTCACAGCTGGGTACAATCAATGATTAATTTTATCTTCTCATAGCATGTATAGCATCTTCTAGCACAATGCAAGCTACATTGTACAGATTTCAGTTCAGTACCAGCTTAATTTTTTAATGTTCTATGTGGTATCTTTAGAAATAGGCTCTTACTATCAAGATTCTGAGCGTAACAAAGCATTGTCAATAACCAAAAATGTATGGGTGTCATCTCTGGGACCTCCCTAACCAACCACTCAAAAGAGGTACCCAGTTCCTGGCATTTCGGCTTTTTAATTATTAACCTATGCTGTCTAGGATAGCTCCATTTAAACTCTGTGTTTATTATCCTTCTTCTACCCTGTCATTTTGTTCCTCCCCCCGTTTAATCCTTCCTATTCCATTATTTTCCTTTACTGACAATTAGTATCTGCTGAGGACAGGAAAGTCAGTCTTCCTTAAGGATATGATACTTGGTAGGTGACCATGCTTCAATGGAAGGCAGCATAAATTGGACTTTATAGATTAAAAAAATAAAAACACAAACAGAGGATAAAGAGTTGTGTGGGTAGAGAAGAGGGTCTGGATCTGAGAGGAATTAGGAGAAGGGTGAATATGACCCTACACTCATTCTGTTACACAAATACATTGTATAAAATTCTCAATTAAAAAAAATAAGATGACAGCTTAGTGATGAACTGTCCTCATAGTCCATATTTTTTTTTTGGATTAAGTCAGATGAAGAGACATTTGCTCACATCTCCCTAGGAATAGCTAAGCTATACAATTTGTGCCCAAATAGAAATCTATTGAACCAGAGTTCAGAAGGAGCAGTTGTATAGCTCCTGAAATGGATACTAAAACATGAAATTGAGGTTATATGTATGTGGGTGGAACATATGTGAGTCAGTTCATATATGAACTTTCTCCATATGGTATGGGGTAATACTAAACATTGCATGTTTTCTCTGAAGGTGATAAGATATGGAACCAAGGCCTGTGAAAAATGGAGGAGCCTTCAGGGAATTCCTGGGTAGCCATCTTCCTCTATATATTATATAGTAGTGTGTCTCTGTTATGATTGAGACCTGTCACATGAGCATGGAGATAGCCCCCAAATGGCTGATAGATTTATACATTGCAATCCCTGGAAGTGGCATTTGGGATGGGCTCCTAATCAGGCTGTCTGGCCTTTGCTGTGGCTGATGATATGTAAACTCAGGATTAGATGTCTACCTTGAAAAAACTTGCTTCAGTGGGGAAAAACAGACAAAACATGTATATACTATCCTGTGCATTTGGCAAAAATGGGAAAAAGAGAGTGATTAGATGAAAATGTTCTGTTGCTATTTCTTACAGACGGCAGGACATAAGGGAGGGAGTTCAGAATAGGCCTGTGTTTAAGAGCCCTTACTAGAATCCAAAATTGTGGAACTATGGGAAGAACTAGACATAGATGGGTAAAAGAGCAAGAAAGAGGTGGCATGAAATATAAGCATGAGTTTTTCGGGCCCACTAGGGTCCTGCTGTCCTTGAGCACCAAATGAACACACAGACACTATATTAATTATGAAGTTGTTGGCCGATGACTAGGGCTTCTTATTGGCTATCTTTGTCTTAATTATTAAGCCATTTCTATTCATCTAAGTATTTCCACGTGGTCTTATCCTACCGGAGAATGCCTGGTGTGTCCTACCTTTCTGGTCTCATATATTATCTTCTGCTATCTGCCTACACTTCCCAGAATTCTCCCTGTCTCCAAACCCCACTTATACTTCCTGCCTTACTAGCCGCAGTGTTTCATTCATCAACCAATAAGAGAAACATACATACAGAAGACATCCCCATCAATGAGACAGCCATGGACCCGACCCATACAGAAGAAGGGGAAAGCTGTGAGAAAGGCAAGTCTGAATAACTTTGACTAGCCAGTCAAGCTTATTAAGTGCTGTTGATTCAGTCAAAGGGGGAGAAGAGCAAAATGAAGGAGTTAGTTAAAGGCAAAATCTAAAATAGCATGAAAAAAATAGAAAACAGTAAAACAGCAACAACAAAACAGCAATTAAAGAATTTGCATAAAAGCACCCTATGTGTGCTATGAAATGCACTTCCAGGTTATCGGGTAAAAGCTTAGTATGAGTGCTGATGCCCTACTGACTTGTTGTTCAGGCAGATATATGAGGCTCCCTTCACAGTACATTGCCACTGCTATGAATTGCATTTCAGACCTACATAGTTGGACTTTATTGCTGAACACGTTGGCTGCATGACATGAAGAAATCATCAAGAAATAAGTTGAAAGCACCTTTTGTGCTGCTTATATTTGTTAGGAAAGAAAAATTCCTGCATGGATAAGGAAGGACCCTGCATGATATGTTACTAGCCGTTCAGGTAAGACTGCCTGTGAGTGCTATAGTGGCATAACTGATATGGATGCAATCAATTTGTTTAAATTGTATTTAAGACCTGCTTCATAGAAGAGAACTTATGTTTGGTACTGAAGCAAAGGCAAGAGACCATGGATAGGAAGGTCACAGACCCCAATAGGAAAGCAACTGCTATTTTTTTTTTTTTTTTTTTTGGTCCGACTGATGATTTGCCTGAAAACTTCCCTCTAAACTTGTGTATTTGCACACATAAATTACTACTGTTATCATCAGTCATAAAGGGGATTTTTTTTCACAGTGGGTAGTGGTTAATATGGATATTTGTAAATGGTCAAGCTGCTGAGAATAAGTAATTGTTGCTGTGGCATAGTGTCCTAATGCTCAGGCATAAATGGAATAAAATAATCAGACTTGGAAATAAAATTTCCAAGGCTCACGAAATACCACAGAAGTAGAGGAGAAAAGGGTGCAAGAGATATAGGAAATGATGGCATGATATAAATCTGTTTTCTTTGAACAGAATCATTCCCTCCTAAAAGGAAAAGGAAATTTCACATTTAGGAAGCTAAGAAAAATTTAAAAGCTCAGGAAACTCATGAAACTAATAAGACATGGGAAACAGAGAGATACAAAACTCATAAGATGCTTGAGATCTGTCCACAAATTCATATGAGCAGTGAACAACTTCAGGGTAAAGAGGCTCTCTCAGGGTAGATGCCTGCAAGGGTTGGGGAGCACTCCAGTTGACTCAGCTCCCCAAAGCACTTGTTGGGATAGGCTTTATGTTGATGAGCTGCCTTTGACTCACCCATGTTCTTGTAAGTAATCCTTTATCCATGTTCCTGTAAGTGACCCCAATAACCTCACTGGGTCACCAAGTTAGTCTTGGATAGTTTCTTTCATTTGGTATTCATTCCCTAATTCCTAGGAAATGTCACACAACATCATGGACATATCCACGTCCATAACTATATCCATATATCCTTGATGGCTTTTATGGAAAGCCAATTGTTTGGTTTTCCTCCAGTCTTGAAAAACATCACAAATTATCTTAGCTCTTAGCATAATTACTTCTAAATTGTTATCCTAGCCAAAACCTTTCCACTAAATACAGAGCCAGTTTTTTATCATTCTAATAACCTCTGTAATTTGATCATCCAAAGTTCAAACAATAACTCAAAACTAGTTTATCCTCTTTCTGTCTGCCTGTCCCTTCTTCTGATGTTACTGTCCCAAAAATAGGATCACACTTTCCCCCAATATCCCAAGTAAGTAAAGGTATTATGACACTGATCTTTATGCTTCATGTCTATACTTGTACCCATCTTTTAAATATCTTCCTATTCATCATTCCTATCTCCTGTCTCCACCGTTATCACAGCAGCATTTTACTTTTACTGTTCCCTGAGCTGTCCACTTTTATTCCCACTTCCTTCATGGCATCACTCACCAGCCCGAGGCCTGTGAGGTCATGGACAGACCTATTCCCTTTATAAGCACTGGGCAATTCCCATTACCTAGGAAGAAACAAAAGAGTTGATCTAGGCTTCTGAACACCAAACTATCCACAAAGTCTCACTAGGGTTACTGAACAATTCTAGTTTGTTCATGAAAATGACTAGATGGCTGTCCCAACTTGTTTTGTGGCTGAATAAAATCCCAGTATAAATTAACTGAAGGCCCTCCAGCAAGCTGAGTGCACATTTCCTGAAGAAATGCCATTTGTTTGTGGGCAGCAATGCATAGTTGTTAGCCCCTAAAATCGTGCTACGAGAGTTAATAATGCTAAATGGTAGAAATTTTACAAAAGCCACTGAACTATTTTATACCCTTAGTGCTAACAGTTTTCAATTTCTGTCCTTCAGTATCCTATACCTACTGTTTGGTTGTGACTCCTTTGGAAACTTGTAATTGTAAGTGTGATTCACAGCCATTTCCTTGACACACACCTTCTCCAGCATTCACAAATAACCACGTTCAGAAATTAACAGGAAAGCCTTGCAGTTAGAAGCACAGGAAGTTCGCCAAGAAGCTATGCTGTTTCTGGAACATTTGCCTCCAATGTTCTTTCTCCTCTGCATTCTGTATTGCAAATACTTGAGAGCAGTCCTCTTTTCTCTTTCTCTACCATATTTCCATTGAATCTACCTGCTGGGATCTGTTAACCCTGTACTTTCTGTCCAGTCTAGGTGTGGTAATGGCTTCCTGCTATTGTTCACGTCCAAGCTGACATGCTAACATCTGGTTGGCCTCTCTGTATTTATTCCATGCATTAAATTCCCAACCTTGGATAAATGCAGAAGGATTCCTGCTCAACAGTTGAACTCTAATCTAAAACTAACACCTCAGCCCCCACAAAGACATTGATGGCTCTCTTCCTCCCCGTTGTTGAGTTAATCTCTGTTTGTCCATGGCATATACAGGACAAGAACAATAACTTGGTAATTTCAGCATCTCCAATGTCCTACCCATTGCTTAGTGTAACACTGGATTCTTGTGGTTTTAAAACAGAGAGTTTTTCAGGCTTTTAAAAAATTTCATGTGATATGCTAAAATTTTCTAAGAATTTAGGACAAGTACTCACATAGAAAAATACAAAATTGAAAGGAAAGTTAAGCATTAGCGTTTCCTTTCAAATTCCAGATGGATAAGAGGTGGTAATAAGGCTGGAGTCGGGTGCTCTTTTCTCTTTATGGTATGGCATGTTGTTTCTTCATTCTATTGGATCACCACCCAGCCATTGGTGAAGTCACTGTCTATTTCACTATAGCATGCTAAATAATCATTGTATTAAGTACTCTGAGCATTTGCCTCTGGTAACTGAGCAGGTAAAATCAAAAGAAAGTGTTTTCAAGTTCTAAGAGACCCTTAGAACTTGGTGGGCATTGTAGTAGTCCCCTCTGAGTTCAGGTTCCTCTGGGAAAAAAATCTAAACCACTCTATGGACTGGAGCATTATAACTTAGTATACTTTAAAGCAATTCTTAGTTTTCTGTGCAAAATAATTCTCAAAGTAAAAATTTCTGAATATAACTTTAAGATTAGGAAACATACCCATGAGAGATACATTCCACGTATTCTATTGAGTCAGAATTACTGCCCAGAGTGCCTGGAAATCTAATCACTTAGCTACTCATCTGAAAGTGGTCCCTTTTAAACTAATTCACAGGTACGGCACAACAAGCACTTTTCTAAGTGCATTGTGTTAGTGTGAACATTTTAAATTACATGTTACGAAACTCTTAACCATTAAATTACAACATCAAACAATCATTGTGCCCTTTCATACAGCAATATTTTGACCACAAGAAAATCAGAAAACAGAATATTAATTGTCCTTGGAAGATTATGGCAGGATGTGCAAGAACAATTCGTTTTTCTTAATCATAGTAGCATATTAACATTACAAATTTGCCTAGAGTTGACTTCCTGGGCTGGTGTGAATCACTACAGCTGCTGACTTGGCGAGGTATGGCCCTTGTGTTCTGTGAAATACTGCAGGTGCCAATTGTAACAAAGTCACCATTGTCTTCTTTAATGAAGCCAGTAGAAACAGCTAAGTGTCCAGGAGTGAATCCCAGGGTGTCTAGTGTCAAGAAGGACAATTACTGCAAGGTGGTAGGCAATTGGGATTGCATTACCACTAACTGACATGTTTTTACGTTTCTTTCCAATAATGCACTGTTAGTTTATTGGAATAACCGGAAATTATTACAGCAAGCATTGGATCAGACTTTCTGATGTATGAGAGATCTAAATTCTCAGAATTTATGTAAAGACCACAAAGCAATAGAGACTCTGGATCATGTTCTCCACCCAATTCCAAAGTGTAATTTAAGATGAAATAAATCTGAAAAAAAAAAAACAACAACTATGTTTTGCTTTGTTATTTAGTTTTTTGTTGCTTGTTTTCTTCATTTTTGTTACTGTATGAAGAAGGGTGGAAATCATTTGTTAGAATCTACTCACCATTTTTGTAGTCAGCAATGTGAACACTGAATAACACACATTGTAATTTGTCCAATTTGTTTGTTAACTGCAAATAAAATCTTATGGGCACTTACTTAGGTTTTTCACTTTACATCTTGTTATTGTTGTTCTTCGAAGTAATTTCCTCCCAAAATGAAAATTCTATTATTTTTTAAATTATTCATGTGAAAATGAATCAGTCCTTTTCTATGTCAAAGAGCAGAGCTAGTGCAACATAACAGAAAATTATATTAAAATAGTAAATATTTCCAGGTGTGGTATTGCATACCTATAATCCCTGCATTCAGGAGGCAGAGGATCACCACAAGTTCCAAGCCAGCCTGGTCTATATAGAAGGTTCCAGACCAACCAGGGCCATACAGCAAGACAAAAACACAAAGCTAAAAGTAAAGTAGTAAATTATTACATGCCTTACATATGTCTGCTAAAGTGTCATATATTTTCTCAACTTTACAAAATAATTTACCACTTCTTTTTAAAGTCCTAATTTTTAAATGGATATTGTTTTATTCCTAATTAGTGAAAATCTAATTACTTTTAAAATAACAAGCATGGGTGAGATACACATGTATAACTACAATAACATGTTTTTAAACACTATTTTAACCTATAATCAAAAATCCATTTTACAGTGCAAAACTGAAACTCTTAACATTTTTTGGCATTCATTGTCTTGTTACCAGATACCAAAATATGGCCTCTAAAAGATAAAATTCTTTAGAGTTATAATTTTCCTTTCTGGAATTCTGTAAGTACAGATACACATCTCGTGCCTGGTGTTTGGATGAAGTAAGTTGCCTGATTCTTTAAAAATCAACCTTTGAAAAGGTTAGCTCTCTTTCTCATGTTTTAATCTCAGAGACGATTGCATCTTCATTTTCCTCTCATTTCCCCCAATGACTTCCATGCATCACATAGAAGAACTTACTTTTTCCAGTTCTTTTAAAGTAAAAATAATTTTCATTTTTTTAATTATTAAAATCTGGGTCTCTGAAGATTTTTTTTCTCAGTCTAGTCTCAGTAGAAAGTTCTGTGAATAGAGCTGTTACATCAATTCCCTGAATAATAACTTAATTACTTATAAACTCTGGAAGCCATTACTTACTTTATCATCCTTTGAAGTGCACAGGCAACTGGCCAGGCTGAGCGCAAAACACTTGTTACTTTTTCATGTAATGAGCCTAATTTCTTTTTTGTTATTTTTCGTTATTTTGAGACGGAGACTTGGTGGGATATACTTTAATGTTCGAAAGATTAAAAGATGTGTCGTTTTACTTCATGAATGGCCTCTGCAATTCACTTGTAAAATACTCAAAGAAATATTGAAGGCTCTGATGATAATGATTTATGAGCTTTCGGAAATCATGGGAACTCAAAGCTGTGTCTGAATGACAACAATATTGTAAACAATATTGTAAAAGAGGGCTGTCCTAACTTTCTGCCTCTTAATTCATCCCTCGTAACACCCTAAGAAGTTAAAAGCAGCCTGCCTTCTCTCCACAGCTGGTCTCAACTTCCTCTCTCCCTTCCTTCTCTGGTTGAGGCTTGAGGTTGCCTGGGAGTTGATCGTGCAGCAGGCACACCTTCCTTGGGGCGCCCTGGGTCCTCTCCACCCATTTTCTCTGTGGGGCTTTTTTTTCCTCCCAGTTCATTGTCAGGTGTATTTCCCTCCCTCTAGATCAAAGAAAGTCCTGAACATAAGTGGTTATTGTGAGGTTGAAACACTATATGTCTGAATATTATCCCCAAAAATGAGGAAGAGGGGGAAAAAAAAACAGTATGAGCGGAGGATTCTAAATTTATCTAGGCAAGATGATAACTACCCTGATGTGTGGCAGGCGCAAATGTCTCAAACCCCATCTGGAAAGACAAGTGTTTTGCAAGACTCTTCAGTCAGGCTGTACCTGAGGCCAGCGGCTACCGGCAGACCTTGGTGGTCTTCAATTCCCTAGCCTCCCCATGGGAGTGTTTGACCACCAGTTTCAGGGAAAAGAAAACAAGAAGGGTGGGCAAGCCCCCAAAGAGTCCGGAGGCTCCCTCACAGCAACCCAGCTGACGAGGGCCTACATCAGATTTGGGACTGCAAACTTCCGGACCATTTCAAATATTTCAAAATGATACCCGCATACTTCTGATATTGCTTCCCTCTGCTGTACATAGTAATTGCTAGCCACCTTCCCTTTGTCAAACTCAATCCGTCTAAGCATCCTGCTTTGGGGACCCATTTTGCATTCTGCAAAGCCCCTATTCCTCCCCAGACATATATGTCAAGGAATAAGGAGTTGAGACATGACATATTAATGTTTTTATCTGGGGACTTCATGCTCCCACGGGAAGGGAGGGAGCCCAAGAGCAGAGGGCGGCGGAAAGCAAGCGAGAAGGAATCACTCCGAAGCTCCTGCGGAAATTCATATTCCGCGTATGTTCCTCTTTCGTCTAGAATAAATCCTGCAGGCCTCCCTACGCAAAGCCGGCGGCGTTTATTTATTTGCATGTCATGCTTATAATGCGGCAGAAAGCAAGACGGATCCTCCAGGAGGGAGGCGACGACGCTCACCTTTCAGGCTCTCTCCCCTAAATAAAAAAGAATTGACCGGCGGGGCGCCTAAGAATTTATCTTGAGTTTGCGGTCATTACCTCTATTATATGGCCCCGGCAATAAATAAGTCGGGTAGTTACTACCCAACAATAAAACTGTAGTGTGTGGGACACCTTACTATTACTTTCTTAATAATCTGCTACTTCTTTCCCTTTAAATCTTCCGCACTTGTCTTTTCACCCTTTTACAAGGATCTATCTTCACCCCTTGAGGTATAAGCTCTCTAGGATCATTTTTATATTTCGTGAACACAATAATTTTTCCTGTCCTACACTTACTATTTTTCCTATTTCTGGCTGCCTAATCTGCTTCAAGACAAAGGGTCGGCCGGCCCAGATCAAATGTCTTTTTCTCTCCCCTCTTATTTTAACTGCATTGTGCGTCCCATTAATAAAGCGCCCCCACCCACCGGTGGGGGCCCTGGGAGGAAGGATGGCACTCAAGTTCGGAGTGAGGTGACGGGGCCCAGCGAAAATGTCTGAGTCCACAGCCCCCCACGTCCTCAGACGCGTATCCAGGACCGGGCAGAGGGAAGACTGCCCAGAGTAGCTCTCTCGAGTGGCTGTGTGGCCATTCTTAGGGATCCAGACATTCCCACTTTCCACTGCTGGCGCTCCAGGCGGGCACAGTGCGCCACGCATGGACGCGAGCGCCAGCAGCCGGGACAGTCCTGGGAAATGGGACCTCGCCTCACCGCGCTTCCCCGCCATCCGAGGCCCCTCAGCCCCAGCACCCCAGCTCGAGCCGGGAGGGGACTCAGGAAGGAGGAGGAGCGTTCACACCTGAGCTCACCCCGCACTCCCGCGCGCTTCCAGGCTCCAGCCTCAGCCGCCACCCGCAGCCAGAAGCGAGGCGCTGTCCAGTCCCCGCCAGAGCCCCGGAGACCCCCAGGGGCCCTCCGACCCGCGGGGACAAGGAGCTCAGCCAGAGACCCGCCGGCGCCTTCCCAAAGCACCGCCACACTTGTCCTTGCTGCAGCGCCCAAAGTGACGCGCACCCCGCGGAGACGTCTACGAGAGCGCCTAGGAGCTGGGGTGGCCTGTGAGGAGGGTGCGGGAGATTAGGGGCAACCCGGCATTTGCCGCCAGGCGAAGGAAGAAAGGCCACGGACCTGTGCGCTTTTTCCTATTGTCTCTACATTGTAGGTCCCTCGACAGCAGGTTCACACAACCAGCCCCCCACCCAAGCTAGGTTTCTGTTTGTGTGACTTAGATCACAAATAAACCAAACCAGAGCGGGGGGGGGAGGGAGGAGATAGGAGAGAGAGAGAGAGAGAGAGAGAGAGAGAGAGAGAGAGAGAGAGAGAGAGAGAGAGAGAGAGAGAGAGAGAGAGAGAGAGAGAGGATGGAAGGTGGAAGGATGGTGAACTTCTCACCTTTCTTTAATTTAGGTTCTGTCTACCCTGCCGTGGTGTGTGTGTGTGTGTGTGTGTGTGTGTGTGTTTTAATTGCGTATTGCTGGGGTGATCCTTTAGGATTCGAAAATCGTCTGGGAAAATACTCACGTTTGGGACAGAAACATTTTTTATTTATATCCTTGACATTTAAAAGAGCAGAATTAATTTGTTCTGTCTACATTAGCATTGAGAGAAAGTTTCCGAAATCCACCCAGGGGAAGGGCGGGAGGGAGAAGAGAAAAAGAAAGCGCAGAAAGGAAAAGAAAAGCTAGGCTTGTTTTTGTGTCTTCTCCTTTCTATCAGATCTGTAATCAATCACTGAAATAGGAAGCAGCAAAATAGTAAAGATTCGATAGATTAAAATGCAAATGGAAGGTAGAAAAAGAAACATTAACATGGCCACCAAAGATTTAATAACCGTAAATCAAGGTTTTTTTTTTTTCTGTTGCAGCTGCAGTTTGTGTGTTTATGTTTTAATCATGTTCACTCCATAAATAAATAATTTCTGAAACGAGACTAATTTTTCATTATTTTAACCGTGGGCTATTACACTAAATATTAAAAATAGAAAATGTACATAATGCCACATCCCCAACACAGTAAGAGAAAGATTTTGAACAATTGTTTTAAAACCAACAGATTTCACTTGTGTGTTTTGAAAAATCAAAGTATTGTGCTAAAAACCCCCTCTCAACTGACAAAGCCTAAAGTTTATTTCCCCTTTAATATTTTATGTTAACAATGCACAATTTATTCTAAAGATATGTGTGGCTCCATATCCATTACCGCCTGAACATTTTAAAGGGACAGAAGTGCCAGAATATTTAAGTAACACGAAACACCATTTCAGCATGCCTTGATAATTTCTGAGTGATATTTTATGAAAGATTCTACCTTCTAAGTCAAGAAATAATTGATGGACAACACAGTTAAAACTTTTCTTTTTTTTAGCCTTATCATTAATGTTATTTTTCCATGTGGGGATATCTCTTTCTTTTATGACTATTCAATTTAAACTTGTATGTCAGATTATTCAAGTCAACTTTTATCTAAGTAGTCTCTGTGCTAACTATGCTCAAAGTTTTCCATTTTGGCTTTTCACTTACTACATTAACTTCCTAATTTAGAATTTTACCACTAAATAAAAGAAAACATTGGCAATTATTTTTTCTGTTCTTCTATTCTTTTCTTCTCTTCCTCCCTTCTTTTTCTTTCTTTCTTGCTTTCTTTCTTTTCCTTTTCTTTTCTTTTTTTTTTTGATCTTATTAACATAATAGAAGGCACTCCTTTTCAACATAGAAACTTTTCCTTTTGGTTATACAGCCTTGAAATGCTTAAAATGAGCGTTTTGTTCAATTCTGTCCTTAAATGAGTTATAGTTGTCTCGGTGCCTCCGCTTCCTACAAATTACAAAGATAACCAAATCCAGGGCACACTTTTCCTTCCTAAAACCTTGAAGTTAGATGTGAGCTGAGTGGATGCCCACCCTCCCCACCCCAGCCAAGCAATCCTCTTTTTACTCTGACAGCCCAATAATGCATTTAGTTTGAAATTACACTTAGACCTTTTCTCCTTTGTATTTTTCATTTACTCCAGTGCAACGAGATGACTTGATTTTCATGGGATTACATGAACTCCATTGAGTATTAGTGGGACATTTCTACTCTACTAAATATTGCCTTAATGGGCAAATGAACTTTTTCTTTGCTAGACTTTGTAGGTGGTTTTAGAAGTAGAATATGAAACTGATTTGGTTATTGTTGAGAATTGAACAGGCACAACAGTCATTCATCTCAGGGAAGAGATGGTGTCTCTGTAAAAGGCAAAAGGAAGGTCAGAATTATGGGGAATTATTTCAGTTTATTGCTCTTATTAATTAAACCGGATGTGGTTTTATTCTGCACTTTTAATACCGACCTTGTTAGAAGCTCCTGGCTGCCTTGCCTCCCTTCACTCCCAATTCTTCTCATTCATGAGGTCCCTGTTTGATGAGGTTGCCTTTCCTACATTACACTTCTTACTAGTTACAGTGAAAAATCTCACGTGTCTTCGGAAGATCACGCCTCTCCCTCCCCTGGGAAGAACAACACAAAACACGGGAGAAAAAGAAAAGCAAATGACGCTTTTCGCATTCTCTTTCAGCATTTGTTTCGTTGAGATGCAAGGCAGGTGCTTGATTTAGCATTTAAGCAAAAGGTTACACAAACCGCGTTTTAGAAAGTGTTGGGGTGTCCGACAGGGTCAGCCCCAGATCAGATCATTTTTCGAATGCAGACCTAAAGATAATGAGTACTTGTTGTATTAAAGGGGACAAACAGTACTTTGGCTTCCTTTGACCCCAGAATGCACGGCTTGGTTTCATTGATCATCTTCCTTTATGAGATAATGCAATTACAAACATCAATAAGGGGCTGCAAGGGGAATCATTATGCGGTGACAGTGATAAATGACGGTGCAGAAATAGCATGCTTCCCCCCCTAACAATCCTGGAGCCCAGGGGCTCCGGGGGCTGAACACAGTCGCCAAGGAAACAGATGACATCCCAAACGGCACCAAAGGAAAAAATAAAATGAACAGTCTTTCTTTGCCTTTCACTCTTTTCCGTCTTCCGAAGAGTTAGTTTTGGCTCTAGCAGCAGCTGCCACACAGACATTGCGTTATTGCAGACATTGAAGACTGGAGCAGCGGTGGGCGACTCCTCCCCTTCATCCGCCCCCACTAGACACAAACCTCGCTGTTCACACTTTTGAACACCTGAAAATGCACGTCTCAAAATCGTATTTGGGTGGGCTGAAGGGCTGGGGGGGGGTCTAGGTTTGCACAGCCATCACGTTGTTAACTACCTCCAACACCACCCCCATTTTTGTCCAAGGGAAACTAAGTCTCCGGGGCAAAGTGGCGCCTCGCGGGTCGGCCAGGAAAGGGACTGTTCTAGTGGCTGGGCTCCATCTCCTCGCCACCGTGCCAGACGCTGCTCTGTGCCAGGGGGCGGCGTTGGTGGGAGCAGGCGGCTGCTTGGGGAGTTTGCTGCTGCTCTAGGTTTCTTGGAGATGAAGTTATCAGTGGGTGTCGAGCTCTCTAAATGCAGGAACCAGGCTCTTTGAAACCCCAGGATATGCCCAGCAAATTTTCTAGGAGGGTAGGAATCTCTCTGTACAATCAACACCCACTCGAGTCAAGAAAAATGGGTGAGGTCGAGGTAGGCAGGCGTACCAGGTAGAGCTGGTTGCCCCATTGCCCTGCGCACCACCACCACACACACACACACACACACACACACACACACACACACACACACACACACACACCGCGTGCACCTGCAGGGACTGGGAGGGGTTAGAGACTCGAGTCTACAGGTGAATTGGGAGAACCTGCGAGATTTAGGGTGATGGAGGAGAAACGTCCGGAGGTGTGAGGGAGGCCTATGCAGAAAGGCTAGGAACAGGGGAGAAGAGCCTGCTAGCCAGCCTTCTCTTTAATGTGTCAGGTCTCCTGACCTTTTTCTGGTACACTCTACGTGAAACCAGGGACTCAGGCAGAGTGTCAAGCCTCAAAAAGACGCCACGGAGAGGATCAGGACCTGTGGGTATATGGAGCAGGTGATTTTTAGTCTCTGCTCTCCTCACAGGCGAGGTCCTAAAACTAGTTTTCTGTCTGGAGATTAAAATCACCGGTTGTCATGAACACAATGCTTTAGGGTTGAGGTGAGTGTGCTAGTGGGTGGTCAATGGTAGGAATTATACTTCCGATGGAAGGAAGACTAGCTCAAAATAAATCCAGGGCGCCTCTGTGGGGTTCCCTTGAGATGGACTGAGCGCGTGGGCAGAGCAGGAGCATTGGCGGGCAGCTGAAACCGAGGCCTTAAAAGTGCCTTCTACCTCCCTATAGGAATCCCTGGCGTACCACTTTTAGGGCAAAGACTCCTTTCAACGTAAACCTCTAACGGATTGCTCAATATATTGTTTGTGTTTTCTTTTCAGCCGCGCCTTGGAAGAGAATGTTTCAATCGTGTTTGAAGGCTAGCTCGACGCAAAAGAGAGCCCTCCCCTTCCAATTAGTTGGGGCTTGGGCCTAGCCCGACCCCCATCTATCAATCCCACCCACCCCCAACCTGAGGACTCCTAGCCTCAGCTTCGTGCCCACCCTTGGCGCTACGGGTCGCCAAAGAGCCAGAGAGTGCCACAGAAAAGATCAGGAAAGGTGCCGAACCGGACTGGGTGCCCCACACCCAAGCCCACGCCTCTCCACTCTGTCCAAACGCCCACTGGAAGCTTGCATCATCAATTCCTGTTTTAACTGCCTTCCTAAGGGCCTAAGGCCTGCGGGATCCAAAGGGGGGAGTGGGATTTGCAAGGCTTTTAAAGGTAATCCCAAGGAGCTCCTTCCTAACACACCTGGGTGCTATACTACTCTCAGGAACTCCAGCCTCCTGACCAACCAGTGGGTCCCAGATACCCTCCCGTCCCCAGGCTCTCCCGGTCTTGCTCCCAGTAGCACCATGGGATTCAGAAGCCAGAGCTTCCTCTCGCCAAGTCCTAAGAAAGCGGTTAGGCAAACACGAACCACTCTGAGAGGTTCCAAGGGAAGGGGTCCACAGTGACTCAGAAGGCATTCTCTGCACACGCCTTTGCTCGGACCCCTGGACACCCAGTCTCCAGAGACAGTCAATCACTTCCTGACTTTGACTTTCAGCTGGGGGTGGGGAAGGCGTAGGACTCTAGCGCTTACCCAAAATGGCCCGGGGTGGTGTGGGATGGCGACACCCACCCTCTCACATACCCGACCCAGGCCAGACGTCGCGCGTGGGGAAACTCAAGGGCAGCTGAGTGGCGGCTGGAGCTGGGTAAGCGGGCCGCGGTGGTTTCGTAAGGGACAGGGAGACTAACCCTGTCAGAACACTCTCAACCCCCGCCCCTGCTCCCTCTCCCACTCCGCTTGCAAAGATGGAGTTGGAAGCATCATTGAAGACTCAGAATCCCAGCAAAAAGGAGCAGCTTTCCCCTTTCCCCACGTTTGGACTTTGTCCCGGGAGTTGTCCAGTAAGCGCTTCTGCCCGGAGTGAGATCCCGGCACCCAGCTCCTTCCTCTCCCAGCCGGGTCAGGATCCCTGCACCCCAGTCGCCACCCGCGTCCCGTGCCCGCCTCAGGGCTCCACAGACGACACCTCTCCCCGTGGCAAAACTCGCCGGCCCCGCTCCCTTCGAGGAGACAGCCTCCCAAGGAACTCCTAATACCATCCATACAGCTTTAATGCGCTTATAATTCGATAAGTGATTTCAATTTGAAATTGTTAGTAACTAATTTTATGGGTAATTTTTCCACATCAAATATTTAAGCATCAGGTTAAGGGCGCCAGTTCCGACGCAGGATCATAAGGGGGTTCCTCCCCACCCACCCCCACCTCTCCATCCCCGCGCTCCGCCGCCCTCCGGTCTCCTACCGCGTCGTTTTTCCAAATCCCCAAAAGGTGGCAGTCGAAGCCGACTTTCCTCTTTTCCTGCCGCTCTAAAGAAAGAACCAGGGTGGGGGACGGCGGGGGAGGGGTGGGGCGAGAAGAGGGCCGGGAGGGACTGGACCGTGCCTGGACTTTGCAAGCTGAGCCTTTAACACGTTTCCACCACCGCACTAGCAAGAGCAGCGGCGAATTTCCTGGAAACATCTCGAGCCAAAGCAGCGTGCCTGGCAGCCCTGAGGTCGGGGAGCGGGCGGCTCCGCACACTCGCACTCAGCGCTCAGACTTGTACCGAAGAGGGAGAAGCAGGGAGGCACCCACCGACTTCTTCCTTTTTTTTTTTTTTTGTAGCTTAATATTGTCTATACTGTACTGTACAACCAAACTTGGTTCTTCGAGACCCGGCTCTGAGAACTGCATAATGGGGAGGGGGCGGGGGACTGAGGAGGGAGGAGGGGGCGCAGCGGATGAATTGCAGAGCAGTTGCCAAACTTTTTTTTCCCCCTGATGCCGCTGCTGCGGCTGCCTGTGCTGCAGCCTTTGCTTTGAATGTGTGTAACTAGGAAACAGCAAGCCGTCTGAGAAGACGGAATTTCCAACGTGTAAAATGTTCTTAACGGAACCATTGAGCGAGTGCAATAAGGCGTGAGGGGGAACTAATCTTCCCATTTAAATGTTTGTGGCAATTTTATCTAAATGAATTTTAATGCTAAACGAGGGTAATTCCCCATTTGTAGCGCGTTTGCTTCTTTCCTGTGCTTCTAAAGCAGTCGAACATCGTGCAATGAACAATAACAATAAAAATACTGCCAAGGCATATTATTCATTTTGAATGTGATATAATTACATTTGATTAAATATGATCGGGTAACATATTTTTTTAATTTTTGAAAAAAATACTTAAATCCTTCTACAGTCTCATTCAGCCAGCGGACCTCTCACCCCCCCCCCCAAAAAAAAGCCTGTACAATTGTGTGCCCTGTTTAGGGGAGGGCGTTTTGTTTTTGTCCTTTAAGAAACATCAAAAACACTCTCCACACCTCTATTATTTCCCTCCTTCCGATAAGTGTCCTCAATAACCTCTAAGCTAGCTCTGAAATTTACAAGAGGAAAAGCTGTAACAGCATTAAGCAGGAGGGTGTGGGGGGGGGGCAGAAAGAGCAAGACCTAAGGAGTGAGGTTCACACAATCCTCACACCGAGGGGGGACTCCATGACACAAAAGGGTGTTGAATTTTTTTTCTAATTCCTGGACATTAATGATCATGATTCTCTTTAATCCCCATACCCCCCCCCTTTGCTTACACTCACTTTTTCCCTCCTTAAAACCTCCCCTCCTTTCCTCTCCTTTGCCCCCCCCCGCCCCCTCCCCCCACCAATTAGGCAAGAGCCTCCAGAAAAATTAAGGCTGACTCACCGGGCATGTATGGGAGGCAGGAGTAAAAGGATGGTTAGTTCGTAAAGTTTATCATTAATTTTAAAAGTAAATAAATGGTTGTTAACTGCTACTAACCACCCATCAAAGAAAATGATTTCACTAATATGGACTACTTAATGCAGTCATGGAACTGTCTCGGAGCCAAAATAGGAAAGTTAAACGGGGCCCATCATTGGGGTGGGGGCGAGGTGGGTGGCAGCGCTGGGACCAGGCTGCAGGCGGTGGGTTAGGCCTCCCTCTTGCACATCCTTGCTTTCTGAAACAAGACCCCTTAAACAAAAGGTGAGAGTGCACACGGCTGCTCCTGCAGGTGAGGCAGTGACTCCTAGTAAAGACAGCCCACAGCTGGATTCTCTTTCCAAATAGAAAACAGGATTACTGTGGGCGGGTTTATAAGGTGATGAGGGTCTGAATGCCAGACTGACCCATCCTTAAGGCCTCTGACCCATCCTTTGTTCCCAAAGCAACCAAAAGAATCATTTTTAAAAATGAATTTGCCCTAATTAAAATATTTGTATATTTCTCTTAGTTTTGCGAAGCACTTTTTAGAGCAGCGATTTTATGTAAGTGAAATTATAAGCTATTGCAGCTTAAACATGTTATTTTGAATCATTTAGCTGGCTGCCATGCAGAAATTCTGTACAGCTGTTCTGGAAAATTGGTTAATAACCAGTTTTATCCAATGAGAACATAGAGCATATTTATAAAAATTAGATTTTGAAGTCTGGCCTCTTCAATTTTATATAGTTAATTTCTTAATAAACATGTACTGCTTGTCCTAGATTATATCCTTGGTGAAAGGCTGACTATGGGCTGTAGCTTCGACACTGTATGCAAGCATAATTTCACTGATAGTGGAAGTGAATAATATTGTCGAATGTAATCTGAGTCTACAGCTAGTTTAGCAACTTTAACTCTTAATTTTGTTGATGTTACCAGTTCATTGAGTCATCTTAAACCAGCCGTTATTGTTAAATAATTTACTCAGTGGTTACAATTTTCAAATACATATGACTCAGGGAGCTAATCGTTATATTTACTGCACTAATCCTTAAAAATGGGGGGGGCATATTTTTTAAGTAGTAAAGTCAGAATGACAAAAATAGTCTTGTTTTTATTATGGATTCTGATTTCATTACTGTGCTCAATGACTACAACTGAACTTGGAGTTCTCATACAATCCAAATTCCATCAAAATGTTAAGACTCATTGTGCCATGATTGTTATTAATAATTAGCTCCTTGTTTTCTTGATAGAAAAAGGCTATTGACAAGCATTTGTTTATCCACAACAAAAAGTATAATTAGCTTATCCCACTTAGTAAACCTTGTATGCATGCCAACTCATACCAAACTGCTACTTTTACAAGAAAAAATTGCAATAATACAGTTCATTTTTCCAGTCCTTTTTGCACAAAATTTATTTACAATGTCTACATAAATGCTCCAAGGTGGGACTATGGAAAAATACACACATGACCAATGCTTTGCTGAGAAATAAAGTCAACATATTAAAAATAAATCTTCAGTCTATGTTTTTGAGCTGCACAAAACAGGAAGTGATGTATAAGGTGATGGTTGTTGTCGCATGGGGACAATGATGCTTGATGTGACAATTAGGCTTCTAAACACACGGCCTTTTGGTTTCCATGCCTCCTCCTACCAGTCTCCTTAAGACACTGCCTGCAACAGCTGATTAATCATTGTTGATGACTGCAGTTTTTCCCATCCTTCCCGATTTACATCTGTTCAGGCCAATTCAAATATGGTGAGTAAATGAATTAGACATGCAAATTCAAGCTCCAGGCTAGAGAGAGGGAGAGAGAGGAAAAGAGAGAGAAAGAGAGAGCGCACATGGCTGAAATCCTAGGCAAGAAGAAAGATTCTTCTGCCTGATAGTTATTTTAATGCTCTAAAAACCCTGCAAATCAGACCTTCCTGTCCCTTGCAGGATAACTGTAAGGCTTTTTAATGTAAGGAGGCTTCTGGAGGAAGTGAAGAGCTATGGAAACAACACACATAGTGTGGAAAAATTTCACATTTTTTTTAAAAAATCTATAAGAAACAACGTAATATGGATAACAGTATAATAGCATTTACAATATTTCACTCTTTGTTCTTTTAATGTCTTATATAGTTATTTTGCATGTCCCCCAAATTGACTTCAGATGGTTTTCCTGCATTTTAAGAGTCCCTATGAAGAATTAGGGATGCTCCTTGGTCCAAAGTAGATGTCAAGAATGGAACTCCATAGTCATTGCAGAAAAAAACATGATTTGAAATCAGTCACCATTGCAGACAATGCATAGTCCCTTAAGCTACTGAGCATGAATGTCCATGACTTGTCCACTCATTGTCGGGTCTCCTGTATTAAGAACCGAGGGGCTTGATGCTGACATTGGCATTCCAGGGTGGGGCGGTCCTCCATGCATCATCACTGTTGGGTGGTGAGGGTGTCCAGGAATGTACGTATGCATGGGGGGCCCATGACGCAGCTGAGCAGGATGGGGGGGCATCTGGGGTTGGGTATAACTTGGTTGTCCCATACTCACACCCATTGGACCACCCCGGGCTACATACTCCCCTGGCATACTTTGCAGCCCTGTAGAAATTCAAAAGAAAGAAACAAAAAGAAAATATTATGGAAAAGCAACAGTGTGGTTCTGATTTTGGCAGTTCTATGAAAACCAGGGAACACTGTGATCTAGGGCCTTGGAAAACACTCTTTTGATTCCTATAGAAGAAAATAAAATGAGAGATGTCAGAGCTGGATCTCTGAATTCACCACTATTGCCCTTCCGTTACCATCATTATCAGTCCTCCTACCAAGTCTAATTTAAAAAGAAGCTAACAACATCCAAAAAACACCTCACTGGGTTCTGATCTATAGAAGCATTTTTTGTCCCCTGAAATATGCTCTATCAAAAGTGTGTACACTGCTGTGGTCACTCAGTGTTTCTCAGGAAGCAGAACCAGGCAAGCTCACTAATAGTGACCACTTAAAATCCTGTACCTTTGGGGGGGGAATCAAAACAGTTATCAATAAATCCCTTCCACATGGCCTCTTAGAGCTAGGGGAAAGAAAAGCTGTCTACCTTACAATGATTCTGAGAACAATAAGAAAAATTGGACCTAAAACAATACTCCTCTTGCTTTGAGGGGGCCTCTTGTCTTCTGCATGGATTGCTCTAGTTGATGGAAACTGACGGGTGTATTGTTTCTGAGAGCCATAAGCTCCATCATCATCAAGGGTGAAAGGCATAACGCCATTGCTAAGTATGTTCAATTGGCTTTAGTTCTAAGTAATAGCGCACTGTGAATACGATGAACACCTTCGAATAAGGTCTCCAGGCTCTGGCAATGAATGGCTGCTTAATCTAGCCTAAAGGAACATTTTTGAACTAATGAAAATTGCTTATAAAATATACTGTACCCACAGCTCTTTAATCAAAAAAGATGATAATATTTTTTGTAATAACCTATTAATTTAATTGGTCACGAAGCATAAAATACATCATTTAAATTTAATTGACCCAGAAACTAAGAAACAATATTTAAATTAACTAAGCTGGAGAATTCCATGATGAGGTAATAAGACTGTTGATTTCCAAGCTCAATGGAATGCTTTCAGAGTGAATTGTTAAACTCATATTGGACTCCCACCCAGAGAAGACGACCAGCGGGCAGTACCCTTGGCCTCAGCAAGAATTTTAAATAGTGTGTTAATGTAATCAGGGGCACATCCAAGACTCTGAAATTGTGGCTTTTAATTTCAAAAAAAAGAAAGCCAGAGCAATGCGGTTAGGGGTGATTTAGGAGATGAACTAGGGCTTTGGAGTTCAAAACAGTTTTAGCTGTTTGAACTCAAATTTCTGGGGTGCCTTTTTAGGGGAGAAAATGTCAGAGCGAGAATCTGGGGCAGTTTTCCTAGGCTCACTTCACTAGGCCTGCCACTGAAGATTGCATTAATGATCTCTATTTTTGTATACTGAATAAGTCAAATCCATTTGTCACACTGCAAGTGATGGCATACTTAATTTGGATATAGTCAATTAGCCTGGGCTAAGCCCTGAAGCCTGCTGTGCACACCTCTATTTTGTATTCTCCCTTTTTCCATTGCCACACGTAATCCCATTATGATGGACAGACAAAGGAACAAACTAAGAAAAAAAAAATCAAAGTTTAGTTGACTGAAGCTCAAAATATGCCTTTACTTACCCTAAGTAAAGCTGTGTTTATTTTACGTAAAAGAAGTTCTCTGTTTGGCTTTTTGGTGTCTTGCAGGTTAGTGTGGAAATGTAACTCATGCATCAACTGCGGTTAGACAGATTTATGGCACTTTGGGGACATGCTCTTTCCTCTCCTTGCACTGCTGCAGACTGCTTACATTTTGCAAATCAGTCTGTTGCTATGACAACCCACTCCCCCACCTCCTGACTGTTTCTTGTTTTGTCATGTGGTCAGTACTGTACAATAGCAACACACAGGATAAATGTATATCATACGCAGAATTTATAAGCTTAAAACCTTGATCAAGACCAACAAGAAAATGAAAGAAGCAAGAAATAAGAATTTAATGGAAATAATGAACAAGCATGAAGCTATGGGCAAGGAGAACATGAGAAAATGCAAGAGGAAAAAAATATTCCTAGGACAAAGTGAAAACAAAGACCCCATTTGTACTTACTTCCCCCTTGCTTTCGATTGGTTAACTAGATGAAGGTTACATGTAGTGCCACTGCCCCTCCATGCCCATATTCATGCCCATTCCACTCATAGGTCCTAGAAGGGAGATAAAAATCCAAGAAGAGGCCAGAAAATGAGCAAAGTCAACAGATAGTGCCAAAAGACCCTTAAACAAAACAGGTTCTAGACGCCAGCCAAGAGGCAGTGAGATCTTGAGCACATAAAGGTCCTGCCTTCCCCTTCGCAGCATCTTAGGTGAACAGATGGCAAAGCAAGGCGAGGCGAGGAGGCAGGCAGCTTGAGAAAGCAGAGGGTGGGCTGGGTTTACCTGTGCTGACTGGGACTGGGGGAGGACGACACTTCTAGGGTTAAACATGAAACCCACCACAAAATCATGTCTCACCTGGGGCCCTGATGCCCATGTGTTGCTGGCCATCCATTACAAAGCCTCCCATTGGCTGTCCGTCGGGGTTATAAGGTGTTCCTTGGCTGACTACAAAAGTACACAGCACAGCTTCTTAATAACAGGAGGGGGAGGGGGAGGGGAAAGATGGAAAGGGGAGAGGGGGAGACCAGAGGAAACACAGAAAACATACTAACAGATATCATTTTTAAACCAAAGTTAATTATTTCTCTCAGACCAGTTCTATGCACCTCAGTGACTTGCGTTTCAAGTGCTATGTCCAAGGAACAGGGTAGACAAAAATAAATAAATAAAATTTATGTTCAGGATTTTGTCTGGTAACTCCATAATAGCCATTGAAAGAAAAAAAGTTACTGGAATGTGACTAGCCAGAAACTGACTCAGTACAATAGTAGCAGAGCTTTCAACAGAGCTGAGAGATATTTCAGAGCCACAGTCCAAACCTGCATCACCCTCCGGTAAATTTTCTTGTTGCCTTTGCTACCATATTATAATACAAAACAAATCCTAGGGCTCATGACTGAAAAACAGAAAAGCTGTTATTTTTTTTTAAAACTGGGAATACCAGAAGACAGATATTAATGAGCGAGGTCATGAGACTAAGAGCTGTGTATTTATGCCACTAACAGAATCCTATGTTTTAACTGTACATGAAAAGCTGTTTCAGAAGTAAGCTGCCTTGGGTTATTAGAGCACACAAAAGCTCTACCTCACTGAATGTCTTTGAACTTTACTGAGTCCCACAAGTGATCCTGACCCCCTTGACCTTTTGACAGGTAATAAAGTTTACAGCAATTCCACACCAAGCCATGCACCAGGGAGTGGTCATAGTAGCAGAAAGCTGGGTAGGCAAACTCGGGGGAAACAAAGTAACATTAATATATCCAATGTTTACAAAGGAGATTATAACTGAGCACGTGGTTTAAGAGTTACTTTTCTCCATTGGCTTTTTACTTCCTGCTTTCTTCAAACATTTTATAAGGATGTTAAATTGATTAGTGTTGTTACAAAACAAAACTGGTTTAATTTTCACTGCCAGGCACTCCTAGTACTCACTCCCAGTTCCTTTACCAGGTAGAAGCTCTCCTGGTGAATGGCTCGAGGGTGGCTTTCGCTTGCCTGACCTGAATACAGTCACTAGAGGGGACTTGCCTGCTCGGTTGGACTGGTCTATCATGGGCTGCACTATTCTTCTCCGGGCATTAATAAACCTGTAACCAAGAAAGCACAGCATATCATTATTGCATAAAAACATAAACAAAAGGTAGAGGAAGAGATGAGCCATAGTAAGGGGAGCTTTGGCAAGCTGAGCCTGCCTCCTTTCTCTGCCTCCTTTCTCTGCCTCCTTTCTCTCCCTCCTGGACAGCTTCGAAAGCTGCAAAACCTGTGACCCTGTGACCTCCGAGTACAAGGCTTAGGTTTCTGAGTTGATTTATGTTTGCCTGTTTTACCACAGTTGGACACTTCCATTTCATCTTTTCATGGGGGAATTAGCAGAGTTTTCAGGAAACAATGCTAGCCTCCACTCTTTTCAGTAGGCAGGGCGGGGGTTGGTGGAGATGAAGAACCCAAGAGGACATCTGCGACCTCCCAATTACTGACATTTCAATCTTACACTCTCTGATTCTTTTTCACAGTTTGTCTGATCCAAACCTCCCCTACCTTTTGCAAACCTAGTTTCATCTTTATGTCTACTGCTAAGATAACAGACCGAGTTGGCAGTGCACCATCAGTTCAAGGAACGTCTGGAGTTTATCACTATTAACTCACACTTCTGGGGACTTTAGAAAAACGCATTCCTTGGAGACATTTCTTGGCATGACTTTTTTTTTTTTCTCTCTCTCTCTCTCTCTCTCTTTATGCAAAATCCGTGAAGTCAAGACAAGGTCACATCTACACAGTCACTGAATTTATAATTTTGCTTTCTTCAGCCACTATTGAACATGTAAATCATTTTATTAAGATATTTGAGTTGCTCTAAGTTTATTTAAGAAATTGCTTGGTACAAGTCTTTTCATAGCTCTTCCAAATGTCAAGCCACTGAAATATTAAAAAAAAAAAAAATGCAGCTAACTCCAAAGCCGTCTTCACAAGATTCTAACTCTTAAGACCTGTTGTCCTAGGTATTAATAATTGTATACCAACTCAAAAAAAAAAAAAAAAGTAGAGTATTTGCTATGTTTTGAAACAAGAATTTGCCTTTAGTTCCCAATTCAGTTCTGAGCAGGACATCAAAATTATGATAAAAGTTCAATAATACCCTATTAATAATTGAAGAGCCCTTGGTCTTATATAAATTTTAGTTTGTATATCTTTCTATTTGAGCAAATAAAGAAGTTCTGAAAATCCAAACCATTAAATAGTCAAGGTTTTGTTTTTAAAAATAAAGATTCATGCTTCATAGCATTTTAGATTCTTAGTAACCTGGATCTGTGTGTTCTTCCTGAGAAGTAACTAAGGTAAATGATGGACCTGAGTCTTACTAAAAAGGTACACTATGGGTGCTGACAATTAGAGACCATGTATTGTATCAGTTTTCACATATGAAGTCCCTGAATGCTAATAAAAATATTTAAAACACAGATCTACAACAAATTGTGTTGCAAATCAGGTTATCATTATCTTATATAAGCCATGAAAATTGGAATCATGTGAGCAGAAGGTTAGATTAATTCTCCAGTCTCATTATAAACACAGGTGTAGCACAAACACCATGTGAAATAACCAATTAAAATGAAAAAAAAAATCTGCCTTTTCATTAGCTGTCTGCACTGCATGACCAATTAGAAAATTATTTAATATTAATATTCTGCATATACCAAAAGTAATTTTCATAGTAACTAATATAGGTAAGAGAGCAAAGCATAGCTGTGTATGGTAGTTTATTATCTCCACTGACAGGAAAGAAACTTAGTGTGCAAACTTTCTATTTCAAGTCTTTTAAATTTTATGGATAAGGAGAGCAAATTTTTGTTGTTTTGGTATTTTGTCTTTCCTTTTCTTTTCTTTTTTTTTTTTTTTTTTGAGACATGTAACTCTAGCTGTCCTGGAACTAGCTCTGTAAACTAGGCTGCTCTCAAACTCATAGAAATCCTTCTGCCTCTGCCTCTGCCTCTGCCTCTGCCTCTGCCTCTGCCTCTGCCTCTGCCTCTGCCTCTGCCTCTGCCTCTGCCTCTGCCTCTGCCTCTGCCTCTGCCTCTGCCTCTGCCTCTGCCTCTGCCTCTGCCTCTGCCTGCCTCCTGAGTGCTGGGATTAAATGTGCATACACCACCACACATGGCTAGGAAAGCAAATTTTTCTTTAATGAAAATGTTTATTACTACCATGATATTGAAATGAGATAATCTGTTTTGATGGTGCTTCTTAGGCTGAGGTCCCAGATAATCCCTGGAATAGGCATTTTCCTAACTTTCAAATTTTATAGGGAATGATATTCTGAATACATTTGGACAGCCTTCCTGTTCTCTGTGCAATGCGTTGCTTGTCCATTTTTTTTTAATTTAGCTTTATTTTATGTGCATTGGTATGAAGGTGTCAGATCCCCTGGAATTGGAGTTACAGATAGTTGTGAGTGCTGGGAATTGAACCTGGGTCCTCTGGGAGAGCAGCTCGTGTTCATAACCACTGAGCTATCTCCCCAGTCCCCAGAAAGCAGTTTTTAACAAATGAGAACAATTTTTAACAAGGCTCAGAGAAATTAAATGACTTATTTGAGGTTACATGCTACCAAAGAGATGTTAAGAATTTAATGATGACACAAAGAAGTGTCATCAACAAATTCTAATGCTACAACTATTGATGCCATTGATGCACCACCCTCTAGAATAGTCCATACTAAGCAGATATCTGAAAAGCAGTTGCTTCTGAGCCAGTTTTCACTGGCAGCAAGCAACACTTATGCTGAGACAAGGAGAAAGCATGGCAATGAATGTTTTGATGGCTCTAGGAGTCCCTATGGCTGCCTGGCTTGAGTATATAGATAAAGATGAGGCTACTCAAAAGATCCTTTGATTGGGTTTTCATTATCCCAACCTTTGCCTCTCCTACACTCAAACATGCAGACTCCCAAAGACCAGTGCATAGTAACCAGCTCAGGTTACCAATCCATGACCATTCATCCATGGCACCAGAGAAAAACTGTAAAGCAAGTTTAGGAAGTGCTTTGTCACCTAGCTTGGCCATTAGCATGCATCTCCTCTACAAAATCCCACCAAATCAATGCCTAGGCTCTACTGGACTGAATGAAGCCAACACAGCACAAACCATTTCCCCTGAGAGTATGAACAAAGTGAGCTGCCACCAGAAGGTCCTGTTCTCCATGGTACAGCGTTCTGGGGCAATCGAAATCATTTCAGTCAACACCTGAACAGAAGCATCCTGTCCTCTAGGGTTCTTTGTCTTTTCCCTGGGTTAAACATCCATGGTTCTTAAGAGTGTTTTGTTGTTGTTGTTGTTATTGTTGTTTTTCCCCCCCTAGAGGTAAGTACCTCTCATATTCTGAGCCTCCTATCCCACATGCCCCTCTATTAAGTTCCCTGAAATTATTTGTATCTCTCTGGAGGTCTGCAGAGACACTGGTCACATTTATTCTGGGCCTGTCCTGGTCCCCATGTGAAGGGCAAACTCATTACCACATACTCTTAGCTCACCACACACAGGCAACAGATATTATTTACCTCTTTTTGTGGAAGAGATAACTGGTTTTTGTTTTATTTTGTTTTGTTTTGTGTGTGTGTGTGTGTGTGTGTGTGTGTGTGTGTGTGTGTGTGTGTGCACAGATATAAGAGACTCATAGTTTATATAGACACCGGGATCAGAATCCTGTCATTAAAAACAACAAATGGAAACACTTGAAATCAAAGAAAACTCAACCACTTTGAATTGCTCAAAGAGGTTACAAGGTCTACATAGAACTTTCTTTCTTGTTCTGAGATAGGGTTGCATAGAGCTCATGCTGACCTTGTTTATAACTCAGGAGGATGACCCTGAACTCCTGAATGTTGAGATCACAGGCTTCTTAAATATGGCTGGTTTATGAGGTGCTAGTGGACTGCACTTAGCCAGGGCCTGGTGTGTGGTGGGCACACACTCTACCAACTGACCTACACCTTCAGCCCAGCTTGATCTTCCTGAAAGCCATTACTTAAAAACATTACAATATAACAAAATATTATATATTTAGGACACAGTGAATTCTTGGAACATTACTATAGTCTCTATACTACTATGAACAACTAGTACCATGGCTTGAGGTCATGGTGAACATCTTTACCTGAAAGTAACGAGTTAAACAGCAAAGTATTTCATTTTCTAAAACAACACTTCATTCATTTATATGTGGCATCATTTCACAACTTGAGTTTCCTTGGTGTGTTTCGTCGCCATCAGAGACGACCTCTGGTCTTTCCCCCCAAACCTCTCTCTTTGGAATTAGCTGCACATAGCAGAGCTGTATTTAGAAGGCTTGGGGATGAATCCAGATACAAAAACATTTTCCTTCTGGGCAAAGCAATAAAATGGCATTCTTGCTCCTCCCACTGTAAGTCAAACTGAGGTCAGCTCCCTTGCCCCACTATCTGTTTAAATAAACTGGCTGGGCTGTTTGTTTCTCAAGTGCCCTTTGACCCGTGTCTCATCCTCCCTGCTTTGGTGACAGAATGCTTTACTTTTCATTGTGAAAGAAGGAAAATTATCAAGAAATATCCAAACCGGGGAACCAACAAAATGCCTGTAGATTGAATGTGAACATAAATGGACTTATTTTCCTTCTTAAAACACTGTTATTTTAGGAGAAATCAGTAAAATAATTAACATGTATATATATATATATATAATTAAAATGTATACACACATATACACATATATGTGTGTATGTATATATATGTGTGTATGTATATATAGGTATATATACACATACATACTGAAATTATATCATGTAGTTAAAGAAAATAACATTTCTGAAGAGAAGAAAAAGAATAAAACCCAAATTAGCATGTATAATATAAAGACATTTTCTAATTGCTACAGAATACTTTTTCTTTTTAACAAATGTAATTCAAATATAACTGAGATGTAGCTGTCAGGAAGGTGATGGTGTGATGTGTGAGCTTGGCTTACTTGCTAAGATGGGCAGTTGTACACCTTTTCTTAATAGAATATAAGAATGTAATAGAATATGCTACAATTTAGCTTTTAAAGTAAACCATCAAGATAAGTAAGCTTTAAAGGCTAGAGATGTTTTACTGTACACCCACACCCACACACACACACACATACACACACCTGAATTATAAACTGCTTTTGAGAACTAGAGTCCCTTTCTGTAGGTGATAAACAACCGAATTAAGGAAAGAAACCCTCATCACCTTCTGTAAACACCATAGAGTAGAACTTCTCTTGAGACCCAGTTTTTTCTCAGGCCCAGTTTTGCAAAGAAAAGCAAGATAGCGAGTTGACTTTCTAGTTTTCCTGCATGTCCAAATAAACAGAGATGTATTTCTTTCTGACCTGACTGTTTGTTTAGGACCCAGAGTCACTATAAGGAGGAGTGGGAGCTAAAACAGGAAAGAAAATCTCCCAGCATCCCAGGCTTGAGATCATCCATAAATTGAATTTTACGTCTTCCATTTTATAAGAACCAGACGGGGATTGCAAGCTGCATCTGAATTTTGTTTCAACAGGAAAGTTCTGGTTTCCTTTTTTCATTTCACTCCCCAGTTGTCGTATGTTGAGTGTTTCAATGTGTGTGTGTATATGTGAAATGTGTGTGTGTGTGCGCGTGTGGTGTAGTGTATGTGTTTGTGTGGGGTGTGTGTGTGTGGTTTGAGTACGTGTTTGTGTATTGTGGTGAGTATGTATGAGTAAGTGTGGTGTGTATGTGTTTGTGTATGTGTGGTGTGTGTGGTTTGTGTGTGTGCATGTGGGGTGTGTGCGTGTGTGTGTGCGCATGTGTTTTCCCATTCTGCTACTGCACGTATCTCCTTTCATTCTTGGTTTTGGCTCCAGGATGGTTTTCTAAGCAAGAATGGTGGTACTGCTTCCTGAAATGGACCTTGAACCTTTGTTTATCATCTGCTTCTTGCCCTGGTTCCAAACTTTCTTGCTAAACTGAATTCTCACAAATTAGGAGGATGAGGTGAGCTCAGTGGGCACCTGGTAGAGCTGCCCAGCCTCAAAGCCATCGCTCTCTAGTTAGATTTGGTAAGTCACTGGGATAATGATAAAGACTAAAGAAAAGCCCACCCACTCACCTGGCTCCCTTCCCTTTAGCAGCTCTATTCCTCAGTGTTTAGTGTTGGCTTACAACTAACATAACTGAGGAGAGATCATGTTTAGTTACTTTGGGCATCTTACAGCCACGCTAGTAATCCACATAAAATCAAAGTGGCCTTGTTCCCAAACAATGACCTGCTTCTTTGTGGGTCCTACAGTTTTGTTTACCAACTAGGAATAAGTAAATAAAATGGGGATAGACCTGGGTTTATTGTATCTTTCACCCTTCTAAGTATAAAGAAATGTCATTTTCCAACACTCTCAAATGTCCAAGAAGATAACATAATCCATAATTAGGAAATTATTTCATGGAGGCAGATGGCTTGGCTAGTTAAGTGCTTAGGACAGCCAACAATGCCAAATGGTGGATGACTCGAGGTTGACCTCTGACCTATCCACACTTTTGCACACTCATGAATGTGAGTCTCCATATACATGTGCAAGTGCACACACACACACTCACACACACACAACTAGAAATGATCACACCAACTAGAAAGGCATATTAGTAAAAATGCATTGATTAGTATTAGTTCTACTTATCAATACTTCCATATATATTTAAATAAAAATAAATATTGTGTATTCCTAAATAAAATTTAACTACTGGCAAGTTTTTGTATTCTTTATCTTATTAGTATTCTTTATCTTATTAAAGATGAAGATAATATTCTTTATCTTATTAAAAATAAACAATATGTACATATATTATTTAATTGACATGGAATTTATTTAGGGAATTTTCTAAAGATTTTTCTTCTTTTAATTTCAAGAAGCCTGATGAAAACTTTAAATAAATAAATAAATAAACCTGATACTGGAAAATAATTTTAGAATTCCAGAATTTTATTATTTTTCTATAACATGAGCTCTCTTAACACATCTTTCAACCCTACGAGGGATAGTCAAATAAAACCAGGTATACTTTTGCAATAGTCAATATCTCCTTAAAATTTTAAGACATGCTATACAGACAAAGTCTACAGGGAAGAGTTGTAGCCGTCTCCCAAGAAACTCTTTGTTCTTTCAAGCAAAAAATTTAGCTGGAAAAAAAATCTTCTACTGAGAATTCTTATTGCACATGTACATTTGCTTATTGGACCTAATGACCTGAAACTGAGAGTCTTCAGGGTTCAGCCTTTCTACAAATCATTTCTTTGTGAAATAAAATTGTATAAAACATGTTAAGATGCTCAAGAAAGTTGACTCTATCTCAAGTCAAACCTTATGAAATCATATTTTTGGCACCTTTTCTGGTTTCTTAACCTCCTCCAGGATCCCCCAGCTCCCAAGCTGCAATACATCACTCATGTCTGAGGGTGAGGGTGGAGAAGATCTGGGTAGACTGGGAAAGGAGGAGGCAAGCTCTCCTCTAAACCCAGTCCAGAATCCTAATTTCAGGTTGCTCAAATCACAGGAATTCTGTCAGAGGATGAGAAGCAAGAGGCAGAGAATTCAGGAAGCACTGATATTGTCTAGCTTGAGCAAAGAAGTTAATTATACATAAGTTTTCTTCCAAGCAGCCAGTGGAGGAGTTCAACATCGAATAGACAATGACAATGCACAGTCATAACAAAACCTATGTGCTCTTTTGTACTTAGAACTGAAGTAATTTTAAGATACCCACCACTGCATGGGTCCACACCACAGAAAATCCCCTTCGTAAACAAATACCATAATAACATTTGGGTTCTAAAAGCCATGGGCTTTCTAAGAATCCTTTATTCTAGCTTGAACTCTTATCCTTGGTTTCTACCTGCTACCTTTGAGATCACTGAATCCTGAGGGCTGAATTCGGTGGGATAAATGGTGAGTGCATCTCAATAGGCTTAGCAAAGGAAGATTGAATGTTTGTGAATAACTTAAAGAAGTGAAAAGTTGGTTCAGTCAATGCAATGCTTGCTGCACAAGCGTGAGGATCTGGATTTGATCTCTAAAATGCACTTAAAAAAAAAAAAAAAAAAAAAAGCAGGCCCAGTAGTTTGCATCTGTAATCTTACAACATAGGACTGGGAAGGAAGAGATCTAAGGATCCCTGGAGCTCAGTCAGTCTATGGTGGTTCAGACCGCCCCAGGTTCAGTGAGAGACCATGTTTGAAAAATATAAAGTAGCAAACAATAGACAAACACATCTGCTTTCACACAAGTACACACATACACACTTGCAGATTTAAGAATCTTAAGTATTTAAGTATTCTGAATATAGGTGACAAAATTGACACATGAAATGTCTACCTAAATGTGAAGATGTGAGTGTTCACAACCATAAATATAAGCAAAAATAATAGCATACTTAAGTTACATTCATTTAAAATGGCTATCAGCACAATGTGTAAGCAATCACAAAAGGTAGTTATTAAACGTTCTCTGCTAAGGTAGAAGCTTCAGAAACTATAAACATATTACCAATATGGATGTCACTTTTTAGTAGATGAACATTTTTTTTCTTTAAATACTAATTTTCTCATCCACAGAAAAAGCCAATACGATTGCACGTAACTGAGCACCCTTAACACGTTACTAAATAAATATACATGTTTAAAGCAAATCTGATTGTTTTGCCAGCCCCTATTATAAAGAGGAGCAGAGAGCTTATCACATAAAAGGAGAACACCTTTGAGAGTTAATACACAGTAAGCAATAGGCATAACCATGCAGCCACCCAGGCAAGTCAGAGAGGTAACCATTTTAATGATTAGATGTGCATTATTCTTCCAAAGAATGTTGCCTTAAACTATCATGTTGAAACCCTCTTGTATTAGAAGTATGACTTCCTCCATCAACATAAGACATCACTAACTCTTCTTAGTCTCTTCCTGGAGTGTCTCTGAATAGTTCAATGTCCCAAATCCTTCCTTCAGTTGTCCAAGCTACCCACACTTCCATTCATACCAAGGGAAGGCTTCTCAAAATGTCCCTTGTCACTCAGTTTTTCTGGTCGCAGAATTTAGTACAGAACAACACAGTCACCATGACCTGTGAATGGAGTTTGTGTTTATTCATTTCGGTGGTTGCTGGAGCATTCTGTTTCTACCAGTAAAACAAGATCTAAACTCACTGTCATGTCCCAGTATGTGCATTTCGGTGGTTGCTGGAGCATTCTGTTTCTACCAGTAAAACAAGATCTAAACTCACTGTCATGTCCCAGTATGTGCTCTGTAAACCCCAGAGACGGACATGGAGCCATGAACACTGAAAGACAACCCTCCCCTCCATGAAATAGGTGCCCAAACAAAGGAGACAAAAAGGCCTCTTCCTAGAATTTAGTAAATGCTTGCAAAGCCCTGTTGGTGAAGCTTTGGAGGCTGGGTGTTTACTGTGGGGTCATTGGCTGCTGGTGTAACTTTCCTTTTCTTTTGTATTGGTCTGTTTATTCTTGAGACGGGGTCCTGCTATGCAGCCCTACCTGGCCCAAGTCTATGTGAACCAGGTTTAAACTTGAAGAGATCTGCCTGCTTCTGCCTAGTGAGGACTGGAATTGAATGCAAATATCACATCTTCCCTCCCTCCCTCCCTTACACTACTTCACTTCCCCTTTCCCTTCCTCCCTCCCTCCTTCAAATTTCTCAGCCCGGTGGACCCCCCCCCTCCCTTTTTCTTTTTCCTCGGAGTCCCATGAATCCTAGGCTGGCAGGCTTCACACTAACTACTTAGCCAAGGTTCATCTCCTATCTCTCTCTCCTCCCTTCCAAGTGCTGTTTAGGGTGGCAGGTGTTCCAAACCAGACCTGGTATTAGGTGGTGCTCAGGACTGAACCCAGGACTCCCTGCATGTTAGGTAAACACTCTACCAACCTAGATACATCCCCAACCCCTATCCTTTAAAAACAAATTATTACCCCGTATCTCAGTCAAAACGCTGGGCCACTGGCAAGAAGAGTCTAAATGGTGCTTAGTAGGAAGAGCCTGGGAGCTGAGTGGGAACACTCCACTGACTGGCTCTGAGATGAGAGCAGCATGTAGGGGTACACACAACAATCTAGTGGCTTACTGTGAAGACACATGCTTTGCTAGTTCTAAAACTTAATATGGGAATTGCTTAAGTTATTGCCATTATAAGTCTCAAAAATACATAACAGTACACTCACAGCAGCCTAAGCTGGAAATGACCCAAATGCTCACCAACTGACACAGGAATAAAGTGAACGTGTTCCTGTTCACACAATGCATCACTGCTCAGCCAGCTAATAATACATGCTACACTGTAGACGAACCCTGAAAACATTAAGTGAAAGAAACAATCACATAAGATCACGTATTGTAAGACCACAGCTTGTACGTGCATGTGTGTGTGAAATGCCCAGAATAGGCAAATGTAGATACAGTGAGCAGCAGTGTGGCTGCCCAAGACAGACAGCTCGTAGAGTATCTGGCTGCCCAGAGCTGCTGAGCCGAGAGCAGGAATTAAGAGGAGAGGCAGTAGCTAAATGGCACCCGGTTTCTTTTCAAGTGGCAAAAATATTTTACAGTTGATTATGGGAAGGGTTGCAGAGCTCTGTGAATGCAGCTGAGTTGTGAAGGTTAAATGAGCAAATGCTTTGCAATCTGTGCAGCATACCTAATAACGCTGCTAAAAACAAGTTCACGATGGGAGGCCTGAAGAGGCACTGGATGAGGAACCTTCCTGTCCCTGCCTCCTAACTGGCAGCTAGCAGCACATCACATGCAGAGCCCCATTTGTCAAACGATACAGAAATTCCCACCCGGAAGCTGTGCCCTGTGGCTCAGTAACACTAGTTTCTAAAATTATAATCCGTGATCCCTTGTGTAACACTTCAAAAGTCATGTTTGTAATTTCAAAAGAAATAGCATGACTGAAAGCAAGATTTAATTCTCAATATGCCTTTTCCCCCTTAAACACCACATTCACTCAGAATGATTCACACATGTCCCTTTGGGTTCTCCAGTCCTCCAAGCCCTAAGGCTGGGACTTCGAGTCCCATCCAAGTCCATTTCCCTTTCCACGAACAATCTGCCGGGTGACCAGCCTAGGGACTGAGATCCCATGGCTTTTGTGCACATACAGTTCTTTCCATTAGCGTTTTCAACCCCATACCCTCAGCCATTTCCAACTATATACGAGCTCTGACCCAAACGAGGTATCCAACCGGCAACCACTACAGATGTGCTTGTAATATAGACCAACACAACCCTTCAGTCAGACAGCAGCCCACAAAAATATTGCTTTCTTTAAGAAAAAAAACCAAAACCCAGTAAAAGTATTAAAAACTTCAGTATCTATTCTTTAATTGGGATGCATTTAACTTTTATCCATGGGCAGTATGCTGTTCTTAAAAAAAAAAAGATTTCATCAATATTAAGCCAGATCACACCAATGACGGGAATTTTTTTGTTGTTGTTGTTACATTTAGGACTCAAGATGGATAATCACCATGAGCCTGCAAGGCTTCGAGCATTGGAGGAGGGAAGTGGCCTTCTCTTCTCTGTGATAAGGTCTAATCCTGCGAGGCCCTGGCTACTTGAGGGTAAAAAAACAGAGTGTCTTTAAGGCTACCAAACTCATCAGTGTGTTTGTTTGTTATTTATTTGCCAGTGTTGTGGGGTGACTAGCATGAAAGAGTTAATTACTTCCCAAACCAGTAAGCCAGCCTGAAAATCTGTAAAAATACAAATAAAGTGGAGAAAAACATTTTCAGTGTTCGTGGTGGCATTGAATGGAGAACCACATGTTTGCTACAAATGACAGACACTCATTCTGTGTTTGTGTTTTTATTTTTGAATGTTGTGCTTTCCATCTAAGATTTTTTTAAAAAATATTAATAAAGATAGCCCTAAATATCTACACAAAGAGCCTGGTGTCCACACATAGGTAAAAGCACAGAGCAGATCCCAGACATATGTCCTTAAAAATAGCCCTTCCACTGAGCCCCTGATCCCCTTCCACGTTCGAGAAAACTTTTATTTAACAAGGAGGCAACATTTGCCCCCATTTTTCAATAATTCAGGCTGACTTTTTAACCACT
This sequence comes from Cricetiscus sungorus, assembly GCA_030556225.1. Lineage (NCBI taxonomy): Eukaryota > Metazoa > Chordata > Mammalia > Rodentia > Cricetidae > Cricetiscus > Cricetiscus sungorus. The sequence goes on from JANBXA010000491.1 coordinate 11,166,223, forward strand.
CAAATATGCTGTTTGTTTTCTGCAGGCAGAGCCCTGAAGCAAGACAGTGATGTAAGTGAGGGAGAGAGGGTCTCAGCCAGCTTAGGGCTTGGTGCTTAATGCTTAATCACCCAACACCAGGCTCAGCAACTGTTGACACAAAATAGGTGGAGATCAGGCCCGTGCAAGCAGAAAATACCAGGAAGGCAAACTATATGTAAACACACTCAAGACAGATTTGACAAGAATAGGCCTAAGCCTGACTTGCTGGGGAACTACTAATGGGCAAAGCTCCCCTACCCCTCATAGCTCAGTCTGTTTCCCCTTGCAAAGTTCCTTTGAGATGATCAAGAATAACATTTGAAAACTTGAATACATTTACAGAAGATAGCCAAGAAGACATTCGTCCCCTTGATTCACACAGTGTGAGTTTCAAATCTGCTCCTACATGCAGGATTTATGTAATGTAATATGGCTCTTCTACATACACCTGGAGAGGAGCCAAATGAAGGTGGGGCGGGTTGGGGGGGGGGCGACAGTATGCATACACAACCACAATTCAAAAAGTTATTTCTCCTGACCTACAAAACTCATTGGGAAAAAGCAAATGGGTAGTGCTTAAACAATCTTTTAATCTCTAACTGACACCTGACAACCCATTACTTATAGATTATTAATGTACCCACTAAAAAGTTTGTCATGTACAAAATTGCCAGAGAAAAAGATTGAATGCCTGAGGTAAAAAACAAATTTTGCTGTATAATAACTTCAGAAATTTCAAGGCTATTATCTGCTGCGCCCTTCACAGTCTCATAGCACACTGCTAAAAACAACTGATTTATCTTTATTACGACTCCTCAATTGACAGTACACATGTTTTCCATGTCTTGCAATAATGTTTAATTTCATCTAGTCTTTATTTTACAGTGTTTGATTTGCTTATTATTTAAGATGAGAGAAAGTAGCAACTTTTTAATTAATTTTCTTGTGTCTCTTTTTCACAATGCCCTCCCCCTCCATCCCTGTGGTAGAGCCTTATTATATCGGCTTCACAACGCTCACCTGGTTTCTTGATGCACTCTACACAATCTAGAATACAGAGCTATCAGGGGCTAGAGCTCTCACTAACCAGCCCTACGTGTCAACGTTAAAGCACAGGAGGCTGGTATCTGTGGATATAAAACGACCCAAGTAAAGACACACAAGTCACTGGTCAGAAGTGAGGGGCATGATTAAACATTTGATTCCTATCTGTTCTTTCACATTCCCTCCCTCCATGACTTGGCCTGTGGAAGTGTTGTATTCTCATCTGGTTCTTCTGTCACCTGTGGAGATGAGCTTTTTTTTTTTTTTTTACCTTAGCTAGCACGCTTCATAGAACCCACCTCCCATGCTAAGTTCCTGATGCCTCCTCTCCAGTGCCCTGCTCAAACATTGGAGTCAGTGCACAGCACTCATTGTGGGGGTCCTCACCACCCATTTCTCTGTTTGACTAGATGCTTGTACACCACAAGCCTCTACAGAACAAAAACATCACAAACACAGAATGAAAGCAACAAACCTGGCCTAATGAGGTCTTGCAACAACAACAGCTGACCCATGGGCAATGTTCAGAGTCCATTCCCAAGCCAGCCCTTTCCTTCGATGAAAGGAATCACAGACATCCAGACACATTGTGCTCACAGTGAATAGGTCGCTCAACTCTGAGTCTCACTGGATGACCTTATAGGTCTCCAAATGCTTCCTCAGCCGGAAGCCCGTGCCTCAGGTGTGTTGTATAGTCTTGTCCTAATAATCCTGGTGCTACCTGATGCCTGGGAGGAGAATCAGAGGTGACAAGACACAGGATTTGTTCCGATTTCCATGATGGAAGAAGTAGAAGTTTCCATCCACCCCTTCTTAAGGAGTGTCCTTCTTCAACACGGACATGACTTTATACAGTGGGGGAGAGCTCCCAGAAAGCCAGCCATGTGAAACTTCGGCAAATTATACCAAATAGTCAGAGCAGAATTTCTAAGAGAATTGTTTGCAGAAACTTTTTTGTTTTTTGTTTTGTTTTATTTTTAAATTTGCAGACAAAAGCAGTGCCTCTGTTGAACTCCTAAAACTCTATGACATGGCAATACCTGGAGGGTTCTAAACTCACAAGCCTTTGCCCTCAGAGCTATTTGCTCAGCTTTCCTTCCTAATAATTTCCTGACTCTCTGGCATCTCGCCAGCCCTATCTCTGGCAATATGCAAGCTAAACATTTTTTGACTGATTTCAATATTTTCTTATGACCAACTAGACAGTATTTTATCTAGTGAGTATTACTATTGCTCTAATCTAAGCTGAGAGTAAGGGTCTGTAAAGGTAATATTATTAGAATCGACACTCAAGGTGAAAAGTAGAGCAATTAACTGAGGCTGAAAGACCAACACACTATGAAATGTTCTTGGGGCTTAATCTGTTTCCATGTCTCCTTTTTTTTTTAAAAAAAAACACTGCACCTGTTACTCCATTGATCAATTAGGAAGTCTACTTTAAATGTAGGTTACTATGTAATTCTCAAAGGGGTAAGCGGAAGCAGCTGTGTAATAAAATGACGGGGTGTGTGTGAAGTTGCTGCATCCCTAGGTGACTTCCAGCCAGGGAAAATCACTCTACAGTTGCACTTTCATTTTGCACTTGAGTAGCAAACAAATGACCCCAGAGGCTCTCCCACTAAACACTGCTATGAGTTTTTTTGCTTTGTTTTGTTTTCCCTTTTCTTTTCTTTTTACATCTGTTTTTTCCTTGTCTTTGTGTCATGCCTCTGCTTAGCTTTATTGACAAAACAATCTGTGCCTAATGTTTAAACAACATCTGTAAAATGTATTATTAAATTACATCAGAAAAAAAGCAGAACAATTCTATGAGACCCACTGACCCCTATTGATTTTTAGATCCCAGAAGCTGGAAGGATAATTTGTGAATGTTTTAACATTTACATCTAAACATGTCTCTATATTTATAGAATCTTTGATTACTTATAAAAGTATTTGCTACATTACTACTATAATTCAGAAATAAACTTGACCTTTAACTGTTGAATCTATTATAGTAAAGATCAAATTTTCTAAAAATAAGATTCCAGTTTTACCTGCCTATAGCGAAAGAATCTAGCTCCCCATCCCATGTGTAACAAATGGTAAGAGATGCCTGACCACTTGGCAGTTTTAAGGGAAATAGATGAAGGACCTGGGAATATCCAGTATGATTCTGAAAATAAAAAGAACCCTAGTTCTGAAGTCAGGGCGCAGCCTAGAATTTTATACACCCAATTGATAGAAAGGGGTTTTCTCTCTATACACATGCCAGATTTCATATATACTATGTGTTTCGCACAAAATGTAACACAAAGAAATAATTGTTTAACGTCAGGCCTTTCCGGGAGAGTATGTGCATAAAAAGTAGTAAGCCAAGGAACCAGAACATTTGCTCTGTGCACTCTGGGCTGAAACTCTGCTAAGACAGGAAGTGTCCCAGGTTCCCAGCCAGTGCTGTAAAACAAGACACAGACATCAGCTTTTGTCACAGGGGACTCCCTGATCTGCAGCATGGCCTAAAAATACATAAATGAGGTTTTATTCAACCATTTTCCACTCATACTTTCAATGTATAAAAGTTGATTTACTAAAGATAAAAAAGAAACCTCAAATATTAGCTTTGAGTTTATGCATGTATGTACATATCCATGTATGTATATGTTTTCTTTAAACATCTGAGTAGAAGGTAAGGAGTCAGAGGTAGACAAAAACAAATTGTGTTCACTTAAGAAATTCTCAAACAATAAGTAAAAACCCATTTTATAAAATACTTGAATACTGAGATTATACTTTGTGTGTGTTTGTGTATAGCCCTGGCTATCCTAGAACTCACTCTGTGGACTGACCTCGAACTTACAGAGATCCACCTGTCTCTGCCTCCCAAGTGCTGGGATTAAAGATGTGCACTACCACTGCATGAGTCTGAGATGACTATATATTAAATATTTAAAGAACTGAAGAGCCATCTACTGCCAAAACTTAAAATATTTCTACCTCAAATGAAAAAAAAAAAAAGTTCAACACATTGGCATTGTTCTCAGAAGTATTTACCATAACAACAATGAAAAAAAAATACAGGAAGTTCTCAAATGTTAATTTTACCAGTTCTCAATGAGTTTACATCATGAAGGAGCAAAGAGGAAGGAGATACAAGCATATGGAGAAGGCTGTATCTCACAATTGACCACACTCTGAGTCTAAACTTCTCACAGCATTGAAATACCCAGGAAACTAGTCACAGCATTTTTGACTTGGAAAGGCCATTCAATATCTCCTTAAATTAATGTATTTAAAATATTCTTAATATTTCAATATTCTGGATTATTTGAATAATCCAGATCTTACCAAATATGTTGGCATAGATTGAGCCCACAGCCTCTCGTGTGATAAAAATCCCATTCCATTTCAGGGCTCTAATGCCAGCCATGTTAAGATCCCTGCTCTCTATTTAGATTCTGCCCAGTAAAATAAATATGAGTATTTGCAATTACATTTTTATCTCTGTTTTCTCTCATCAAATCCATCTTATTGTTTTACAGTGTGGTTCTCCCACTTCCCCAATCCCCACCCATTTTAGTCTTAGTCACCTAACATGTAGTATATCCTTATGCCAACAAAAAGACACAAAACAGGTTTAGTGGTGGGTGTGAAAGAACAGTGCCCCAAGGTCCCTGTTGCATTTTGTAGTTGATGCCTCACTAAAGCTGCACCAGCTAAGGTTCCTATGACAAGCTAGCAACTAGACATGAGTTTATAGCTTTTACTTAACATATTGTGCATTTCAATACATTGTGTTGCTGCCAATAATTATGACTGATCTACACCCAACCTGCCCTTCAGCATTTTATGAAACATCTTCAGCAGTGACTCATAGCATATACAAAAATTTACATGTGTGTTAACAAGTTTTAAGAAATCCAAGAAGGACAGATTTCTTTTTTTTTTAAAGTTGTAACTAAATGAAGTGAAGAGAAAGTCTTAAGACATTAATGATCATTTTTTGTTAGGATTTCCAGAGCAAATTAACCTCATGGGCTACTGTTCTATGAAAGGAAAGTATTTATTTGCAGGCTGTCAAAAAGGTTTCATGTGTTTTTAGTAAGTGAAGTAAAAGGAGAAAACACTCTACTTTCTGCCTTTTGGTCTTCAAACAGGTCATGGTTTGAGATTCTACAACACCTTTAGTTTCTAAAAGGTACCATCTTTATTTGCATGTTATTTCTTACCTAAAGCCTAAAGAAATATATCTATTTCCAGCTTTTTGTATGTTTGTTTTGTATGTGTGGCTTTTTTGTTTGGCTTGGTTTGGTTTGGTGTTTCAAGACAAGCTCTTTGGTGTAGCCCTGGCTGTCCTGTAACTCACTCTATATAGGCCAGGCTGGCCTTGAACTCAGAGACCTGCCCACCTCTGTCTCCTGAGAGCTGGGATTAAAGGAGTGCACCACTGCAGCATTCCCAGCTTCTTAAAAAGAGAAAGCTTGGGAAATGTTAAACTTCAATCAATATGTAAATGCCATTACTCACCACACTTCAACAACAATCCATCTCGGATATTTTAGGCTTTTTTTTAGAGACATTCTCTCCAGGAAAGTTGTCAATGAGGTCAGAGGAATTGACAAATGCAACATTTTCACACTCAGAAAGGACAAGGCAAAAGGAGAGAGCCACACACTCTGTCCCATATGAAAAAATGAAAGTGATTTTTTGAAGTTACCTATCTGCAAACTTGAACTTCAGCTTTAAGTCTGCACGTACTTCGAAAACTGTTTCATATAGCCTTCTAATTCCGAGTCTTCCTTCTCTTCCCTCTAACTACAGAAGTCAAGACGGAAAGCTGTGCTCATTGGCTGATGAAGACCTGCAGCTCTCTGCTAGATCATGTGCAGAGAATCTAGGGGAATGGTGGGTTCTAAACATTGCCTGGAACCACAGAAGGCCCTTTTGCCCCTGCATTCACAGGAAATGTTCCATCAGACAGGTTATACACAGAAGAATGTGTTGAATTTATTCTGGTAACTATGTTTACAAATAGAGTTTGCTAGCAACATTGAGGACGAAGAGAGATGGCATGTATGATAGACAGCCAGCTCCTTTCGCTCCTTACTATGAGCTCAGCCTGCCACTCCTTTACATCCACCAAAGAACATTTCCCAAGGAGATGCCCCATGTCGACAGTTTTCATTACATTGTGACTGTTTCACCATCACTTTAAGTCCAAGAACATGATCGTGGGTGTGCACATAAAACTCACTGTTTCCCTTATGGTATTATTAAGAACCTCTGAAAGATCCACTTCAAACAAGCAGTATCGGCAGTCTTGAAGACTTCAAGACAACAGCAGATAAAAATAGGCAAACAGCAAAACCTCCAAGGCGACAGAACTTAGCATATTTAGATACAGTATGAGTTCTGTGGGTTCCCTATCCTCTAAGAGGACTGCAAAAATTGATCTCTGAAGGCTGTGGTAAGGTCATAGAAATTGATAACCCTTACAAGCAAAGCTCATGTGAGTCTGTCTGTGTCTTGCAGATAGTGCACTTTGTAAATTAATCCTCCAAAGGCAAATATAGCATAAGTAGCTTGTTATCGCTAAAACACTGAGTTGAGGAATACATGGGATTATATTGACAGAAATTACATTTTCTGTAATGGGGTTTAATATATCTGAAATATCTCCCAAAGGCTCAAGGCTCTCTAACAGTGAAGGGTCTGTTAATGTGAGTACAATGGACATCAAGAACAAATTTATTCAACAAAATGGATTAGGTTATGTAATCAGAGATTCTGTAATATTAATCTTTGACACCTATTGAACAGAAAGAAATACTCATTCCTACAAACTGTCACTCTCAGTTTTCTCTTTTCTCCATCAGGGTTTGAGGCTTTTCTGGATTTTACTTCAAAGAAGATAAGATTTCTCCACTATAAACACTGATCTGAAAATATTAGGACAATTAATTAGATATCCTCAGTTTTAGAGGAGATTGGATTTCAATACCCTTCAAATATGACAGTAGGCCTGACTGATGATCTTAACATGCCTTTTAACACAGTCACAAAAGGCAATAAATCACACTTTCTCAGAGCCTCAGTGCCATGTTGCTGGACATTTAGTCTGAATATTGTTGGTCAGTACTCAGTGCATAACCTCAGCTTTACACCAGATGAGGAAAGTACACTTTACTTAGAAATAATAGCTTTGAATAGGCTGTAAAGACCTTCAGATAAGGAAGCAACTTTCCCCTCTTCAGTATTTGAGTGTGATGAGAACACCAGGTATCCTTCCAATAGCTAACCCTAACAAAAGCTAATTGGATTAGTTTCTCAGTGAATTTAAGACAGCTGTGTAGCAATGATAGATTTTTCTTCTTTTACAGATTTCAGAGCCAGAGTGAGTATCCACCCAACACACTGTTCCTGTGCATAAAATCTATTGATTCGTAAAGAAGGTGGAAGGCAACATATTCTATTTTTCACATTAGAAAGCACTCCTCCACATCTGTCCAGTTTGTTTCCACCTTTGGATCAGCAAGCCACTAGGGAAAGCAGCAGCAACTAGGTGTGTCTTCTTCAAGCAATACATTAACTGCAGGTTGCCAGAGGGGGGAACAGACAGTGTGCAAACTCTAGCCAAATTACTCACCAATTGTTCACTTGAAGGATGGTGAGGCCTGTGTCTTGTGCCAACTGCTTTTTCTGTTCTTCAGAAGGGTAAGGGTGCTGAAAGAGATCAAAAAAGGTATGTGTACAGCAAGCAATGTTTATACCATTTTGTCAATAACCTAAGTGTCTAGTGAAGTCTATAATTAAAGGTAAAAATGCTGAGGTATGTCACTCTTATTAATGGAATACTACATCATCTAATTAATGGCAGTAAAAGACAAGCCAATTACAAAGATTAGTGAAGTGCATAATGTCTATTTAGGATACTTGCAGAACCTTGATACTGAGTTTACCCTTTAACAAGTTTATTTGTTGCAAGGCTAGAAAGTTTAGTGTGGTCTTCACTGTGTTTTATCAGATTGTTCTCTCTCTGTCTCTGTCTCTCTCTCTCTCTATATATATATATATATATGCATATATGCATATATATATATATATATTCTATAGATATGAGAGAGTGTGGAGTCCCAGCCCCAGGCTCCCATGGCTGTGCCTTCCCCTTGGCATCTTTCTCTCCATGATGGACTGTAGCCCCTCAAAGGGTGAGCCAAAACAAATCCTTTCCCAAGGAGTTGCTTTTGCCATGCTTTGTTATTGTTGTTGTTGTTTTTCCTTTCTTTCTTTTTTTTTCGTTTGCTCACAGTGGTAAGAAAAGCAACTAGTACAGTTTTTTTCCACATCTGAAAGTCAATATATTCTAGGATTCTCTATAAAGGCCAACAACATGTCAAAGGTCATATGTCACATACGAAGAACAAACACAGCTCTGTTCATCTTGAGGAAGAGAATACAAAAAGTATTAATTGCATATTTAAAGAATGAAATGAACTGAGAATTCTAGTAAAATTTGTTTGTGGAAACACTTTCTGTCCAGATGTCAAGTGCATCTAAACTGAAACATATATTTCTAAAGTACAGGAGAGCATTTGGGGGTGTGGTTTCCACCTGTGGAGATGCTGGCTGGTGTGAAAGTTGCTTTCCTATAAATTCTCCCCAGATAAAGTCCTGACAGTCAGTCCTCTATTCTTAATCCCATTATGAATGAGAGAAGTCACCCTCAAGATTGAATTTAACTACGTGTGCCATGGAAACTAAATTCTGGTCTATTGGATGACAATTAACATAGCTTTTAATCTCATTAATAATGTCTAGTCAGACGTTTAAGAAATCGTTAATGACCACATCAGTGCTTTTTACATGTAACTTTAAATACATCCTAGGTCTATACACATGGGATATGCTTGTGGAGAATGGAGATACAGTGATTTTCCCCATAAGCATTGTCTTTGATTGCCACTTAATCAGTAAATACACAATTAGAATGAGGCTTTGCTTTCATAGAATATAGTGCCTTTCTCTAAAGAACTTCAGGTATATTTCAGACAGGATGATAATTAACCTCCTTAGGTCCTTCTGAATATCACGAATGGAACCAACATCCTCTTATTTTGTAGGTGAGAAAGACAGCCATGGGAAAGGACAGCCAATAGTGATAGTTTCTTCTTCTCTCCCAGAATCTAAGTCTTCAAAAACTTCCACACTGCTTACATAATCTGCATAGCCAGCCCACCCTTTCAGCTTCACTCTTTCAGAGCCACTGACATCTCACCTGCTGCTTCATCTCATCCAGCCATACTGTTCTCATTTCTACTCTTCCAGCACACCAAGGTTCTCTCCACTACACTTCTCAATGTCTCTGTCAGGGTTCAGCTCAAGGTCAGGTACACACCCAGACACACACCCTCACCCACACAAGCATACACACATGCATACACACACACCCAGACACACACACACACACAACACATGCACACACACACACACACACACCATACCACACCACACCACACCACACCACACCACACCACACCACACCACACCACGTGCAGACACATCTCATCTCACATCAACCTCCCCACTCCCTGATAACAAATGTCATTCTCTGAAGCCCTTTTTCTGAGTCTGTTTTCTTGTTGGTGTGTCTTTTCACACAAGTACCAGTTTGAAATGTATTGCTTTATTATTCATCATCCTCAAAGTCCAGATAAGTTTGTAATGGGAAATTAGCAACTATAGTTTGATAAAAAAAATAATAAGTATAACACAGATACTCTCTGTTTAGATTCAACACCAAAACAGGTGATAAAGTGTCTTTCAGAGCCTAGGGAAAGTGTAAGCATCCACACCAGAATGTTCTTTGCTTCAATCCTAAAAGTGGTGTTGACTCATGTATTCAAGCTATAATGAGCTAGGACCACACACAACATAAAACCAGGTCTCAGGACCAGTACAAAACTAAACACCACTCAATACCCTACACTTAAGACTCAATTCCTATTGTATAAAAGCATGCCACACAATTCTCATCAAATGAATCTCTTTTCTTACAAACAGAACACTGAATTAGAATTTTATATGGATAGTAGCTCTGTGTCTATACTGGTTGAAAAATTGTATATACTATAAATGACTCCATTAGAGCATATAAATTATGCTGCACTTACTAATTATAAGACTTTGAACATGAACAACTTTTATAACCGTCAATTTTGTTACGAGTCCTAGGATCCATTGAAGTTCAAGACTTCTCCCATTAGCAGCTCTAAACAGTAGTGCCCAATAAGAATTACAAACTAGATTCTGAAATGTGCAATCTTCTTTTAAAAATCTTGCCTTCATTTTTGTGTATTCATGCATGCACATGTGTGCCTGCATCTCTGTGTGTGTGTGTGCGTGTGCGTGTGCGTGTGCGTGTGTTTGTGTTCGTGTTCATGTGTAGATGCACACCACGCTATACATGTAGAGGTCAGAAAACAACTTGCAGAATTGGTTCTCATTTTCTGCCAAGTGGGATCCGGAGGTTGAACACATGTTATCAGGGACCTTTACCATCTAATCAGCCCCAAACACTCATTTTTTAAATACCCAGTTGTTGATGCTATTTTCATATAAAGTTAAGTTATAAACACCTACACTTGGGCATTCTGATCTACAACATTTTCCACAATACTATTTACTTACAGTTTTCCAGGTTCTAGGAAAGTTTCTTTCAATTATTTTTCAGTAGAATTAATAAATACGTCTATCCTCACTCTTCAGCAGAACTGAGTTGCAACATCTTTTGCCTTGTCTTGTTGGCTGCCTTAATGCTATTACCCAAACTAGATGGAAAAATTAGTATTTGTGCCATTCATTTTTAGCTACTTTGAAAATTGAGAATTGTCACAGCAATTTCCTTGTCCTGTGTTTTTCAAGAGTATTTTTGCATGCTTATTTGTGAGCAAGCTTTACATTCACTCTTATAAGACAAATGGAATTCACATTTTATTTATGCAAATGGTGTCAGAAAAATTCTCCTTGGGTCATTAAAATTACCTGAATCATTACAGCTCCAAAGAGCTGCAATGCAGACCTCCAAATTTACAGCAAGTATCCGTTGTTTCTTCACATAGTGTAGTTTCTGATTTCATAATTTAAATATCACAAAATGAAAAAGGTCTAGGTTTTTTTTTCTTTTCCTGTCACTTTTCATGTGATCTGATTTTAAGTAATTGGAACAAACTGTGTCTAATTTCATGCAGCATAATTGCTAGGCAGCCCCAAGCTATAGAAACCCAGCACTCTGTCTCCATTAAGCAATTTTCAGCTCTCTGAGATATATTTTTTATGTAGATATGAATGAGTCTGGATAAAATTAAATGTCACAATAATTTGGACATTATTAATAAGAGATATGTATGCCAACCAGTAGGCATTGTATCTGTGAGTGTGTGTGTGTACACTAAGTTGAATGTGTATAGATAGATAGATAAATAGATATGGATAGAGATAGAAATGATAGAGATAGAGATTAAGTTGAATATTAATTAATTATTTAATTAATTAATTATAGAAAATGGCACCTAGGACCATGTGCACACTGGGAAATCAGAAAATTCCTTGTCTATGGTGAAGGAGCCATGTTTTTCTTTCTTTGCTTGGTTCTTGGCCTTAGTGTTCCACAAACTCTCAATTCCTTTTTTTCAAAGATCTATATTTCCAAAACCCCATGAAAACTATGACTCTAAGAAGCTGATGCCTACTCAAATAAAAATTCACAGAAAAATAGGCTTCTAAATATAAGCCTAAGTAGTTTAACTATCTAAATTCCTATGACTCTTGCTTACCTAGGCTGTTTGTAGATAGTAAGACTCATGTCTTTGCAGAGGTAGAAAAATGGCCTGGCCAAAGCAACAATAAACAAACAAACAAACCCATGAGCCACAGGCAAGACTTGTGTAAAATCACTCACAGCCCTGTTGTGTTTTCCCACAAGGTGAATGAGGACACTCAATAGGCAAAAGCAGAAGCCATCAAGGATTCGTGAAAGGTGCCATTTTAGGGAGAAAGGGGTAAATTCATTCCAAACCCTTTGTAACTAAAGGGTTCCATTTCTTTTTGGCATTTCTCTGAGCACCTATCCTTTACTGCATCTAAATGACAAGGGCACTGGTTGAGAAAAGATCAGTGGGTTCTTGTGAAGGAAGGACTTATTGCACTGGCCTGATATACCAATCAACTTAATCACTTTGGGATATCAAAGTAAATTTGACCACCATCCAACAGACAGTGAGGGAGAACTTGCTGTTGCTGTGTACATTAGCCTTGTGCCATTATCTCTTAAAAGCTTAATTATTTGCAAACAATTGATCAAGATGGGAATTTGAGAAAGGATATGCAAGGGCCACTGGGGGACCTGCAAAGCATTAAGAGAGCAAATGAAATTACCTCTAGATCCTACAATAAGAATTAACGATTGGGAAGGGAGAACAAGGCGGTGTGGTAGCTGCAAGGGCTCTGTCTGGAGTGCTTCCCATTTGATCTGCATTAACACCTCAGGACTGAGTGAAAGCCATAAAACAGTGATTATGTATGGGCAAATCTGACCCTCCCTTCCTGCATTCAACCTGCACACAGTCTAGTTTCACTGGGGAGAGCAGACATGTGGGACGCAAAAGGGAAACCGGTCACTTGAAAAGAATGGAACCCAGCAATGGGGAAAAGCCACAAAATGACCATCATCATTTCTATAACCAGCAGCCTGATTTCCAAACCATTTGCCACTCTTCATGTGTTTCTAGACACACAGAATGACTTCTAATAGTGACGTAGTATAGAACAATTCGCCTTACAGCTTGTTCAAAGCACAAAATCATCCCCAGCATAGTGGCCTGCATAAATGTAATAAAGAATATCTGACAAAAAAGAAAGAAAGAAAAGAAAAGAAAAAGAAAAAGAAAAAAGAAAAAAACCCTAAAAATAGTTTGCATTAAAGTTTAGTCTAAGCTGTCATTTTTCACTAGCCACAAGAAATAGAAGATGACAGAAAGAAAATGGTAACTCTCTAAAGAAAATTCATCTTGGCGCAATTCTACTTTTATTTATTAAGGTTGGCACGGGAGACCCTCCCATAGTGATGACGGTTATCTGGTATTTACGAGTTTACAATGCTTTGGGAGAGAATTTATTTATTTAAACAATCAAGCATCCTTTCCAGATGAGCATCAATGGGAAGAGACAGAAACTTCACAGTACACACAGATGGAAAATGTCCAGCCTTATATCGTAAAGACATCCTGGACCAAATGGGCTTCTTTCATCAAAATGTCCACCCCTGGCTGCAAATGTGGATGCCAAGACAGTGATGAACTTTATCTTATCTGCCCTGGTAACCAAGTTTCAATAACATCCCCTCCCTCACCTCCTTGCCCACTCAAACAGCACATTGTAATGGCCGCAGAAAATCTGAAAATAATCCTCTACAGGGCTCTCCGGTGAGATAATGGAAGGCTACACTGCCCCTTCTCAAGCTTCAGATTAGTAATTTCTTGTGACACACAAGTGCCTCTATATGGAAACTGCAAAACAGCTATAACAAAGCAATAGAGGTAGAAGCAATTTTCAAGCAAAATGTTACACGCTATACTTTAAAAGGTATGGGAATGGGTACTAGAGGGGCCCATCTAACACGAGGAATTATGGCAACTGTCCAATAGCAGCCTTATCAAAGCAATGTTCTGTGGCTTGGCTGAATATGTTGGAAGAACAATTTCAGAACTTCTTTTATCCTTTTTCCTCCAGCCTTGTGCCTCCTCCACAGCTAAGTTTAATGCATTAATATAAGTTGACCTTGAGCTAAACTCTGGTATGTGATAGAGAGATACTCCCTTTTAAGAACAGGGGGAACTACCATATGACTTTTAACCATTAGATCTCTGCATTCTGTTCAAACTTCTGAGTTTACCCTTTTTGCCACTAAGGGACTGGGAGACCCAAATTAAAATACACTGCTATGTATTTGAGCTCTAAGAAGGTAAGCAGAAATTAAGTAACCACGTAGAACTATGTCTGGTTAACCTAATTTTTTGCATATAAAAATTTCTCTCACTTTAAATAAAATTGCAGTCATTTTCCCCTTATGCATTGACAGTGAATAGCTTACACTATGACAATTACATTGATCTAGGATACTTTTTTCCTTAAAAAAAAAAATCTATAATGCTTCCCTATTGTCTTTCTGCTTTATGAATTAGTTTTACTGTTTCAGTGAATGCTTTTTTTGTCTTCTGACTGCACATTATCAAAGAGACACTTTGTGCCTTGCATTTACATTACAAAAGCAGTGCCCCGTGCAGTCGAGTAGCCTGGGCTGAATGCATAGCAGTTGTGCCCGGCATCCTCACACAGGCAGAGCTCAAAAGAGAAGGAAGGAGTGCTAGTGCTGCCTAGGAAGTAAAAAAATATCTGGAGCATCATCAGTGACGTTGTAAATTTTGACCTGTTTTCTTAATGTTCTGTCAACGTCTCGCATTTGCCCTGCCCGCTTGTCCTGACTAAATGTACTGTTTACTGTCAGGTACTGGCTTTTTTCTGAAAGTTAGTTGAGTCACCCTACAGACAACCTCTCTGGACATCTTGTCCATTGAGCAGGGTTATAGTAAGTGGCAGTGTGTGAGCAGCAAAAGTCACCTAAGAGAATCTGTGGCCTTGATCTTATCATTTGAGAATGACAGAAGTAGGGGGAAAGGTAAAACGTTGGAGAATATTTCACCACAATTGTTATTTCTTGTATTAATGCGACCATATTTTTAATGCCTAGGAAAACAGTATCATTGCCAATTATGAGGCCAATATTAAATGCCTTGCCTGCTTTGCTTAACTGATCTTTAAAATTTTTCAAAATATAAATTAAACATAAAATGAAACGCTGAAAGAAGACATGTGTTATTGGATTGGGATAACATTAGCCCTTGTCCTGTTGTTTTTACTTACAGTCATGGCAGTCTAGAATAATGGTGGTTTCAATCCATTCTTCAGTAGCTGCACTACAGAAAGCACTTTAAGTACATGCAGAAAAGATAAAATGAAGGACTCTAAATTAGCAATGACTTATATACCTTCCTAGAAGTCCTAAATTAGCAATGACTTATATACCTTCCTAGAAGTCTTAACATTAATGAAAGGAGCTAACATTATTTTGAATGGCCATGATAAATTGTCACCCCTGGATGTTGATTATCTCAGTAGGCAACCATGGAAACAGAAGGAAAGCAAACAGGTCATAGAAGGAGATTGGGGGGGTGGTCCTGTGGACTAGGAAGAGCAGGCATGTTTCACTTTTGGTCAGATCATTCCAACTAGCACCTCGTTCTCTTGTGCAGTCTCCATGGCCCTCACGAGCAGGAGCTGTGATAAGCTACTCTTCAGGTTGGAATGTTGAAGCTTGACCATGACACAGACCTCTTCCACCCAAGGGCTCTCATCATCTAGTGCTGGTACACAGGTCTATCCTGAGTTCCTCCTGCTTGGTTACATTCCCAGTGACATTTTTCCCCATTTTCCCCATTCCTGTCTATAACCAATAAATATATTACAAGGGAGTGTGAAGAAAGTTCCTCATTGTGATGCCCAGTGAGAAGACAGCCACTATTTATTCCCATACCACTCCCTCTCCAATATCCCACCCCATCCCTGTCCTAGTCCTGTCTGGAAGCAAGTATTTGGACAAGGTTGATGGGTGAGACTTAGATCACCAGGACTTTGCCAACACTCTGTTTTGCACATCCAGCCATAGCAACTGTATTAACTAATGATGAGGTAGTAAGCATAAGATATATTGAAATGTGATTATGTCCCAGGCATTGCTGAAAATACTTTGTATATATATTTGTACAGAGAGGTACAATAATTATACTCATTTTCTAGGTAAGGAAATGAGTGCAGAAGGATAAATTATTCTCAAACTGACAAGTAGTAATGCTTGGATTTGAACCTTGGTAACATCAAGTTGGAAAGATTTGCTTCCACACTACTTTTCCTTTATACAATGAATGGAACAGTCCTAATGAGTTATCCACAGGTATACATGCTGGTGGCTACTCACATATAAAGAAACTATTATTCTAATATTCATATGTATGTTTTGTTTCTACAACTCAGATCTGTTAATAGAACCAAAAGTCAATCTTAATATAAGATTAAAAAAAAAAAAACCTCAATGGAAGTCACTACATCTATGATTTTATTGGT